>CM035430.1:50887167-51382167 GCA_020310875.1 Ceratopteris richardii | reverse complement strand
GAGTCATTTGCCTAAAATTATAGATCGAGGAGGACGAATGATGTTAAAAACCTCTTTTTGAAAAGTCACATATAAAATCCTCCATTAAATCACTTAAGTATATAATAGATTCCAAAGATTATAGTTGAAACCAAGCAAGTTTAAGATAAAATCTTCATATTGGGTGAAGAAATCAGAAATTGGTTTAGCTCCTAGAACTTATCTATATTCTAGTACATGATCATATGGATATGTTATACCACCATCAAAATTTCCATGCACTTCACCATCTACCAAGTTCTTGGTGTCAGATTGTGAATTTGAAAACACAGGTTCAACTCCCGTTACTTGCCAAAGACACGTCGTCTCGGGCCGAAGAAGCCAAGCAAAACAAAAGTGAATGGTGTCACTCTGCTTTCTGAGTTGTTTGTCCGCTTACTTAACCCTGAGAATTCGTTCGCGCCTGGACTGTGAACTTGTTCTACACATAGATAGATAGTCTAATGTGATCATCGTCGATGAACCCCAGGCATTGCTTGTTCTAGTTCTTACTTGTGGAAACCCTTATTATAATGTAGAAGATCCATCTATCTTTGGATTAGACATGGGCCTTTATTTATGATTCAAACCTTTTGTGACTGACTCTCTCAAGCTCTCCATTTCTTGTCTCCTTGGGATCTCCTTGATATTCCTTGTATTCCTCCTATGGAAGGTTTTGGCTTGGATCCCATACGGATTTTCTTTCCTAGAACCTGTGCATTAGCAAGTATTTATTTTTGGAATTTTCAATGTATTTTGGAGATATTTAAGATGCAAAGGTGCTCTTGAAATTACAGATCATCACAATTTTGATTGGAGGAGATGTAGATTTTATGGTCCAAGAAATTTATTTGGAAGTTCTATGTATACAATGGACTCCATGATTCCTATGAGGAGAGTAACATCAATCTAATCATGTTACTCAGTGTTGTCTATGTTTTATGAATAGGTGATACCTCTTCAAAATTTTCCTCAAGCTCATACTATGCATAATCTCTCCCACATCATTTATATGTTCAATGTCCACTGTGATTGGGTACATTGTTTCTTCATTTTTCTTTGTAGTAAAGAATGGCATGGGTAGGTTTGTACTAGAACGTCTAGGTTCCTCAATCTAATAAACTATCTATCCAAGCCATCTAGGTAGATGACTACACCTAATTTATCATACTTTTCAAACTATAAGATTTTTCTAAAGTCACCAATAGATGGAATTGCTTCCTCCTAGCTGAATTGAACACCTTTGATCCTTCCTCAAATTAACAACTCAAGAAATATGGCATTTGATTTATCTTCCTTGATCTAAGGCCGTACGTGATCTTTAGTGTATCAATAACCAAATGCACTATGTTCATGATTTCAACTCACTTCCACGACCTATGTTTGGTTTTACCCCTTTGTTGACCCTACCTTTGAGATGTCACTTAGAAATTGCAATATGGCCCAATCACAAAAAATGTCTCTTAGGTTCAAAAGAATCTATATGACTTACAACTCCGGTTGCCTATGATCTCAAAATCGTAGTGGTTGAGGAAATTTTGATAGAGTTTTCCAACATCGATCTTGTTTGGGGGGTAAGATTAGACTAAGTGGATAAGACTCCACAAAGTCATAGTGGTTCCTTGTTAGAGATATTCAAGTATATTTTCCAAATCTTATCCAATTTATTTTGTGTTGGCACCACAGGTGCTTCCATTGATGAAAGCATCTAGACCAATTTTGTTTAGCTCCTTGGAGGAACCCCTTATCAATCGCTTTGATGCCACAGATAGGAAACCAAATGGAGACATTTTGTCTAATTCTAACTCTTGGCTTCCAATCATTGTTAAGAGTGCAATATTTCTTTATCTTGTTCCAAGCAAACCAAAGGGAGGCCATCAACATAGAGCCCTTAGGGGATACCAGGATGAGTAAAAATAGAATAGTAAGGAGGTTGTGATCATGCCACCTAGGGGTGCTCGATAGCATGAGGGCTGTTCAATTTCTAAAGATTAGCTCAAACATGACTCTTGTTTGTCAGTCCAAGCTTTAATCATTCATTCAGAGGTCAAATTACTATTCATGGCTTTCATGTCTAGAATGCCAAGGCCAACCACCTCTTTGGGACAAATGTGAATTTCCCATTTGATTTAAGGCATCCCTCTTCATTTCAGGTCACCCATAGAGATGAAGTTTCTAGATATTCTTTACATTTTCATGAACTCAATGTTTGTTGGCCTCCAACAAGCCAAGAAATACACAATGGAAGAACTTAAAAAAGTGTTGGTTACCATTAGTCTACCGGAAACATTCAATTGCATACATCGTGTGGTTAATTTTGGAGCTAGAGGGAGAGAAAAAAATGTAGAGGCATGACCAAAACTTGGAGAAAACACCCCACCTCATTATTAATAAAAGCATTATTATCATCTAAAAACAATCTAAGAAATATTTGGCCTTGACTTGGAGTGAGCAAAAGTCCTCTGATATTCTCATAATAAACATGACTTTCAACAAGACAACTTAGGTCATCTACAATGATAGCAAATAACAAAGAAGCGAGAGGGCAACCTTGTTGGATCCATCTTTTGATCTTTATGGGATCAAAGAGGTTGTTGTTGATATTAATAGGAACCGAGGCATTGCCAAGGAGAGAGGCAACTATTCCCACAAACGTAGGGCCAAATCCCAAGTCCTTGAGAGATTGTTGAATGAAGTCCTACTTAAGCCTATCATACGCCTTATCAAACCTGATCTTGAGAAACACCAAATTCCGGTTGGACTCCTTAGCATATTCAAATATTCAAGACCTTCCCAAATGCCCAGAATGGCATCTAAAATGGATCTTCCTTTGATGAAGCCCTTTTTATTATTAAAAATCCATTCGCAAAGGTGACTAGCAATAAGATTAGCCAGGACCTTGGTATTGACCTTATATCCAGTTTGAAGCATACTTATCGATCTCCAATTCTCTATTATGTTCATGTTGTCCTTCTTGTGGATAAATTTGATGGATCATTCATTCAAGCTGATCGAGAGGGCCCCGAATCTAATGACTTCTCTCCACAAAAGATTTAAAGGAATAGCTCGGGAGTCTTTGGATGCTTTAACAATTTTGTTAGTGAGACCTTTGTGATGAATGCTTTTGGGAAGGAGGAACACTTCATTTTGCCCAAAATATAGCTTCATACACATGTTTACAAGGTGCCTCAAGTTTGGGTAGAGAAGACATAATTTTGGATTTCTTTAGGAAAAGCAAATTAGTGAAATTCACATGACCAAAGTGTGCATGCCAAAGCTCTACATATGAGATAGCTTGAGAATCTTGAACTACACATGCTCAATCATTCATAGATTTTGCATAGTCTATTAGCTTATATAGCCAATGACATAAATTTCTAGAATCATTAATAACATCACCATTAGAGAGATCATGGATTGTACATATGCCATAAAAAAAGTTGACAACCATGCGAATCTTGGCTAATCTTGAAACTCACAATAGATGTTTCATCTCGTACACATATAGAGCCTCTGACAATGTGAAAGAACTACCATCAGCAATAGTCAAAATTATCTTACCAACTCTCATTACAGAATAAGAGGATTTGTTAGCACATGTGACAATATTCTTTGTAGGGGCATATTGAGTTGAACTGAAAAAACTATGCTCCATAGTAATATATTTGGTTGCCACACTATCAAAGTACCCAACATATGAGTCTACTATAGACATACACTATTCATGAGAAGATAGTTCATAGCTGCAAACTATATTAAATGCGCATTCTTCATTCTGAACAAGATTAATAGACTCTATCTTAGGTGTAGAGGCTTCTACAACAACCATTCTAGCCTCTTTCTTCTTTTGCATCTTTTGCATCAAGTTTAGGAAACCTCTTTTTGACATGATCATTTTCCTTACAATATTTGCAAAACTATTTTTACTTTTCTGTTTTCTTCTCAACTTTGTCTTCTTCTTTGACTATGAAGCATTAGCAGATTTTTGCTTACTAGTAGACGAGATCCATTTACCTTTGCCCTTTTGACTAAGTAAGAAAGCTTGACCTACAACATGCATAATTGACTTGTTCTGCATGGAATGATCTTCTTGCAATAAAACACTTGGTTTTGATCATAGCCAATAAATATACACTTCTCTACCTTGGGATCCGATTTCCCTCTTTAGACTAAATCCTCAAATATTAAGGCATTTGGATTGTCTTTGATCATCAATTGAAGAGTAGAAGCAAAACTCTGATATGAATATGGAAGATCATTAAGAAAAATATGCACAAGAGAAATAACTTGCAAGATTTCATTAGCGAAAGTCAACTACTCCTTCAAATCTTTGATCTTTGTCAATAAATTGTCCATAGAATCTCCTTCATTCATTTGCTCACTCTACAACTATTTTCAAAGGTAAGCAACATTAGCCTCATTTGTTTCTTGGTATAAAGTTTTAAGTGTATTGGAAGCATTCTTCATTGTCTTACAAGAGTGAATGTGAGGGAAAATGGCATGTCTAGCAAACAAAGCTATCAATGCATGTGCTTGAGCATCTCAACCCTACCAACAAAGTTACTCAATAGTAGGTGAACAGGAACTACAACATGACAAAGAGATTGAAGACCATCATCTTCAATGCCATCTGCATCACCTTCAATAACTATATTTTCAAGTTTAATAGGATTTTGATCAACAACCTTCACAATATTCCATAATCCTTTTGCCACCAATACATGGCACATCATGTATGCCCACAATGGGTAATTATTACCATCCAACTTATCCTGAACAACCAACATATGGAATACATCATTGCTCTTAACCATGGCAAGTAACTAAACCCCATGATGACGAAAATTCAGAGAATCTCAAAAATTTGAACTAAAACACCCTGTTGAGCTCTTCTAAACTTGTAGCAAACTTTGAGGTGCTTGTATGGGCGAAAAAAAACCTACATATATGTTTGGCACAAAACAATGAAATTGCCTCCATAGTTGTTGTGATAATGCATTCAGAGGCACAAACAAGCTCATAGAAAAATTTTGATACTATAAAACAAAGCACTTTTGAACTCCTAATCGAGTTGAGTATGATCACCAATTTTTGTGTGATTCTAAGATTGTGATTGGAGGATGCTGACAATGCCCTAGATGAAGCAAAAACTTTTTCAGGTACCAATGTGAAAGCACACAAACACCACAAGGAATAATATGCCTTGGGGCCTGGCCGATACGGCGGAGAAAGGTGCTATGCTAATACGTGTTGTTTTCGAAGGAAAGAGTATCTCACCCCGAAAAAAGAAGCTTGGAGCCCAACACAATATAGAATGTATTTACAAGTGGATGTACAAGGATAAGTGACTTGTTAGGGTTATAGGAATATATACAAGCTAGGTGAAAAAACCTCTAAAGAGGGGAAAAAGTGTCCCGATGGTCCTTAGTGTGTTTGCACACATCACTACCAAAATATGTCAACAACAATGATCTTCCAATAAAGTTATATTTATAATAAGATTGTATAATGATTTTCTCAATCTTTATTGATCCTCCAAAAATTCAAATTATTTTACTATTTGCTTGTCCTTGTTTCCTTATTTAAGTTATGGCTCCACTATTACCTTCTTCCCTCTACCATCTTAGTCTTGTTTGGAAATAAAATCTTCATTCTCTCTTCTTTAGGATTCGACATCTCAACAAAGATTTTACTTTTAAAACTTCTTTACGTTTAATCATGACTTCGATTTTGTTTACATCATTGGTCCTTTCACTCTCTTGTACTCCTTTACTTTGCTTGACTCCAATCTATTATGTAGTGAACCTTTATTTGATTTCTCTAGGATGATAAGTTCAACTAAGTGAGAGTAATTGTATCTATCCACCCATCCAAGTCCACCCATATATACATATACATCTAGGACAAGGGGGTGCATGTCATAGGGCACCTCTTAGTGTCCCTCATGTGGACACTTTCCAAAGGTTAACACATGCCTTCTAATTCCATGGAGAGTTTCTCCTCTCATGTACACCCAAAGGTGGAACTTGGTGAAGCGTATCTCAAGATTAAGGTTCCTAGGATTTAGGATAATTAATCTTAAGGGTAAAGACCATTCAAATGGGAGTTCGATTGAACAAATAACTAGGGGTTCCTAATAGTTTTTTATTCCAAGTGTTGATGCAAGCATCCAATAATCTAACCCAAGGGTATTTATACATGTAGGGTCTAGCCCAACGGTAAAGTTCATCTTCAAAAATGTGTGCAAGTATATTATGTGGACCAGAAAAAGATTTGCTTCTTTTTCTAACTTTAGGTTTTGGGTTCAAGATAAGACCATAACAAAGTCCATAGGAATACTTTCCTAGTTTCCACTTGGAATTTTCAAGGGGTGTAATAGGCCACTAATCTTGAACTTCTCCGCTTTATTTACCCAACACTTTGTACATTTTAGTACATAATGATCTCATAGTTTCTAGCTAAAGGTCGTAATGTGTGAATCATATGTACTCAACACCATCCCTACGAATGTATTACAATCTATCAATCCTTATGGGGCATGATTTTAGGTTTTATGTGCATGATTTTAGGTTTTTTAGCCTATGCATTTGTGTCTAAGCAAGAACATAGGAAACTAGATGATAAGATGTGAAATATAACGTTTTTGGGTATGTTTATGAGAGCAATGACTATCACCTATACTACCTATAATCTAAATATGCTTTGGTTAGAAAATTTGTTTTTTCATGGAGGATGCAATGAAGCCTTTACTTTCATGTATCAAGGTGACTTCTATGATCTTAACGCATGCATATGAAACTTTTTTGCTTCTTTTCACTTGAGGATAGAAAAAATGTATCTCCTAGTGAGGAAGCTTCACAATATATGCAAGTTTTGAATGATGATACATACCATATCAGTTTTTATGAAGAAAAAATTATGCAAAAATGATCATTGTAAACATTTAGAGATAAAAATTTAGATGCACCTTTGCTTTATCCACTCATTTATACTTCCATGGTGCTTATTGTGCATCAGATTGCTATATAATCGTTGCTTCTAGTATCATCATGCAAGTGAGGATATTTCTTTTGATGAAGCAAAAAAAAAATTGTACGGTCGTAAGTAATTAGAATTTGATGCTATTATGAAGAATGGGACTTGGTCTTTATGTAACTTGCCTCTAGAAAACAAGGCCACTGGATACTAAATGGAACTAAAATTTCAAATTTAGGCTCGATGAAGATTTTGATTTTTATAAAGCTAGGATTGTAGCTAAGGGTTGTGCCTAGGAAAAAGTGTTGCTCCTACATGCCATATGATAACTATTTGTAGAATACATGCAATTGAAAATAACAGTGGAATGTACACCAATTGGATATAAAAACTCTATTTTTTAATGGGGGCTTGCATGAAGAAGTGTATATTCTTTATCCCCATATTTTTCTACAAAAAGGGTATGGAAAAAAATGTATGTTAACAAACGCATTGTATGGATGAAAGCAAGCACCATGTGCTTGATATTAACAAATAGATTGCTATGTGTTAGCGCATGAATTTCAAAATTATCCAAGTCTATGAACGTATTTCTTTGTGTCAAAAGAAAAATAGATTCACAAATGTTTTTGCCATCATGACAGAAAACCCATTTTCACTCTCATGGAGAGACTTTTAGGATTGAGTCTTCATGATGTTGGAGGTGCATTTGGTATTCCTCTCTATCAAGAAGTTTTTGGATACCTTGCTTATGTGTGCATCACTAGATTTGATATTGAATTTTCTCTCTTGTAGATGAGTAGCTTTGTGCATAATAGCCCAATGTGTATCATTCGCTACATATCTAGTGTCTAGAAAATTTGGTTGTTTTTTGGCAAGAAGTGATAAGTTCCACCATATTTTAAAGTTTTTCTAAGCTCATCTTGGGTTACTTGTTATGGCACATGTGTCCACAAATGGTTTTTGCTTAGTAAGAAAAATCCTATTATGGTCAGTTCTAGTTATACAACTGAGTATAGGGCAACATTCACAACTATCCTTGAGTGTATGGCATTGGTGCTATATGAATGACTTGGGTGTTGTTCATCCCTTTGCCATCACCGATTTTACTAATAGCCCAATTGCATTGATAGTTGTAAGAAATTAAATGTTCTATGATTTAGCTAAGCATATTGAGGTGAACTATCATTATGTGAAGGAGAGAACCTTTTCTAAAGAGATCATTATGCATTTGTGCCCATAAAAAATCAATTTTCTAGGGAGATTAGCTTGGACACATGAGAAGTTTGAAGCTTTTTGCAAATTTACAAGCTTAGTTCCATTTATGGATTGACCTTTGTCTAGATTGGTTGACACTTTCTTATACATGTGTTTCATCCCCTTCTTGACCAGAACTCAGAAGTAATTGGTTAGTAAGTTTTGGTATTGATGTATATGAGCATACTTAGAATTTTTTAGGAAGTTTTTTTCCTCTTCTTTTTCTTTTCCTATCTTGTACATCCATAACTATAAAGGGATATTTATCACACATTCTACACTTAGTACTACACTGTTTTGTATTGCTAAACTTCTTCTACTTCTTCTTCTTCCTCGTGTTGTTTGTGTGCATTCTTGATTCCTAGGATCCGATGAGCGTTAGGTCTCATATTTTGTTTTGGAGGTTGCATATTACCAAATTCATGTTCTCAAGCTCCTTTATGAGTAGTTTGTTTTGTACCATGGTGTATCTTCATGATAAGTAACAAAATTATAGGTAGACGCTTGGTATTCTTATATCTACCATCTTTGAAGTGAGTTATAGGCATCGTGTTCAAAGGATCTTCTAGACTTCTATGCCTTAGTATATCTTTATGTTGCCAATCTTTGCATATGTATGCAAAAATCTATTAGTATAGAGATATTTTTAGAGTATTCCTATAATTCCCTTTATCAAAAGTCTTTGCTTCACAAATAGAATTATTGAATTGGTATTTATCCATCTCCTCAAACTCTCCCTTAGTTCTTAGAAAGTCACATTGATGGAAGTTCTAATCTTTCTTACTCTTTCTCTTTCTAGAAAAGTGAGGTCTTAAATCCACAAGATTATATAGTTATTTGATTGTTTTATTTATTGAGTTTTTAAGTTTTACATTTATTTACTTTATGAGCTTTTAGAGCGCTTGTAAGTATAATGAGTGTCCCTAAAAATAATTATTGTTAGGCTAATAAAGCTAAGTTTCATAGCTTAGGTGCCTAGATATTGTGGTAAGTGATCGGATCAAAGGTTTATCTTTTATTTTTCCTCTAAATTTTGAGAGTATTTTTCCTCTAAATTTCAAAAATATATGTTATTTAGCGAGAACCACAAAGCATGAAAATTGCAAAACATTGTAGTTTGTGTGAATCCCTAAATGGTACATGTTTTCTCCAAGTACTTGCGAAGGGACCCCTTTTCAGCACTTTGCATTTAGATGGTCATGAGCCAAAGGATCACATATGAAAAGAATTATAGCTTCTTAGAAAAAACATTTTTAGTCCTTTGTGGAGTTATGATTCCTATATCATACCTAAAAGATCTCTCAGAAGGGTCACCTTTCAACAACAACAACATGCAATCATGTTTTCCATAATTTTATTCATCATAACTATTGTTTTCAAAACTTACCAAAATTAATCAGATCTATCAAAACATGGATATCTTCATAATAAAGAATTGTTGTTTTTAAAGTTCTGTTAGAAGAAATTTACAAATGTTATTACCTTGATGCTTGGATTAGCTCTAAGTTTTGGAAGTTGCTATATTGCTAATTTCACGAGTTTGTGATAATTTTGTTTCTCTCAATCTCTTTCTCTCCTTCTCTCTCTCAATGAGAAAAAAGCTGTTGATTTTTTTTCGGTGAGAGCTTAATCCTCTAATTCTTTGTGATTCCATGTGATATTTAATTTTTTCTCTAGCTCATATGGCCATGATTTTATGAACCTTTTGTTTGAAGTCTGTGAAAGCACATGAACAACACCAGGAAGAAGATAACCTTGGAGCACAACACAATATTGAATATATTACCAAGAGAATGCACAAAGATAAGTGACATGTTAGGGTCATACACATACATACAAGCCAAGGGACAAACCTCCTAAACAAGGAAAAAAGTGCCATGTTGGTTCCAAGTGTGTTCACACACATCACTACTGAAATATATCAAACAAGGAGCTTGAACTCATCTATAAGCATGTTCCAAGATATGTGGAAAGAGATCAACCCACAAAAGGAAGTAAGTCCAAAGCTTTGCTGAAAGCTTCAAACTTCTCCCTAGGCAAAGCCTTTGTGAAAAGATGCAAAACATTATCCAAGATGGGCACATATGCCAAACTAATCTCCCCAACAGAGTACCTCTCCCTAACATAATGATAGTGCACCTCAATGTGCTTAGTGCAAGTATGGAACCAACACTTCCTCATGGCTGCCAATGCGCTCTAGAGAAAATCTGAAATACAAATTTGGCTGACAAAACTATTCCAACCAAATTGCACCCTTTTTATGTAAAAAATATTAATATGATGGAAGTAACTGAAGATGATGAGGAGGATGAAATCCCCAACAAAATTCTACTATTATATTATTTTATAAGTTCATCTAGAAAATAGAATTATTTAGAACTTTATTAGAACTAGGTATCTACAGAGACAAACTCTTAAAAAAAATTTGTTAATAGTTGAAATTGAAACTTAGAACGAGATTTAGGATGCTCCTAAAGCTCTGGATGCCATAAGGTATGCTCATAAGGTACTTGAAGATCTTAGAATTATAGGAGTGGGAACCAAGGAGGATGATCTGTAGAAACTAATTTTCAGAGCTAAGCCTATAATCCAAAAATTTTGAAAATTCAGTTGAGGTAGATGGTAAGTTCTAGGAACAACTAAAGCAATTTCTAGTAAACATAAGTATAAATCACACAGTTATCTCCAATTGGGGTTATCCCAAAGAAAAACTAAAAAATTAGTGTGAGAAAATTGAATGCTACAATTGTCACTCATCAATTTCCACTACCTTTACCATGTTAGATGCAATTGCACAAGATGAACTATATGATCCGTTTGATTTATTTATTGGGTATAACCAAATCATTCTTGCCTCAACATATATAGACAAATCTGCATTCATTATTTAATAGGGAATATATGCCTCTATTGTGATGAACTTTGATCGAGTGAAGAAAGCTCCTTCAACATTTCAAGACTAAGTGATGAAAATTTTCTATCCTTATATAATTATATTTATGAAAATCTTCTTATGTAACTTTAGTGCCTTAGAAATATTGAAAGATCACTTTCATCACTTGAAGCTATGTTTTGATTGATGTAGGGATTTCAAGTTGTTCCTTATTCTTACAATTAAAAATTGGGCGCCACTATTCAACATGACTTTTGTTCTATGGGTATTGAATTGAATTTCAGAACCCCAAATCCATTGGAGTAATAGAGCATTTCAATAAATAAGGTTATTGAAGTATTATGCCATTTCAAGGAAAAAAAAAAACTTGCTCTTCCATTCCTTCTCCAAAATCGATTCGCAAAAGCACTTTTTTCTTCCTCTTCTTTCTTCTTCTTTTCTTCTTAGAGTCAACTTGAAGTCCCTTTGATTCTCATGAATGAAAAATGCATGTGGCTACTTAAAAGGTTTCTTTCTTTTTGGATTCCTAATTCTTTTGTATAGCACACACACGAAGCCACTTTGAAAGTTTCTATCATTTTTCTATGAATCATGCCTCCACATCATTTCATTTTTTATGAAGTTGGATAAAGGGACAAGTAGAATACTATCTCACTTAGGAGGAATTGCTATCAAGATATCTTCTTATGCTCAAAACTTCTTTAGAGTGGTTTTTACAACCTATTACTTAAGATACCTATGTAAAACAAGGCCTAAAGTTTTTTCAATTGTTTTTAAATATCATCGACACAACATATTTTGGATAATCCATCTTATTCTTTTGAGATTGAACAAAGTCTATGCTTTAGCATTGCAAGTCATCTCCCCTAGTGGATCAATCACGATAAAACAAGTTTCATCAAAGGTATATCCATCCTTGAAGCTATCATTGATATTTGGGAGGGCTTAGAGCAGGTGATGGAAGCTTCTCACAACATCCTCTTCCTCGAAATTGATTTTGATAAAGCATATGACATACTTGATCGGGACTTTATCCTTCAATCCCTCAAGGACCTTGTATGTGCAGCTAGGTCTATCAAAATTGTCTCCATGTTGCTTGGGAACACTATTGATTGCATCAACATCAATGGTTAGCTCTCTCTCTCTCTATCTTTAGCTTTTTTCCTTAAGCTCTATCTCTCTCTATATTAGACAGGGGTGCTCACTTGACCTCTACTTTTTGCCATTATGTCATCCCACAGGGTTAGATATTAGCAGTTCTAAGACTCTTTGCCAATGAAACCAATGTTTTTTAATAGAATAATAATGGATGTGCCCATTGCATTTGGAACTCTTGATATTTTTTTTCAGGCCTCTATGTCTAGAACCAACCACTCAAACACTACTTTCAAGTTTTAGTTAGGGATTCTCTTGTAATTTTTGAGGAATTAAGGTTGCCAACAGCTCTCATATGGCCAATTTTTTTTTTGTTGGGCATCTTGTTGGCTTTGGGGTCTCCATGTGCTAGACATGGGACTTCATGCTTTCGCATCTTGACAACAAGCTCTACTACTAGAAGAGAATGCAACTTAATGTGGTCATGCTTGCGACAATGGTTAACTTGTTCATCATCTCTTCTATCATCTATTTCTTGGCTTGTTGGTGGTGGAGTGATAAGGAATTGCAAAAAATGGAAGAAGCTTGTAGGATTTTCCTTTGGATGGGTGATCCAAACAAGAGGGGAGTGTTGAATATCAATTGTGAAATTCATTCATGCTTGAAGGATTTGGGTAGCTTAAGAATTCCCTATGTGGACGCCCTGACAAACAAGCTCGCAACCAAATCAATGTTCAATGCTTGGCATAGTGATGGTACTTCTTGGGCCAAGCTCATCTTTGGAATCAACAATTCCCTCTCTCTTATGGGGATCCTTAGATGGAAAGAATCTCTTATTCTCACCATTCTCAATTGTATCAAAGTTTTATGATCTGATTCACTCCATGTAGAAAGGTAGGAACAAGATGAAACCCTTTTGTTCCATCAATAAGAACTGGAAGTAGAAGTTTGGTATTAAACAACACAACTCTATCTAGCTGCCTAATTTGGGTATCACAAGAGTGGCAAGTGAAAACATCTTGAGAGCCAAGAGACTCTAGAACAAAGGATTTTGCACGTGAAAGCACTATTAGAGCCATGATAGAAGACACTCGATGAGATTTGAAGGCATTGATCCAAGTTATAGAGACAACATTGAAGATTGTTGCATATTAAGGTGCAAGAACAATGCTTGGGGAAAATCAAAGACCTACCTCATGGTTGGTCTAGATTCTCCTCAATTGAGGGTTTTGAAGTGGCGTAATTGCAAGAAAATGGAGGAAATTCTAAGAATCAAAAGAAATTCAGACTTTCATCACTCTTTAAATGAGAAGAGGTTCCTAAACCAAACCTAGACTTCATGGAACTTCAATCTCAAGGACTTGTGGCACTAGCTTATTGAGACCAAACAAGCACTCATTATGTGGTAGATTCTCCACCAAGGTATATGGACCCATGTCAAATATAGTAAAATTTTCAATGCTTCCCCATGGTGCAAGAGATATTGTAGCATCATGGAAGACTTAGGTCACCCTTTCTTTTCTCATCTAAGGAGAATGGTGACTTGGCAGCACCTCAACAAGCTTCATGGAGGTAATTGGAGGTAAAAAGAAACTTGATAAACCCATCATCCCCTTCATGGGGGATCCACTCATTTTTCAACTTGTTTTCCTTGATTACAAAATGGAGGGATAGTCTTGGAATTCTTAATTCTCTTATCTAGTCTACTTAGGGAAAATTCCAAGGAATATACCTTAGGGTAACTAAAGGATGTTATCCAAGAATGCACCTTCATGATTTTCCAAAGACCTTCACTTTTGAGGCCATCTCAAAGAGGATTTGAGTAGTTGTCTACTTCACCAAGGATTGCTTATTGTCAAGAGATCTTTGAATCCATCTTGAGATATCTTTGTAGAGAGCAACAAATCATGTTCCTCTTGGGCCATGCATAGAAAAGATGACCCAAATCATGTTCCTCTTGGGCCAAAAAGCAAAGAGCGAAAATTATGTAAACTTTTTTTCTTTTAAAGAGGAAGTACAGACTACACCTACTCTTCCTTGCTTGAATAATTAAAAGAACAAGTATACAAAAGAAGGGGGCATAGTGCACACAGGATCCCCCTTATCCCACAGATATGGGATAAACTTTGCCACTATAGCAGCCCAAAGGCATTACAAGGTAAGGCTTCAATATTGATTGTAGATTAATTTGATCAACTTCGCATCCCCTTCATGAGGGTCCCATCTACTTTGAAACATTCCCCTAGAATAGAATCAAATTATGTCAAATTCTTTGAAACATTTCCCTAGAGCATTTTTTTCTTGTTCATGGTCAAAGTTTTAATCGGTATAAGAGCTTTCCATTAATTATGGTTGTATTGAGAACTTTTTTTTTCAATAAAGGAAGTTTGGCCTTAGCCTACCCTCTTGGACTTGAATTGATTAAAAGAAAAGTACAAGTGAAGGGGACTCTATTGAGAACTTCGGAGGATGAAGTTCTATGCCTATTAAGACGATCCTAATCACATTATTTTTGACATCAACAACTCTCCGCCATGGCAATGTTCTTGATGGAGAAAAATCCATTCAATTTGTACTATGAGTTCATCATCATAGCTCTGCCTATTCATAATAATTTTGTTGTGCAACGGACTCTCTACTAGAACGTTCGAAAGTTTAAAAGCTTTCACTTGTACTTCCAATTAATTCAAGATATTTCAAGGAGATTAGACTTCCGACCAAACTTCATTAAAAAAAAAAAAGGGAAAAGACAAATAGAGAGACAAAAACGACAAAAGTAAAATAAAAAAACATTTAATCAAAAGAAAAAAAACAGTTTCTTAAAGTTGTTTTGATCTAATGGTTTCTTAAGGTTTTAGTTTCCTCTCTCTCTCTCTCTCTCTCCATGCTCCTTGCCTCTCTCATCCTTTTTAGGGTGAAACATTCGATTACATCTCTCTTAAAAATTGAGGTCAAGAGGATCCACGAAGAGATAAAAAAGACATGTTTGATTGAATACTTGCTTTGCCCCCCGAGTCAAAAGCATTAGGAGTTAGCTCTGAAAAAAATGGTTCCCGAGGGGATCAATTATAGTGAAGGGCAAGTTCCTTGCAGCAAACCATGTCCTACTTGAGTTTGGAAACGAAGATATGAATTTCCAAGTGCCTAGTATAGGTGCCTTGCAAATTCAAAGAACCATGATGATTTCTAGATTTCATTCCGAACAAATCCAAGCCTATTGAATTTCCTTTCTGGATAGAAGTGCCCAATTTGCCTTTCTACCTCTACCAATTCATCAAAGAGATTGTCTCTCCACTTGGAAAGCTAAGAGAGATGAATGCTGAAGTTGCAAGCCCCATAAACAACAAGCTAAAAAATATATAGGCTCCCCAGGATGGGGACAAAAAGTTTATCAACCTTCTTTGTAAATCTCCCTAAATTTCTTGTAAATTTTCCCTGTTTATAATAAAAATCTTGTTTTGCAAAAAGAAAGATCTTGTTCATGCATGCCTAGAGAGGTTACTCTTTCATTGATTTAAGAGATTAAGCCGATCGAATCTTTTTAACTCTATGTTTAACTTTCTTGACATCAAAAGTGCTTCAAAGTGGTGCAATGTTCAAGTGATGGTCTCCCACCATTCCATGCCTCCTAGGGGGTCATCCCATCAAGGGACTTAGAAGGTAACCCATTAATAAGATAAGTGGTAGTAGAAATAGCCTCTGCCCACAAGTAATTAGAAAACTTCTTTTCATTTAGCATAGTTCTAGTTGCTTCCACAATCAATCTGTTCCTCCTCTCTGCTACTCCGTTTTGCTCATGAGCATATCTAGTTGTGATCTCTCTCTTGATACCTCTGTCCTACAAAAATGCATCAAACTTATTGGAGAAGTACTCACCTCCTCCATCTAACCTTATCCTCTTTAAACTCTTTCTTGTTTGATTTTCCACAAGTGCAAGATACTTTTTGAAACAATTGAACACTTCATCCTTATTTTTCATGAAATACAAGATAGTCCACCTACTGAAATCATCAATAAATGACACACAGTACCTTGAGCCTGAAATTGAAGGGTCCTTGCTTGGTATGCTTGGTCCCCACACATCTGTGTGGACAAGTTCCAAATGATCCTCATGCATATAGCCTTTCCTTGTAAAGGGTAACCTGTGTGACTTGCCAAACTGACATGCACCACATTTATAGATCATATGTTGCTTGGATACATTAGCTATCCCAATTACACATTGATCTCTACATATCTACTTCAATGTTCTCTCACCAATGTGTCCTATTCTTTTGTGCTATATGTCTAACTCACACAAGGTTTGATCCTTATAATTATAAAGTGCAATGTTTCTAGTGTCCTCAAGCTCAAATGTAAACAATCTACCTGTTTTCTCTCCCTTTGAAATTCTCTTGAATCCATGTTGGGGGTCCTCACAAAGGCTCCAAATTTATTTAACCTAACCTACAAACCGTTTTCCATTATCTGTCCAACACTCACCAAATTCTTTGTGATAGTAGGTACATAAAGAACTCTACTCAATAGATTCCTATTCACATAAGAAGTTTTGACATTTCCTACCTTGACAATTGAGTGCTTGGTATGATCACATGTATTACAATAAACTTAGCAACATTTATAAATGAGGTTAATTAGCTTTTTATTCCCTTCATGCAAGATCCATTTGTCTTTGAGTTTGTTTTCTTTAAATAAAGTAAGTTCAGCCTTAGCCTACTCGTGTTTACGATCCTTTCTACGGTGTGGTGATGTTATGTAAGCTTGGGTGATGACAGGAAAATGAACGGGGAAAGCTGAGTATGCATACATGCGTGTGTGAATGGAGTTGGGCGATGCATATAAGAGATCAATGGATCTTAAGGTGTGCATGTAGGGAATTCCATGAGTGTTTAGGTGCATAAGAGAATGTGAACGACTAAGGAGATATGGAGAAGTGGGGGGGGGGACTCAATGGAAGATGGTGAAAAATGAGAGTACGTTGCGAGTCTGAAGTAAGGGATGAGGGAGTATGAGTACCCCTTTTTCTTTTTTTTTTTTTAATGGAGGTTCGGCAAGTGCCTATCCCTCCGAGCTTTAACTTTGAAAGAGCAATTATACAGTTGAATGGGTGTAGTACGTGTGGGACCCTCATATCTCACAAATCCAGGGTTAAACAAGATTACAATTGGTTTCAATAGTTTTAGATGGCAATGCCATTACATGTCTAGCCCGAAGATTGAGCTCTGAACCTCTACCTCAAGAGATCAAAGGCTTAGCCACTAGAACAACAGGACGTGGACAAGCACCCCTTCTTCTCAAATAAACTAAGGAAGTTCATCAAGGGTACACGAGTTCCCATACATCACTTGATTGAGAACAACCCAAGGTGAATAAAGCACATACTTGGGTAGGTGTACTCATGAATCTATAGTATATCTCTTGCTTGACTACTAAGTTCTTTTCCTTTGCAAAGACCTATCCACACAAGCTTGACCCTAAAAGCCATGGCTCCCTTGATCTCATGCATAGTAGGGTTTTAACCTCATGAGGTTAACCAAGGGCTAGGGACACCACTTGTTTTGGAAGTATCCTCTCCATCATATATGGGCCCACCCAATATATGATGAGGTCTTGACCAGTAGCCTCTAGCTTTGGTACGTTTGTGCTTCTTGGATAGCCTCTACGTGGTCACATTGAGTGCCTCAATTAGAAGCACCATAATTGCGGTAATATTTTCATGAAAACGATTCCTTTGGGGGCCCCTAGCAAACCATGGACTATAAATTCCATTGCAGCATGCCATCCACTTGGACACGCTTTCCTTTTCATGATATATTGAATATATATATATATATATATATATATATATATATATATATATATATATAGGTCTTACAAACTCAATAAAATAAAGGGAAAGAAACACATTTGTAGGCATTGTGATGAGCATTCATATTAGCCAACATGAGGCCAAATTTTCAGTAGCAATGTCTATGTCATGTCCTAATAAGAAAAAGAAGTTGTGAATGTTTGGGTATTGACCTACACGCTTAAAAACTTATCATTTTTCATATATGTTCCTCTCTTTGTATATCTTTTACTCCTGCGATTCGCCTATGCTCAAAGCTGGCTTTTGTAAGTCTCTCTCTCTCTCTCTCTCTCTCTCTCTCTCTTTCTCTCTCTCTCTCTCTCTCTCTCTCTCTCTCTCTCTCTCTCTCTCTCTCTCTCTCTCTCTCTCTCTCTCTCTCTCTCTCTCTCTCTCTGACGAAGTCTGCACGAATGTAGAACCAGCCATAGCGAAGTCTTGTGAAAGGGTTTACAATCTTCTCTTGAGTGGGCACATATGCCAAATTAATCTCTCCAATAGAGAACCTCTCCCTAACATAATGATAGTGCACCTCAATGTGCTTAGTGTGAGCATGGAACACAAGGTTCCTTGCAATTGCAAATGTGCTATGATTGTCAGTGAAGAGGGTGGTGGAAAAAGACTAAATCCAAGTAGCCAAGTACCATTCAAGTAGAAAAATATGTGCTTAACCACATACCAATACTTGACACCTGGGCAATGCATAAACCTGCTCATGTGTGAGACAGCAGATTGGATATCTAGCAGACTTATGCATAAGTAAATCAAGCATCCAACAGATTGTTGATCGAGAACAACATCAATTGCATCTCCAACATCATGAAGACTCAATTGTAAACTTGTTTCCATAGGAGTGGCAATGGGCTTATAGTATTCAAGGCCAAAACACTACAATAATGTGTCAATATATTTTGTCTGTCACAAAGCTATTCCACCATCAACTTGCATAAACCGAATGCCCAAATAATGATGCAAATGCCCCAACTCTAACATCTCAAATGAGGCATGCAAATTAGCCTTAAAATCAGCAATATGCTTCTCATTAGGACCAGTGAGAAGCATGTCATCAACATAGAAAACAATGATCAGAAGCACATCATTGGCACGCTTAACATATAATATGCTCTCAATTGGATTGTTCTCAAAACCATGTGCTATCAAGTAGGAATGTATATTTTCATACCAAGCACGTGATGTTTGCTTCAAATTGTATAATTGCTTTTTCAACCTATGGTTTTCATGCGCTTTATGTACAAAACCATTGGGCTGAAGACCATACACTTCTTCATGAAAGTCACCATTTAGAAATGCAATTTTAATGTCCAACTAATGTACATTCAAACCATGATGAGCTTCAAGTGCACAGATGCCACAAATAGTAGTCATTTGGTATGTAGGACCAAAGGTCTCATCAAAATCAATGCCTCTTTCTTGAACATAATCTTTTGCAACAAGCTTAGTGAGCTTTTCACACCCCCAAAGGCACCTTTTGCACCACCTTGTAGCACCACAAATTTTAGCAACCCTGACATTGGTCTAGATCCCTTGTGGGGGATTTTCCGTGGAAGGGGTGCTTTCTTTTGTTCCACCAGAGGGATGCCAAAGACCTTTGAACTTGAGATCCCAAAGGAGTGAACACCAATTCAAGCAACATTTCCTATTGAGATCTTGAAAGAATTTTAAGGGTTTCTTATTTTTGGGGATGTCTTCAATCCCATTACCTTTTTGCCATTTAATACATTTTGGCTTAGGAATTTCTTGACCAATAAGAAGGAAACTCTCTAAATCTCATCAGAAATTCATCCTATGTCTTAAGAGGCCCCAATCCTCATAGTCAATCATTTGACTCAGATCAATTTCCTCAAATCTTATCCAATTTCTTTTAGGTTGGCACCATAGGTTCTTCCATTGATCAAAGCCTCTAGACTAATGTTTTTTTTCTCTTTGGAGGAGCTCCTTCTCAATCCCTTTGATGCCAGAGATAGGAAACCAAATGGAGACATTTTGTTTAATTCTTGCCTCTGACTTCCAATCATTGCTAACAATGGAGTGCTGATTTATCTTGTTGTACACAAACCAAATGGAAGTCTAGTAAAGTAATTATATGATCTGAGTGTCTAGCTGGTTTAGAAAAATCTAAAAGCTGGCACTCATTGGTTGCTCATGTGTATGGCCAAAGATCTTGAGACTACACTTAAGCATAAGTTCATGTGCTCTTTTAAACAAGTGATCCACTTAGCCTAGTAGTTAAGTCTCAAGGTTGTGAAGGAGGAGTTCTTGGGTTCAGACCCCATTGGGAGCATGACAAGAGAGTTTTACCCAAAGAACCTTGTAACTCAAGTTAACATGAGTTTACTTGAGTCTAGAGAGACTTAACTCGAGTGGTGAGTATACCAACCACTAGTGGAATCTAGTGGAACATAATAAAGTAGTGTTCTAGATCACTTCAACCAATAGTAGACTAGTGGAAGATATTATAGGAATGGTGGAGATCACTTGTGGGCTCTAGTACATTTGTGGTCCTTGTTGATTCAAGCAAATATATATACAGGCATAAGGTTGGGAGGAGATTCATCTCTCTAACACATGGTAGTCCTAATCGTCAGTTCTTTCCATTGGTATCAAAGCTCTAGGTAAGCATCCATGGTGACCTTGATAGCTCACCATCTTCCTCAAGTTCTAGGCAAACAGTCATGGACACCTTGCTCATGGCCTTCTACTCCAAGCTTTCATAAAGCTTCTTTCTCATGCATCAGCAACTTCTTATTTCTTCATGATATTCCATTTCTTGTGGCATTTGAAACCTCCCATGAAGAATCTTTTTCATGTTTTCTATGAAAAAAAAGGAAACAATACTAAGAGGTGCATCACAAGAGTTTTGAACTTGCAGCACTCCTTTGGGGGGGGGGGGGGGGACTTAACCATTACATCCCAATGTTTTGGATGTGAGGTGACAAACGATATAACCTCTAGTCATCAACAGTTAAGCATAAAATACCTGCAACTATAGTGAGTCACTAGGAAGTCAAACTTTTGATGTTCATTAATGATGGATATGGCCTATCTGCTACATAAGAATAATGCCTTAAGAAAGTCTCTATAGTTCCATGAGCACTTTGAAATTGTTGATATATTTAGGTAGTGATGTGCGTGAACACTCTAGGACCACCGGGCCACTTTTTTCCCTCTTTAAGAGGTTTTTTCCCCTTGCCTTTTATATACGCCTATAGCCCTAATGGTTTACTTATCTTTGTACATTCTCTAGTAATACATTCAGTATTGTGTGTTGTGCTTCAAGATTCTTCTTCTTCCTTGTGTTGTTCGTGTTCTTTCGTAGATGTCTAACTCCAACAATTGGTATCAGTGTAGGTCGCCAATTCATCTAGGGCATCATCGACACTCTTCTACTTGCAGTCTCATAATTGCATGAAATTTGGTGAGCATACTCAGGGTGTTTCAGACATCAAAATGGCTTCCTTTTGTGGTGTTGAAATCACGATTTGAGCTCGTTTTGGCCTCTGAATGCACTATTATGTGTGTAGGGTATTTTGTCTTTTTGTGCCAAAGGTACATACCAGTTTTGGTTCACCAGTATAAGCATCTCGAAGTCTACTACAGTTTTAGCACAATTTGTCTGGGCAGTTCTATTCAGCTTTCTGAGATACAGTCAATTTTCTACATCAAGGTATTTTAGTCACCGGCCATGGCTAAAAACAGTGACGTATTCCGTATGTTGTCTCTTGAGTATAAGTTGGATGGTACCAACTACCCATTATGGGATTATATGATGCGACATGTATTGGTTGCAAAAGGACTATGTAACATTGTGTAGGGTGTTGAAAAACGTCATATCACACCTGCAACTGTTACAACTGCAGGTAGTGAAGCTGATGTAGAAGGTGTCGAAGATGATGATATTCTGCATATTCCTATTCGCGTTGCGGTTTCTTCTACACCTTTTGTAGAGCAAATTCGTTGGGATGGCAGATATGCCCAGGCACATGCATTGATAGCTTTATCTATCAAACGTGCCATTATTCCTCACATTCGCTCTTGCAGAACAGTGAGGATGCTTGGGATACACTTACCACATTATACGAAGCTAGGAATGAGGCTCATGTTGCTTCCCTCCGAAAACAGCTCGAGAGTGAGCACATGAATGAAGGTGATTCTATGGACAGTTTTCTAACAAAGATCAAAGACTTGAAGGAACAATTGATTTTTTTTTATGAAGTTATACTAGATAGCTCACTTCTGCAGACCATTCGGAATGGTCTTCCTGGTTCATGTTAGAGTTTTGCTTCTACTCTTCAGTTGATGATGAATGGCAATCCAAATGCCTTTTCATTTGGGGACTTAGTCTTTGTTCTATTGCAGGAAGATCAGTTGAGGGAGAACAGGTCCATTATGCATGTTGCAGATCAAGCTTTCCTGGCTAGTCAGCAGGGCAAAGGAAAACAAAGCTCTTCAACTAGTAAGCAGAAATCTGCTAATTCTGCACATTCGAAGAAGGAAGACAAAGATGAGAAGAAATCAAAAAAGAAAAAATTGTTTTGCAAGTACTGTAAAGGAAATGATCATATTATAATGACCTATCCTAAACTCGTTGCAAAAGAGGCAAAGAAAAAAGAGGCTGGAATGGTTGTTGCTGAGGCCTCTACTCCAAAAACAGAGTCTGCTAACCTTGTGCAGGATGAAGAATGGGCATTTACTACTGTTTGTACTTTTGACCCATCTTCTCATGAGCAGTGCATGTCTGCAATAGACTCAGATGTTTGGTACTTTGATAGTGAGGTGACCAATAATATTCCCTCACAGCGTAGTTTCTCTCTTCACTGAAGCCTGCCCCTACAAGGAATACTATCACATGCACGAACAACTTCTCTTATCTTGTCATGGGAGTTGGTAAGATCATTCTGACTACTGTTGTTGGTAGTTCTTTCACTTTATCAGATGTTTTACTTGTGCTAAGGATCAAGAAGAATTTGTTATCAATTTTTACATTAGGCAAGATTGGCTTGGTTGTGAAATTTGTTGATGACAGATGTATAGTTCATGATCTGTCAAATGGCGATGTTATTATTGCTTCTGGAATTTTATGTCATGGGCTGTATTAGCTCATAGACTATGAAAAATTGGTGAATGATTTGGCATGTGCAATACATGATTCTCAGGCTATGTCAGATGCAAAGCTTTGGCATGCATGGTTTGATCATTTGAACTTTGCTACTTTGCTACACCTACAAAAATCTCAAATGGTGTCCTCTTTGCCCAAACTTGAGGCACCTGGTAAACATGTATGTGAAGGCTGTATTTTGGGCAAAATGCAGCGTTCCTCATTTCCAAAAGATGGTTCAGTTCAGGCTACTCAGAAATTATAGCTTGTTCATAGTGGTGTCTGTGATCCTATGCAGACACCCTCTTTTGGAAATCGAACAGTTTCTGGTTTTGGCTAAAAATATGTCAGCATGTAAAATGGGCACCCTCCATTCTAATCGAGGGGAACATATATCTTCTGATTTTGATGCATTTCTGGTTGAACATGCGATAAAACACTAGTGTAAAGTGTCGTATACACTTTAATAGAATGGATTTGCTAAACGGAAGAACAGTTCACTCATGGAGATGGCGAGGTGTATTGTCAAGAGTCATGCCTTACCACATAGTTTCTGGCTTGAGGTTGTTATGTGTGAAGCATATATACTTAATACATGTCCCACTAGAGCACTGCAGTCTATCACTCTATATGAGGCTTGGCATGATCGCAAGCCATCTGTTGCTCATCTGCATGTTTTTTGTTGTCGAGCATATGCATTAGTGTTTGAACAAGATCGCAAAAAATTGGATGATAAAGCAGTAAAATGTTTTTTTTTTGGTACAACTATGAAAGTAAAGGCTATCATCTATATTGTCCACAGACTAAACGCATTTTGGTTAGTCATGATGTTGTTTTTTTGGAACATGTTATTCAGCCATTTCTTTCATGTACTAAGCTTGAAAGATTTAAACCAGTTTTTGTTTCAAACTCAAGAAAAGATATACATATTACATACATGAAAGCTCAAGTCAAACTTTCATGATGGAAAGTTCAAGTCAAACTTTCATGATAGAATGGGAAACCATATCCTAAGTTGATATTTATCCTTTAGTTTGACACTCAAGACATGAACATAAATCAAGAAATAAGGCTTCAAAGTTTGTTTAAGATTCTAGAATTCCTTTCAAATATCATTCCAGTATTGTTTAAGATTCTAGATATCCTTTCAAATATCATTCCATTTTTGTTCAAGATTCTAGAATTCCTTTCAAATATCATTCCAGTATTGTCTTCAAAGATTAATAATTTTCTTATGTTGTTGATCCCTTAGGAGGAATCTCAAGTACTTGAAAAATAAAACTTTCCCTAGTCATGACAATGAAATTCTTTAAGCTAGTTAGGTAGTAAGTAGTTCCAAGAAGTCCCAAACCATCAATAGTCCCACTTAAAGTCCAATGATTGATATAATCCACAGATGTATCAATCTTGACAAGATTCTTAGCTTTGGAATCTCAAAAGGCATTAATCCATGCTTGGACTTAAGGGAAAGATCTCTAAAAAATCCCATGGGCCAGCAAAGAAGCTTTACAAATTTTAAGAGATCTTAAAGATAAAGACTAATTGTTTATTCTTGTTGGAAGGTGAACAAGAACTGATCCGGCTTGGCCAAGTTTTTCCAAGAACTTGCAATTATAACTACTATGTATTTTTACCCCAAGTATTGGCAATAAAGCTCATGCATGACTCATGAATGTTACCTCTTTAAGCACGAAGTCCTCAGTTGGATTAAATTTTGGAATCAAGGTTTTTCCAAAATCAAGGCATAAAGAGGTAAAAGGGTCCATACAAACCCTAGATGTTTGGAATTAAAATCTCTAGGCCTAGTAGGTGTATAAATAGAATATACCACCTTCATCTTATCTCACAATAATGGCACCAACAAGCATTCGAGAAAGGAACATTAGAAATGACCATGAGAGCATTTAAAATAAATCAAAAGCAAGCCAAAATTAGAATGTATTTTTTGTGGATTGGAGAAAGTATCCAATGGTATGGGACAATGGAATGCTAAATCATTTTGAGATTTTTTTCTTTGATGGCCAAAAAAAAAAGAACTCATGATTCATAAAAGAGCATCAATCAGGTTCTCTTTCTTAGGAAAGTACATTGAGGTAATTTACGTAAACCATTATATGAAATGATAAAGAAATGAAGGACAATTTTTCTCTCACATTCAGATCAGAGGTGAAGTCTAGAAAACTTTACCATTCAAAGTTTTTCAAGTTTCCAAGGCAAAGCATGAGATCGTGAAATGATTATGTGAAAGAATCAGAACCTAGAATATCAAATTAGACTTAGTGCCTTAAAAATTAAAAGTTCTTTTAAATAATTTAAGTGAGAAGGTGCTCTATAAATATATTTTTAGACTTTAGGATAAGTATCACTCACACGTCAATGTGAATATAAAATAGGGTAGTATAGGGCACCAGATTTTATACTCAGGTTGATGTGGGAAAGATGGTATGGGACATTGACACATGGGATGATAAGTGTCTTTTAGTCTTAGAATGAATCTTGACTTAAGATTGGATCCTCAAGGAAATTAAAACTTCAAGGGAGGAGTTTAAATTCAAGGAGGATAAAAGCATGATCTTACAAGACACTTCAAGATTAAGCAAGAGGATCATGAAGTAATCAACTTCCAAGACCTTAATTTGTAATTCAAATAGTTCAAAGAATTTTCTTATTTTAATTATGGAAAACTTAAAGATAAATTGTTTTTTATTTAGAAATATTTAATAAAATTTTGAAAAAATAGGACTTTGAAATAAGCCTTTCAACTAAGGTTGAAAACACTAAGTTATTTTGAAAGGCTCAATTGACAGAGCAACTCGGCAAATTCAATATCGTGACTCAAAGTAATACACAAGAATTGCATTCCAAGAAATGGAGTCATAAAGAGAATCAATAGAGAAAATATTGACTTAGTCTCAAGTCAAGCATTAGTCCTTTGAGTAAAAAACAAACATGATAAATGAAACCTCCATGGGTTAACACACTGATGTTATGTTACCACACGAGTATCTTGTGGTTGGATGATGATGTTTAACTTTATTCCAAGAATCTTTTTGAGAATTCAATTTCTTTCTCTTGAAGATAGATAAAATGTTTCAATAATTGTTTGAGATAGATCTATCCAAAGTTAAAAGTCTTTAGTCACCTAGAGTTTGACTCACAACACATTCAAGCATCTTAGAAGTTGGAATTGGTTGCACAGAGCTTTAGTTCTTTCTTTTCTCTTTGCAAATCTTTTAGATTTGACTCTAATAGAGTATCTCATTCTTTTCACAAAAGTCCAAGGTTAGCCACTTGGAATGAGGTAACTAAATTAAACATCCCAAATAGATGTTTTGTACAATAACCCAATTAATCTTCAAAAGATACTAAGTTTAACTTAACTTATTCATTTGATTTTGCTTCAAGTTACATAGCATAACTCTAATGAATTTCATAGAGTTCAGTACACTCTAGAAAAAACAAGTTAGGAATTTCTCATAAGATTAACGATTCACAAGAACTTAAAGCTAAAGTCTTTGAGGAAATTATCCTAACTTGGACAATTTTCATTTTGGATTTGACCCGCTCAAGATAAAGTAAGGTTGAGCAAAGTAAATGATAAATTTTGCTCCTACATTCTACATAGGATTTTCAAGCCCATTAGGAAAAAATAGTCCTCAAGTGAGGTAATCAAGTAAACATTGGTTGAGAGTGAACCATAGTACAAACATCCAAGTTGGATGTTTGGGACAACCAGAATTCGACAGCCCACATAGCACATAGTAAAAACAATGAATTGGTCAGACATGTTTTTTCATCCACTCTTATTATTCATTCCCTACTTTTCACTTAGATGAGTTTATCAAAGTGCAAAGCTAGATGTTTTTTTGAATCATTTGGGCAAGGATCCCACCACAGAGATGAAACATGTTCTTCCAGATTAGAACATGAGGCTCGGGGATGCCTACAATTACTATATATAGCTTTATTTTGGAGGATGAAAATCGTTCCCAAGGGGGGGAAGAATGTAATAAAGTAAGTTTATGATCTCACTGTCTGAGCAATTTAGATAGATTTGAAATTAGACATTGATTGGACACTCGTGTGTATGGCCAAAATATCCCAAGTTTAGACTTAAGTATAAGTTCATGTTCTCTACTAAACAAGTGATCCACTTAGCTTAGTGGTTAAGTCTCAAGGTTGTGAACGAGGAGGTCTTGGGTTCAAACCCGATGGGAATCATGGGGATGTACTCACTAGTGGTTGATGTACTCACTGCTTGAGTTAAGTCTATCTAACTCAAGTTAATGTGAGTTAACGTGAGTCTAGATAGACTTAACTCAAGCAGTGAGTACATCAACCACTAGTGGACTCTAGTGGAAGGTACAAATGTAGTGGTCGAGATCACTTCAACCGCTAGTAGACTCTAGTGCAAAATATTAAAGGAATGGTGGAGCTTTCAACCACTAGTGGACTCTGGTGGAAGGTACTAAAGTAGTGGTTGAGATCAGTTCAACCACTAGAGGACTCGTGTAAAATATTATTGCACATGCACTTGTGGACTCTAGTTACATTTGTGGTCCTCATTGATTCTAGAAGTTATATATATAAGCATAAGGTTGGGAGGAGTGTCATCTCTCTAGCACATGATGGTTCTAATCGTGAGTTCTTTGCAGCAGCCCACCAACATACAGCCCTTAGGAGTTACTAGGATCAAGGAATATAGACTCATAAGGAGGTTGCGACCATGTTACCTGGGGATGCATGACATCATGAGGTTTCATCAATTTTTGAAGATTAGCTCAAACACAAATCTTGGTTGTTAATCCAAGTTTTAAGCATCCATTTGGAAAATATCTTATTAGCCATAGATTACATGTCTAGAATGCCAAACGACACCTACATCTTTGGGACAAGTGCAACTTTCCCATTTGATTTTAGGCATCCCTCTTTAGTTGCGGTCACCCATCCATAGGAAGTTTCTCCATATTCTTTTCATTTTCATCAATTCAACATTCACTGGCCTCAAACAAGTGAGGAAATAGATAATGAAAGAAATTAAAAAGTGTTGGTTATCATTGCTCTATCTACAATATTCAATTGCATACCTTTCTAGTACTACAACTTATTTTTGAGCTTATTGAGAACCCAATCCCGTTTTGGTTAGACCTTAAATCCCAAGGGAATACCAAGAAATCAGACTACATAGCCCAAATGGACCTCCCAAAACCCTTTGTCCAAGAGAAATAGGGAAGGCGATTGAAAAGTAGTAGTAAAGGCAATCTTCATGTCGTTAATTTTGGAGCTAGAGGGAGAGAAAAAATTGTAAAGGCATGAACAAAACTTAGAGACACATCCTACCTCATTATTAATAAAATCATTAGTCTCATCTAAAAACAATTTAAGAACCATTTGTTCTTGACATCAAGTCAGCAAAAATCCTTTGATACTCTCGAAATTCACCAGAATTGCAACAAAATAGCTTAGGCCATCTACGATGGTAGAAAATAATAGAGAAGCCAAAGGGCATCCTTGTTGGATCAATCTTTTGAGCTTTATGGGGTTAGAGAATTTGCCATTGATATTAATACGAGTCGATGTATTGCCAATAAGAGAGGCAACCATTCTCACAAACCTAGGGCCGAATCCCAAGTCCTTGAGAGATTGTAGAATGAGGTCCCACTCAAGCCTTTCATATGCCTTATCAAAATTGATCTTGAGAAACACCAAACTCTGGTTGGACTCCCTAGCATACTCAAGAGCTTCCCATATGTCAAAAATGGCATCTTAAATGGATCTTCCTTTGATGATACCTTTCTAATCATTAAAAAGCCATCACAAAAGTGACTAGCAATATGGTTAGCCAAGTCCTTGGCAATGATCTTAAAGCTATTTTGAAGCATAGCTATCGATATCCAATTCTCTATTATGTTTGTGTTGTCCTTCCTGTGGATCAATTTGATGAATCCTTCATTCAAGAAAGTTAGGAGGGCCCTAAATCTAATGGATTCTCTCCACACATGATTTAAAGGAAGGGCTTGGGAGTCCTTGAACGCTTTAAACCTTTTGTTAATGAGACTATCAAGATGAAGGCTCTTGCCCAAAGGATGGGAATCGATCTAAGTCTTGATATCACCCTAAGAAAGAAATTTCTCCAAGACATAGCAACAACATGTGGCATCTTCTTGGATCTAAAACTCAAGATATTGATCATGAAATATTTTCTCCACTCAGCTGACAATAAGTGGAGGGCCATGATCACGAGTTTTTAAAAATGTTGCACAATGTGATCATTGTTTTTCTTCTTTGTCATACATTCAACATCATCCTTGTTCGTCATGTTCAGAAGGATTTCCTAAACCTACTTCTGCTTTAGAATTCTACATTTGATGTTTTATCCATTTTTCCTACCCACCGCTCTTTGGAGAAGATGAAGATATTCTTATGTTGTATTTCTTCTTCCTATCTCATCTTACTTCTCATTTTAAGAAGAACTTTTTGGAGATGCAACTTGCCTTTGTTAGCTTCTTGTTCAAGCTAAGATAACCTTCTATAGAGTTCTTCTCTTCTTTCCATTCGTATCCTTTGTATCTCCATTTTTTGGTCTTATATAGGATGTGTTGATTAGTCTTCACCACATTGATCGAACACTTATCTGACAAAGCACCATCTTGGAAAGCTTGGGACAATACTTGAGAAATTTCTTTGTGGACAAAGAGTAGCATAAACACCAATGGGTTAGCATGAAACCATAGATCCTTCTTCCTAAAAGTGGAGGATGAAAAGGAAGCCATTTTCCAAACATAATGATGTTAATGAGAGACATCAATGGAGATCTAAAGAAGTTGAGAATGTCCTAGGATGCATAACACCTATCAAGTTTTTCTTTGTGGAGATTAGATCCCCCCTTAACGTTAGATCACAAATAACCTTAGTAGTTTTTTAATTATATTGATTCAAGGCAAAGATTCACACAATCCCAACAAGACTTTTCATTACCATCAACTGCAAGAATCTTTCAACTGGGTCAGGGCTAAAGAGTTCCCTATGAGATAGGTTTTCTTAATTCCACTTGAATGTTTTTTATCTTGGCTTTGAGGAGAGAAACTAGAGAGGGATTGAGCTCAAAAAGAGTGAGGGAATACCCAAAAGCTACCGCATGAGTCACTAGGACCACATTGCTTAGGACAAGCAAGGAAGTGGCCATGAAGGAGCACTAGAAAAAGGGCAAGAGAGAGAGAAGAAGAGACGAAAGAAAAGAGGAAGACAAATGGGGGGGAGAGGGAGAATGACAGAGAGAATGAAGGAGAGGAGGAAAGTGCTAAAATGAAAGAACTCAAATATTGAAGCCTTCAACTCAAACTCTTCTTTTTCCTTCTTTTCTTTCTTTTTTTTTAGGCTTGAGAACAAGAAAGGTAGAAATGAAGTGCTTGCTTAAACAAGAAGAAGGTAGTTCATAAAACAATAAAACATGGAGGTCTCACTACCGAACAAAAATTTTCTTAGAAACCTAACCTTTCCCTTTTATCCTTCTCATTTTTGAAAAAAGTATATAATTTCTTACTTTATCTTATTATCTTAGAAAACTAAAAACCAGATCAAGATTTTCTTAAGAGAGAATCTTGTTGTGTGAGAGAATCGTGAGAGTGCCCTATTCATTCCTTTTCCTTTTTTAAAAGGAACTCCACCAAAGCCTAATCTCTCGAGGCTTGAATGTTTTGAAAAAAAAATTGTACAAGTGAAGGGAATAGTACCCATGGGACCCCTCGTATCCCACAAAGTAGGGGTTAGAGTATCGCAAATATATAAGGAAATGGTTGCCCCAAGGCATCTAGTTTCAACTTCCCCATAGATAGACTAGCCACATTGGCCCAGGTATGTTTGATGAGCCTTAAACTATGCAATCAGCCCTTGATTCTTAATTTGAGAATTATTTTGTCCTTTTTTTACTAGAATATGAGGTGCCACATTGTAGTAACACTTAAAAACTCAGTGGCTAATCCATTTTCTTCCTCTATAAAAAAAAAGTACATGGATCTAGTTACAAAAATGTGTCAGAAGCTCTCTATTGCAATGTATGCATCTTGTATGTAGTTAAATTCTTTCCACATAGACCTTAAAGAAGTTGTAGAAGCTGAAGTTTAACGTATTGAACTAGAATATGTAATCTTTAGATGTATTGTTAGATTATCCTCTAGGTCTACACACTCTTGAATGTGAACCAAAGATCATAGTTTCCAACTAGTTAACTTTTCTAGGAATAAAAGAATCAAGTTCTATTATGATGGTCTCTGCTAGGTGGATATATATCTACATACTAGTTATACCATCTTGAAATCATTCTAAAGAATCCATGAGGAGTTTGCTTGAAACTATAGATCTACATACCTTCTATCTATACAATGGACTCCATGATTCCTATGAGGAGAGTAACATCAGTCTAATTATGTTAGTCAGTATTGTCTATGTTTTATGAATAGGTGCTACCTCTTCAAATTTTCCCTCAAGCTCCTACTATGCTCTCTCCACCATCATTCATATGTTTAATGTCCATTGTGATTGGGTACACTATTTCTTCATTTTTCTTTGTAGTAAATAATGGCATGGGTAGCTTTCTACTAGAACGTCTAGGTTCCTCAATTTAATAAACTATCTATCCTAGCCATCTAGGTAGATGGCTACACCTAATTTATCATACTTTTCAGACTGTAATATTTTTCTAAAGTCACCAATGGATGGAATTTCTTCCTCCTAGCTCAATGGAACACCATGCATGTCCTTTGAAATGGCCATGTTTTTCCACTCCACTTCAATGTCGCTACTCATTGATTTTAGAGAACTTTGATCATTCCTCAAGATATTATTAACAATTGAAGAAATATGGCATTTGATTTATCTTCCTTGATCTAAGGCCTTACCTGATCTTTAGTGTATCAAAAACAAAATGCACTATGTTCATGATTTCAACTCACTTCCATGACCTATGTTTTTTTTACCCCTTTATTGACCCTTCCTTTGAAATGTCACTCAAAAATTACAATATGGCCCAATCTATTTCTTAGGTTCAAAAGAATTTATATAACTTACAACTTTGTTTGGCTATGATTTCCTGGCCTATGATCTCAAAATAATAGTGGTTAAGGAAATTTTGATAGACTTTCCCCTCATGGATCTTGTTTGGGGGGTAAGATTAGACTAGGTGGATAAGACTCCACAAAGTCATAGTGGTTCCTTGTTAGAGATATTCAAGTAAAGTTTCCAAATCTTATCCAATTTATTTTTTGTTGGCACCATGGGTGTTTCGATTGATGAAAATCCTCTAGACCAAATTCTTTTAGCTCTTTGGAGGAACTCCTTCTCAATCGCTTTGATGCAATAGATAGGAAACCAAATGGAGACATTTTGTCTAATTCCGACTCTCAACTTCCCTAAGAGTGCAGTATTTCTTTATCTTGTTCCAAGAAAAACAAAGGGAGCCAATCAACATAGAGTCCTTAGGTGTTACCAGGATGAGTTAAAATAGAATAGTAAGGAGTTTGTCACCATTACTCTACCGGCAACATTCAATTGTATACATCGTTTGGTTAATTTTGGAGCTAGAGGGAGAGCAAAGAAGGTAGAGGCATGACCAAAACTTGGAGAAAACATCCCACCTGATTATTAATAAAAGCATAATTATCATCTAAAAACAATCTACAAACCATTTGGTCTTGACTTGGAGTGAGCAAAAGCCCTTTGATACTCTTGGAATAAACCTGACTTTCAACAAGAAAACTTAGGCCATCTATGATGATAGCAAATAACAAAGAAGCCAGAGGGCAGACTTGTTGGATCGATCTTTTGAACTTTATGGGATCAAAGAGGTTGTTGTTGATATTAATAGGAGCTGAGGCATTGCGAAGAAGAGAGGCAACTATTCCCACAAACCTAGGGCCAAATCCCAAGTCCTTGACAGATTGTAGAATGAAGTCCCACTTAAGCCTATCATGTTCCTTATCAAACTTGATCTTGAGAAACACCAAATTTTGAACTTGGACTCCTTAGCATATCCAAGACCTTCCCAGATGCCCACACTATCATCTAAAATGGATCTTCCTTTGATGAAGCCCTTTTTATCATTAAAAATGCATTCACATAGGTGACTAGCAATAAGATTAGCCAGGGCCATGGTATTGACCTTATAGCCAGTTTGAAGCATACTTATCGGTCTCCAATTCTCTATTATGTTCATGTTGTCCTTGTTGTAGATAAATTGGATGAATCCTTCATTCAAGCTAATCGAAAGGGCCCCGAATCTAATGGCTTCTCTCCATAGAAGATTTAAAGAAATAGCTCGGTAGTCTTTGTATGCTTTAACAATTTTGTTAGTGAGACCTTTGAGATGAAGGCTCTTACCCAAAGGAAGGGAATTGGTCTTAGTCTTGATCTCAACATTAGAAAATAGTTTGCTTGGGCCATAGCAATGACATGTGGGATCTTCTTGGATCTAACATTCGAGATATTTTTCATGCAATCATTTCTCCACTCAATAAGAGGAGACACTATGGTGAGGAGTTTTGAAATGTTTTGAAAGTTTTGCACAACGTGATCATGATTTTTCTTCTTGTTGATCACGTTCAATAACCTAAATCTACTTTAAAATTCTACATATTTCTTTGGTTGGTTTATCCATTTTTCTTGCCCATCACTCTTTGAAGGAGATGAAGAGATTCTTATGTTGTATTTCTTCTTCCCATCTCATCTTTCTCCTCATTTTAAGAAGAGATTTTTGAAGATGTAGCTTACCTTTGTTAACTTCTTCTTCAAGCTCAGCTAGCCTTATATAGAGTTTTTCTCTTCTTCCCTTTCTTATCCTTTGGATATCTATTTTTTTCTTGCATAGGATGTGTTGAGTAGCCTTCACCGCATTGATCCAACACTTAGCAAGAGAAGCACCATCTTGGAAAGCTTGAGACAAAACCTGAGAAATTTCTTTGTGGAGAGAGAGTAGCATAAACACTGAAGGGTTTCATGAAACCATGGATCCTTCTTCTCAAAATGGGATGATGAAAAGGAAGCCAAGATAGGGAAATGTTCAAACACAACAACATTCATATTGAGGGACGTCGATGGAGATCCAAAGAAGTTGAGGTAATAAATCTTGAGACAATCCCAACAAGTCTTTTCATTACCATCAATCAGAAGAACCTTTTCACTAGGTTCGGGGGCAAAAGAGGTGCTCTATTAGATGAAGTTTTCTTAAGTCCACTTGAATCTTATCGATCTTGGATTTGAGGAGAGAAACTAGAGGGGGCTTGACTTCAAAAAGAGGGATGGACTCCCCAAAAGGTACTGCGTGAATCACCAAGACCACATTGCTCAATACAAACGAGGAAGTGGCCATGAATGAGAACTAGAAAAAGGGCAAGAGAGAGAAAGAAGGATAGACAAAAGGGAAGAGGAAGATGAAAAGGGGGGCAAGAGGAAGAATGAAAGAGAGAATTAAAGAGAGGAGGAGAAAAGTGCTAAAATGAAAGAGCTCAAATAGGGAAGCCTTCAACTCAAATTTTTTTTTATTAACTTTTCTTCTTTTCTTTTTTTTGTTTAGAATTGAGAACAAGAAAGGTAGAATTGAAGCTTAAAGAAGTACAAGCCGGTTCATAATGCATGTTGACCAGATCTTGCAGATGCACATACATAGAGATAGTACAAAAACAAAATCTCACAAAAACACACACAAAATAGAGAGAGACAAGAGACTAAACACAAGATTGGGTAAGATCTCCCCCCACATACTCTGATGGATGAATCTATCAGAGTATGTGTATTTATAGGTATTTTTCATTACGTCTTGAATAAAAGATACATGAGGGTGGCGCTTGGAAAAGCATGCATTTACAAAATGTGCTTTATTTACAAAATCTTTGCTCTCTAAGTGATCTACTAGTTTCACAAAAACGTCACTTTTTGAGCGATCTACTATTTTCACAAAAAATATCTAAAATACTATCTTTTAACCATCTCCAAAAATATCTGAATAATTCCACGCGTGTTCATGCCCTCATGATTCTTCACTTGCTAAATCAAAACACAATCACATTAAAAACCTCAAGACATTAAAATCCATATAACATTCCATTATTCCATAAAGTATAACATGCCTCCTAGTTGACAAGAAACTCACCTTAGTTGATAAGAATAAAAAAGTCATGGATGAAAAAGTCATGGATGACCAGTCACATGTCCCATCACTAAACAATCATAAGCATATTCCATGTAAAAACACATGCATGGAAATGGAAAACTAGAATTTAATGTGACTTTGAATTATATGCAAATATCAAATGATCACAATGTGGAGTTAATGATGTCTTATGAATCCATTGAGATCCTTCAAGTGTGTGACTTTTATATTTTATTAAATATCTATGATATTGGTTACCTTTGCATGTAGTACGAACATCATAATCAAGAATTTTATCTAGAACTAAAATTTCAGCATCCTCTTCAAGTAAAGCAGGATCATCTAAAGTAGGAGTGAGTGGTAAAGTTCCTTTAGAGGATTTCAATAAACTAATATGAAAAGAATTATGTATATTTCAATGAGAAGGTATGTTTAGTCTAAAAGCATTCTCATTAAATATTTGAATAATATGGAAAGGTCCATAATACGATGGTGCAAGTTTAACCTTAGGATGTTGTGAAATATTTTTCAAACATCTAACCATAAAAAGTCATTTTCATTAAATTGTTTAGCTACTCATTTCTTATTAACATTATGCATGTAAAGTTCTTGAATCTTCTTAATGTGCTCATGAGCTAGTCATGGGAGTGGGAAGCTTTTTACCATACACAAGTTCACACGGTGCACATCTAGTAGTGGTATGTGCTGTGTTATTATATGCAAATTGTAGTAAAGGAATTTTCTCATCCCAAATACTTGGATTATCTAAAGAATAACAACATAATAAACCTAAAATAGTACTATTTTTAGCTTCATGTTGCCCATTACTTTTAGAATGAAATGCAAAGCTAAAGTCTATTTTGGAACCTAAACTTTGAAATAATGCAACCCAAAAGTGATTACAAAAACGAACATCTCAATTTGATAAAATAACCTTTGGAAAATACATTTGATAGATAACTTAGTAGCTTGAGGTGCACAAAGAGTCTTTTTACAATGAATGAAATATGCTTGTTTACTAAACTTATCAACAATTGTCCAAATCATATCATTATGAGATGTTGTAGGAAAACCATTAATAAAACCCATAGAAATTTGTTCTCATGGTCCATTAGGTATGGCAAATGGCATTAATAATCCAAAGTCTTTAGCATGATGTCATTTCATAGCTTGATACACAATGCAATGAGAAACATATGGTGCAATATCTTTTTCCATATTTGGCCAAAAGAATAACTCTTTACACATAGAAATAGTACTTTGTATGCCCTTATGACCCATATACAATTGTTCATGCATCTCTTTCATAATAAATTCTTTAAAAACTTGTCGATGCATAACTTGTGTTGGAAATACAAGAATCCATTATGAAAAGTCTAGTGATCCTTAGTAGTTGGTGTAGAATCTTATTGAAAGCAGTCCATGTTTGTGAAAAATACAAATCAGATGCATAAGTAGGAATCAAGCCATGAAATGAATGAATATGAATAGAAGAGATATTATTGATTGATACAATATTAGTTTGTGGGGTTGGGAAGTGACTAAGGGCATCAGCGACAACATTAACTTTGCTAGGTTAGTATTGAATTATCCGCTAAAAAATTTTGTATGAATGAAGCCCATTTAATGTGTCTTTCAAAAATCAATGGTTGATTTATTTAATGCTTAATGGCTCATTGTTCTATTTTGATTAGAACTTAAAAGCCCATTAGGTAATATTTTCAAATTTTTAAAGTGTGCAAAACAGCTAAGAGTCCCTTATCATATGTACTATAATTTTTTTCAAAAGGTTTAAGCTTCCTACTTTGAAATGCAATGGGATGCTCATTTTGCATTAATACAGCACCTATACCTAAACCACTAGCACCTATAACTACATGGAAAGTTTGTGCAAAATCTGGTAATTCCAAAATAGGTGCATGAGAAAGTGCATGTTTGGGTTTTTCAAAAGATTGTTGTTGTGCTAATCCCGATGCAAATTTTAACTTTTTCTTCAATAATAATGTGAGTACAAGTGCTAAATAAGAAAAAATGTTCTTTTACAAAATTTATATAAAAACTAGCCAACCCTAGAAATGAATGTACATCATTTATAGATTGAGGTACAAGCCATTCTTCAATTACTTTAATTTTCTTTGGATCTACATGAACACCTTGACTAGAAACAATATATCTTAAATACTCTATTTTTTTGGGAAACAAGAACTAAATACTATCACTAAATGATTTTCATGGTCAGTGTCATTCTCACTATAGACATACTTAAGAAAACAAGAACAAAAGCTTGGTAATCAAGAAAAATGTTGTTCATCATGCATGCAAATGTAGTAGGTGCATTGGTTAGTCCAAAAGGCACTACCATGAATTCAAAGTGACCACTTTGAGTTCTAAAGGCAGTCTTATAAATATCATTTTTTGTCATTTGTATCTGATGATACCTAGATTTAAGATCAATTTTGCTAAAAATACATGCTCCACGAAGCTTATCTAGCAAATCATCCATCCTAGGAATATGATATCAATTTTTTATTTTGATCTTATTGAGTGCTCAATGCACATCCTATAAGTCTTGTTCTTCTTTTCCACTAAGAGAACATGTGCTCCAAAGGGAGAAGAACTAGGTCTTATAATTCCTTTGTGGAGTAGATCCTTAACTTGATTTCTATTTTGTTTTTATGTAAAGGTCCATGCCTATAAGGTGCTTTATGGGGAGGAGAACTACCAAGGAATAAGTTTATACTATGATCAAGAGATCCCCTAGAAGGTGGCAGTTTAGAAGGAAAATCAGCCATAAAGCAATCTTGATAGGAATCCATAAATGATTTATGTGCATTAGGAAGTGTATGTGTATAGTCAATGATGTTATTGACAAAAACAATACATGAATTGTAGCCTTTCCTAAATGCACTTTTTACTTGAATATGACTAATTAATGGAAATGGTTGGTTAAACTAAAAACTGTGTGTGTGTGTATGATAATCAATGCATGGATTGTAATGATGATGAAAAGGCATGCCAAGTATAACATCATAGGACTGCAAAGGACGACTTAAGAATGTGCATTCATCTATGTATGAACCTATACAAATATGAATGTTATGCACTTCACTTGTAACATTATATCTATTTCCTTGAAATGTAGCCTTAACTTTATACACAGAAGGAGGTAGCTTTGATTGGAGAACTTGCACTAGTGTATAGGAAATAAAATCATGAAAACTACCATAATCATGTAAAATATTAACAAATTTACCATTAATAGTACCTTGCATGCAAAGTAAAGTATGTATAGAAATTTCGTTCCCAAGGTACTTAGATCTTTCTCCAATCTTTGTTCCAATCAAGTTGAGTGTTTACATGAACTACCTCCATGTTGTGTACTTGAGCTCCAACAAGTTTCATATCGTTAGTTCATAACCTACATTTAGCTTTAGTATGACCAAACTTACCACAATGCCAACAAGTGATGCAGGGCTTCTTTTGTTGAGCATCCATCATCATAGTTTGAAGGGTTGGAGTTTTGTAGGTTGTAAGGGGGTTGTCTCGTGCATTGGTGAGAAATTTGATTGAGGAGCATGCTGAAAAGTAGGAGGACATTGAAAAGTAGTGAAAGTACACTTGAAAGGAAAATTGGGTTTGATTGGTTGTTGTCATTGACATGTTTGTTGTAAGTGGATGGACTTGGGGATGGACTGAAACTCCTTCTCAGCATCATGTGCAAAAGAGATAGCTTCATAGAGGGTCGTAGGAGGTAGTGTGTTAAGCTTGGCTTGGATTCCCATCTCCAAACCATCTTCATACTTCCATTGAAGGTATCCTCTAGAACCATTTCAAGCGAACAAATAAGTAGTGGTCGTTGCCAAAAGCGTTCAGTGTAGGTAGACACAGTATCTCCGTCTTTCAATCCAAAAATTATCCATGATCAACAAGCATGTAAATGGAACTAGGGAGGAAGGAAGGACTCCTTGTTCTTTTCTTGAAATGCAATCCATGTGATGGGGCGGTCGGTGCTATGCCGCAAAACATTCCACCATAATCCGGCCTTATCCACCAAATAATTAGTAACAAATTTCATTTTTTCACTTTCAGAATATGATTCGTGAGAATAAAAGTCATCAACTTAGGAGAGCCATGAAAGAACAAATTGGCTATCCTTTCACCCATCGAATCAATCAGTTTACATGATTCCTTACTTGCTTCACTGCATGTGACAGTAGCTGGAAAACAATTTTCTATGGAGTTGTGTATCTATTCATATTAGGAAAGTAGAAATGTTAATGTACTAAGGACACTTCCTCTTGGATGCCGATGTTGTTGATATCTAAAAGTGTTCTCTTCTTTGCATCATGGTTTTCATCCTTCAAATCTACTGCTCTATTTTTAATCCATCCGAGAGCATCTTTAATAAGTTCATGAGTGAACCTAATTGTTTTAACCCTTCCTTGCAAGTTTGTGACTTGAGCTTCTAGTATGGATGGTTTTTCATTTACTGGATGCAATGTGTTCATAATCTATGTGCATCTCTCAAAATCCGGTTTGTAAATGGGAAACTTCATATATGCATCGGTTTCTGCTTTTGTCTGTGTCTCAATGATCGGAGGCACGTTTTGAGGAGTGTGATTATGACTCATTGTTGGAAGCTAGTGATCTCTTTCCATTATTTGTAGAGTAATTAGAAACAGGTGATCTTTCACTGGTTGTTCATTTTTGAACCAATGGCTTCTTGCCTTGATAGCACATTCCTAGTACCCTCATGTTATTCTTCATGTGGTATAGCTTGTTGTTGCTTTGGTGCTACTTCCTTGGTCTTGATCATGCATGTTAGGCTTTTTTTATCATTGTTCTTCATTCGATGTACTTCCAGTAGCCTTTTCCCATCAAGAAATTCGTCATTCTAAATCTCCAAGCATGGAAGTTGTTCTTGTCCAGCTTATCGCTCATAAGCTGACTCATTCCATCTGCATTTGCCATTTTTGCAACAATTCACAACACCGCAACACACTACAAGCAGCACTTCTGCTTGAACACTATCGCACTATGACGTGACAATTCGATCTCAGAAAAACATAGTTTTCATGTATCAACAGTACACGGAATCGCTTGAAATTCTGAATCTGGAATATATGAGTGTCGTCGAACACAACGCAAGTTACAGTTTTTGAAACTGACCTGGTTTTTCTGTGGGCCCCACCTTGCGAGCTCGAAACGGAGGTCGAGATGGCTCCAAAACTTCGATCTCACAAAAACAAGTGACCCTAAAGGTTTAACTCTCGAAAATATTTTGAGGTCTTCTACCTTCATGGCGATTTTCGTAGCAAACGGAGGCCGTTTGTGAAATCGTGTTTTCTCCACGCCTTGCCGCGTAGTCTTCACCGTCGCCTTCTCCACGAGCTCTCTACAGCCACGCTGGCTCTGATACCATGTCACGAGGAAGGAGATAAGGAAGAGAGCTCACACGTACATATACCTATTACATAAAAATGACCTAAAAAGGAATGTACAAGAATGACCTAAAAACAAGAATACAACCAGTGCAATATATAAAGACCAGTACATAAGGAAAAACCTAATGTCCGCGAATGAGTGAGCTGGCAAGAAACAAATGTGCCATCACTCTCGGTAGATAAATCTAATAAAGCTCAATGAAATATCCCTGACATATACCGGCGTGACCACTTACATGTCAGAGAAACGAAAAACTGGTACGTGTCATCCTGGATCATCACATGTTGAGCTTGATATCTCAACAGTCTATGGACAAAATGAAATACTACCAATTGATTTCTTAATTCCTACTCTTTGACTAACCGAGAAGTATGAATGGAGAGGACATGAATTGTCTAAAAAATAGGATCAAATTGAGAATTTGCATGAAACTAGGCTATAGGTAGTGGCATGTATCTATGTTGCTAAACGATGAAAAAAGCCATACTATGATGCTCACATAAAAGAAAAAGGTCTTAAAGTTGGAGATTTAGTACTTTTCTGCACCTTAAAACAACATGCCAAGAAACTCCAACAAAGAGGATATGGTCCTCTAATCATCAATACACGCAAAGTATGGGTATATTTCATGAAAGAGAAGAGCGAAGTGTTTACTCACTTCCAGAATTTTAAAGTTATGGTGGAAAAGCAGACAGGGAAGTACATTCAAACATTAAGATCTGATGGAGGAGGTGAATACATGTCAAATGAGTTCAACAGTTTTCTAAAAAATCATGGAATTTGGCATCAGTTTTCATGCAGGTACACACCACAATAGAATGGTGTTGCTGAATGCAAAAATAGACATATTGCAGAAATAGCAAGAGCCTTGATGGCTGAGAAGAATATGCCTCATTGTTATTGGGCAGAAGCTGTGCATACTGCTGTATACATCATGAACAGAACTCCGTCTGCTGTTGTACATCAAGTTACACCTGAAGAGAAGTTTACAGGTAAAAAGCCAAACTTATCACATCTGAAAGTTTTTGGTTGTATTGCATATGTACATGTTCCAGATGAGTTGAGGACGAAGCTTGATCCGAAAGCAAAAAAATGTGTCTTCATTGGATATTCCCTTGAGCAAAAGGGGTACAAAATGTTATAACCCACTCACACGACAGGTGAAGGTGAGCAGAGATGTGGTATTTGATGAAATGTCAAGCTTCTATGCAGATGCCAAAGAAGGACTGAATCTTGAACCAAATGACAAAGAAAATGTTGAAAAATCTAGTGCAGAATCTCAAGTTTTGAGTGGACCAGATGCATCACCAAGCAATAGTTCCAACTCAAATCCATGGAGTGGAAGATTGCGTGGAAATTTCAGTCCAGCAAATTCATCAAATCCATCCAAGAAAGGTAAAGAAAAGCTTTCTGTTGGTAGTAAAACAAGTGCAGGTTTCGAAGATGTTGATGGAGATTCAAGCGGTTCAGAAAAGAGTCTTGATGAGGAACTTGGATTGCCCTCTGTGAAGACTCCAGGAGTAAGAAGGGCACATGCAAATGATACAAGAAGAAGTGACCCAGGACCAAGAAGATCTAGGAGGATGCGTAATTCAGTGCAACGATTGACATATGATAGTTACATGGCTCGCCATTGTGCCTACATGACAAAGGTAATACAAGATGCTGAACCTTCTTGTTTTGAAGAAGCAATTGGTAATGCAGATTGGGAAAAAGCTATGGATGAGGAGATGGCTGCACTTTATGGAAATGATACATGGAAGCTGCTTCCATTGCCGCAAGGAAAGAAATCCATAGGCTGCAAATGGGTTTACAAGGTAAAGCATAATGTTGATGGTAGCATAAGCAGGTATAAAGCACGATTGGTAGCTAAAGGTTATGCACAGACATATGGCATTGATTATGAGGAAACATTCCGCCCTGTAGCTAAAATGTCTACTGTCAGAACCCTTGTTGCATTAGCTACAGCAAAAGGATGGACTTTGCATCAGATGGATATGAAGAATGCTTTCCTACGTGGTGAGTTACAGGAAGAAGTATATATGGACTAGCCACAAGGATATGAAGATTCAAAGCATTCAGAATATGTTTGCAGGTTGCAAAAGGCTTTGTATGGGCTGAAGCAAGCTCCGCGTGCATGGCATGCAAGGATTGCTGATTACTTAACCAGCATTGGGTTTTCTATGTGTGATGCAGATCACTCACTATATGCAAGGAAGGCTGATGATGGCATCACTATTGTGGCTATTTATGTTGATGATCTTATTGTAGGTGGTGATAATGAAGAAAGCATCAAAGAGGTAAAGAAACTTCTTATGCAGGAATTTGACATGAAAGATCTTGGTGTGCTGCGCTATTTCTTGGGCATTGAGTTTATACATACAGAAACAGGTATATGGATGTCGCAAAGGCAATATGCCTTGAATATGCTGCAAAAGTATGGTATGGCTCATTGTAATCCAATTTCTATGCCTTTAGATCAGAATTTGAAATTGGATACTACATCAGGTGAAGCATTGGAAAATGCTTCTATGTACAGGAAAATTGTGGGAAGTCTTATATATCTTACAATTACAAGGCCTGATTTAAGCTACACTGTTGGACTTGAAAGTCAGTTTATGCAGGTTCCCAAGAAGCCACATTTGGATGCTCTGAGGCGCACTCTACGTTATGTGAGTGCTACTTTGGATTATGCATTGTTTTATGAAGCTAGTGTAGATTTGCAGGTTCATGGATACACCGATGCAGATTGGGCTGGTAGTACTCCAAATAGAAGATCTACTAGTGGCTTTCTTTTCTCACTTGGAGGTGCAGCTATTACATGGAGCAGTAAGAAGCAACCCACTGTTGCTTTGTCGAGTACAGAGGCTGAGTATAGAGGTGCTGCAATGGCAGCATGTGAGGCATCGGGCTAGAGATGTTACTTGCAGATTTAGGTGTGGAAGTGCAAAAGCCTATCACTATCTATTGTGATAATCTTAGCAGCATACAGTTAGCACGGAACCCTGTTTTCCATGCTAGAACAAAGCATATCGAGGTACATTATCACTTCATCAGAGAGAAGGTATTAGCAGGTGATAATGATCTTGTTTATGTGAGAACAAATGAGCAGGTTGCTGATATTTTCACCAAAGCACTTGGAGGTGAGAAGTTGAAGAAGTTGAAGAAGATGCTTGGATTACAGGATATAGCATTGAGCTTGAGAGGGAGTGTTGAGATATCAAGCTCAACATGTGATGATCCAGGATGACACGTACCAGTTTTTCGTTTCTCTGACATGTATAGTGGTCACACCGGTATATGTCAGGGATATTTCATTGAGCTTTATTAGATTTATCTACCGAGAGTGATGGCACATTTGTTTCTTTCCAGCTCACTCATTCGCGGACATTAGGTTTTTCCTTATGTACTGTTCTTTATATATTGCACTAGTTGTATTCTTGTTTTTAGGTCATTCTTGTACATTCCTTTTATGTAATAGAAGAAGAAGAAGAAGATCATTCTTCCTTGCCTCAATCTGTGTGTGTGAGCTCTCTTCCTTATCTCCTTCCTCGTGACATAGACTAGGTTGAATGGCATAGTTCCAATAGTTGTCTTGTAGGCTACCCTTAAAGCCCAAATTGCATGGTGCAATTTATTTTCCCAATCTGATCTACCATTGTTGAATATTTTAGTCAAAATCGTGCATTATATCTTATTTGAACTTTTGGCTTTTCCATTGGCTTGTGGGTGATAGGGTTCTTGTGGGTGATAGGGTGTTGATCTTTTATGAATCACCAAGAATTCATTCATGAGTGACTCAATAATTTCATTAATGAAGTGAGTACCTCTATCACTGACTATCTCAATAGCTAGTCCAAACCCAATAAAATGTTTTTCAAATAACAATTTTGCAATTGTTTGGGCATCATTTTTCTTAGTGCTTTTGGCTTCTACCCCTATGATATATTCAGCATGAGAGCCTCTTGTTGGGGGATTAATAGGTCCAATAAAGTCAATTCCCCCTCGATAGAAATCTATTGCACAAACCATAGTTCTCAAAGGCATATCATATCTCGTAATTGGCTACTTGGTTCTTGGACATCATAACTTCTTACATAAGTTTTTGCATCCATGTGGAGGGTTGGCCACCATAAGCCTACAAAGCGGATAATCTTTTCAATCTTATGAGATAAGAAATGACCTCTAGCTTCTCGAGCATGAACCATTTCCAAAATTGGAAGATACTCTCCCTCGTGAACGCACATTTACAATTGATCATGTTTTCCTTGCTTAAAGAGTTGTTTTCCTAAAATCACATAATCTTTGCTTTGTTGTTCTAGAGCTCTCTTTCTAGCTTGCTTTGCATCTTCTCGGTATGGTCAAGACTTCAAGAACACAACTAGTGGGTTGCTCCATTTAGGTGCTATTGTAGAATAGAACAAAGATGAATGCTCATCAAGCAAAGAGACTCTGCATAAGTTGCACTTAGGCACATATTAGTGTACATCCTTTTGCATATCCCACCAATAAACTCCTAATATCTTTAGTTCTTGAGTTGTTCCACTTACATCTTTATGTACTCCATTTTCCATGAGCTTGTCGGATCAAATTTGTTCTCTCCTCATCTTCTACACATCTTAGAAGCACTCCATTAGAATCTTTGAAATATAGGCTACTTGCCACTATATGGAGGTTTCTTATTTTCCAAAACTCCTTGCTTTTTCCTAAATTGATTCTGTGTCAAAGTCCATGTGTAAGCATAGGTACCAATTTTTTAGCCATGTTGGACACACTTACAAGTTGAATAGGTAAGAATATGTCAATTCATCAAGTACTCTTGTTTGCAATTTTCCATAATTCATTATGCACATATGATCAACTCTAACATGGGTGTTTCCGTTTTTGAAATCAAATTCCATCAACAAAAGAAACCATGTGACCAGCCCACCATCTAACCAGCCTTCTTGTGTTGCAAGGTTTAATGAACAAGTACAGTAAAGTTTGGTGATCAATAAAAAAAACTTGAACTTGTTAGCAAGTAGATCGTGTAGAAATTTCTTCAATGCATGGACGAACGATCCCTAGTCCTTCTCTTTCTTTCGTAGTGTAATTTCACTCGGCTTGGTTTACCTTCCTACTTGCATATGCAATACGGTGTCTATTTTTTCCTCATCATTTGGTTGTGCCAATATGCATCCGATATAAAAATTAGATGCATCAACATGAATATGAAATGGTTTATTCCAATTACACACTTTCAATATAGGTGTTGAACCCAATCTTCTTTTGAATTCATTGAATGCTTGCTCGCATTCATCACTCCATTTGAATTGATTCAATAGTCCATACAAGGGTTTAGGTATAATTGCATTCATGTGGATAAATCGACGATAGTATCCACACATGCCCATAAAAGTTTGCACTTCTTTCACATTGTTTGGTCTTGGCAATTCTAGTATAACCTTGATTTTATCTTCATCGGTAGAAATACCTTTTTAAGATACTATGCATCCAAGTATCTTGCCTTGCATCACCATAAAGACACGTTTTTTTTTTTATTCAAGCATACTGGATATTGTGTACACTTGTCAAATATTCGTCTAAGCTCTAGTATATGACTAGATCATTAAGAAGAGTAGGTACATAGATCATCTACATAGACTTCCATAATCTTCCTTAGAAATTTCTTAAAAACATGACACATTAATATTTGGAAAGTGGGTGGGGAATCAGAGTGTACAATGTTTGCTTCTACTCTCTGATAGTGGCAACATGAATCTTTTTCAATCTAATACCTAAGTTTTCCATTCTTCTTGGGGACTACAACTAATGGAGAAACCCATTTTGGATGCTCAATTTCACATATGGACATAGTTGCAAGCATTTTGTCTATCTCTTCTTTGATCTTGGTTGAGCAGCCATCATTATATGTGTAATGCCTTTGTTTTGAGGGGTTTACGTCACGAGTCATAGGAATCCTATGAGACCAAATCTTATGGTCTAATCCTTTCATATCTTTATAAGTCCATGTGAAGACATCTCAATACTCTTGTAGTAACTCTACTAATTCTAGCTCTTCTTCCATACATACATCGTTGCCTATGAAAGTGCATCTATCGGCATCATTCTCTCATGTCACTATTATCTTCTTTGTTTGCTCCATTTGAATAGCAATTTTTCTCTCTTATAATTCATATCTTTTGAAGTTTTTAGGAACTTCAAAATATTCTATGGTTGATCTTGTTCCTCTTCCTCATTAGTGTCTTTATTAGGGTTTTCTAGGTATTCTTCTAAGGAAAAGATATTACAATTTTCCAGTAGATTATTCATTTTGACTTCTTTCAGCTATTGTTCTTCTGAATTGAATTTAGGGTCCATTGTGATATTTTCATAATCCTCATCTTCTTCCTTTTCCACTTTCTCACCTTCATCCCTTCTTGGATTACTACCATGTATAGGCTTAGTTCATATCCTTCTTCATCTATGCATTCTTCATTTACACACACATCTAATGTTGTTAGTATTTCCATCCAACCATGTTGTTCAAAGGCTTCATAAGGAAATACTTGAGGCACGTAAGTTAGGTCGTCTCGCTCTCCTTCCTGCCATGGCTTCCAACATTGGAGCCTTTTCTCTTCTCTTTGGGCAGCTTTGCAAATCCAAAATTGTGTATCCTAGTTCATCCAAGATTTATCACTAGATCTTGCACTATGAATCGACACACCATCTTCACCTTTATGGATGGGATTCCATTGCAGAGGTGGAACATCCCTATAAGAGAAGTTTTTGAGATTTATTTTAGTTTTTGTACCTTGATGTTGAAGGTATAAAGCATCTCTTCCCGAATCTTGAACTACTTTCAATTGTCTCAGAAATGATTGTCAAAAATCATTTTATAGTTGCCTTCCTTGCCAAATTGACATATGGCTAAGGTTTGTTCGAACTCTAATCTGCATGTAGTCAAGATGAGAGTTTCTAGGAGTCCTAAGGGATGCTCTACATGACCATCTACCAATTGTAGCTTCATTCTACTGTGACTTAAGGCTAGTGTTCCCATTTTTCCCAGGTTTCCTCCTACTCTGGCACTAGTATCTAATATGGCTTTAGTCATGTATCCTCAAAACGTGATTGGAAGGTCATGTTTCCCTCATCTCCTTGACTCAAATCTCCTACCTTGTCCATGGGTATTCTTATTGTAGGGGTTTCCTCATTACTTTTCTCCTTATCTCAGCTAATTTGTACTTTAAGGTTTAGTTGTGGCTAATTTATTCCACAATTGGGGCTTTACTTACAAAAGCTCTTCTAAGGTTAAAGAGCAATGGACTTTAGCCTTCTTTAACTCTTGTAGTTAACACTTCCTTGGATATACTTTTCTCCTTGCATCTTAATGTGGGATCACTTATGTAGTTTGGAAGTGTGGTAAGGCTAATTGTCTCTTCTATCTTATGGTCTTGATTAGATAGATTCTCTGATTTTATTTCTCGCTCCATCATTGGTTGGTTTATAGAAGCATCTGGTTCTATCATGGGAGGGATCTCTCCTTTCGTCTTTTTTCATCTATCCTCTTAAACCTTGGCTCATAGGTGTGTGGCTAGTTCACTTCTACCTCAAGAATTAAAGAATCATTCTCCATGGTTTCTACTCCTAATTCCTCTTCAACTGTTTCGGGTGGTTCTAGCACTGCCTACTTTGCGTTGAATTTTTCTAAGCATCTCTTGAATGGTATTTCTAGTATTCTCATCTCCGGAATGGTTGAAATTGACTTTTCTAGCATAGTCTCGTCAATTTCAATAAGCTTCTTACATATTTCCAAACTTTCTTTCTCTAAATATCCCATAGGGTAACATGGATCATGATGTTCTAGAATGGATCCAAACTCTATCCTAAACTAATAAGCGTTCGACCAAATTTGTAAGTCTTCAGGCATTGGGTCTGCTATAATTGATCCTGCCTAGTCCTTTGTTGTTTCTTCTTTCACCACATCATTATTTTGTTTGACTGGGCTGACTTGAGTAGATCTCATGTCTTGTGTAGAATTTTGTTTTTCTTCATCCATTTGGTTTTGGTCTTTTCCCTTCTAGTTTTCCATTTTTTAGCCTTTTTCTTCCTTGAGTTTTTTGACAACTCTTCATATTCTTCTACCATTAGGGGTGAGAATTCTTTTTCCTTTTCTTGGCAACTAAGTCTACCAATTCTTCCACATTATTAGATTGGGTAGACACACTACTAAAAGTGTCATTAGACTTGGTTATCTTCCAGGTCTATACATTGCCTAAGACACTCATCCAAAGTTTTTAATCGTTTCACGTATACCAAGGTTCTCAAATTTGCAATAGTTAAGCCATCCAAAATTAATGATATCATTTTTTGTTTAATCAACCTTTCTGCTACTTAAACCTTCTGGCTGCAAGTCTTACAACTCATTGCTTGCTTGTTTAAAGTTGTGAATCAAAGAAGAGGTATTATGTTTAATCCCTCTCTTAGTGACCTCACTAATGAACTCTTCCGAGAATTGTTCAATGTTGGCAAACCTATTAGGATACAGAGGTTGGAACCATGTCAAAGTTGTTCCCAACAATGTGAGTCCAAAAGCTTGATATTGAATAAAGAAGTCACCGACCTGTTCAGCTTGCAACACTTGTTTAAATTCAACCATGCAATCATAAGGATATCTCCAACCATCATAGTGGTTCCTTAAGCATTTCGCCACTTGATAGGGTCTCATCTTTCTGCCCACATCAAGAGGTCAAGGGATAACATGAACAATTGTATGCACACTAAGTCCCCTTCCTTATGGAGGTCTTAGAGAAAAAGGCATTATGTTCATTGTCTCACTTCCCATTTGAGTTATTTGGTGTAGCAAAGTGGGCATGAGGTCTAGATGTTCACCTACTTTTGCCCTAAAATAGGGTTTCCTAGGCTTTGTTGTTGAATTTGCAAATTTTTAGAAGTGGTTGCCTATTCGCTTGAAGGAAATACTAGAAAACCCATATATTGGTGTCTTTATATCAATTACTTCCCAATATATTCTTTTATCTTGATCCAAGTATGTGACTCTTGATGAGTCTCTTGAATCATGTAGCTCATAAATAGTAGCAAGATTGACATTGCTTCCAGTTAAAGGCATAGTCTCTTGCAACAACTTATCCATCCTAGCAATTAGGTAAAAGTCCATCAGATCATCATCTTGAGGAAATCTATCTCTTCTCAAGACATTCACTATGACAGACTTTCCTCTTGGGGTAGTTATTGGCTCTTTATTGTACATACGGGTTGGGTTACTCGATTCCTCCATTTCTCCCATTTCACTTATTTGCTTAGGATGGCTAGTTACTAAGTACAAATGTCCTCATTTATCCATGTAGAATCCTCCCTCAAACTTCACTGCTTGTCTTTGGAGAACTTAAGAGGCAATTGAATTTCTTAATCTTGCCACAGATCTATTAAGTCCATCTAGATATATAAGTACTCCAAGCAAGTTTGTAGAAACATACTACAAGGAAGTTCTATAATCCCCCTCTATCAATGACATGATTTTTTAATAATAGACAGAATTGTGCATGTCTTCAAACGTAGCCACAAACTCACTTTCAAAATCACGATAAGTGCCTAAGTACGTGGAGTTGATACTTCTCTAGGTCACTCCCTACTGACGAGAGTACACTCCATTGGCTCCCTAAGACATGTCTTGATCAACAAAACCTCACAATTTCTCTAGCCCTAAGTTCCTTCGTCTTCACTTTTGGATGTTTTCTTATCTTTAGATTTGGGTCCAAGTGGTGTTTTGAACAAGGAATTCCCCAAATGTCACTTTTGGAGCAATTAGGATTAGTTCCTAAAGCTCCACGATACATGATACTTGGGATTTGAGACGATACACAATACTTGAAACTCATGATATGATACTTGGCTCTAGACGACACATGATACACGGGTAGATGATACACGATACATGGGTAGATGATACACGATACTTTAGGTCACGATACACGATACACGATACATGACCTCTTATCCAAGACACGTTACTTGAGGGTATCGATGACACATGACACCTGGGTTCCATGATATGATACTTAGAACTCACAATACGATACTTGTTTAACAATACAATACAGCACAATGATACATGACACTTAATGTCAAGTGACGACACTTGCCTTGTGCCAACGATATAGGATACTCGTCAAGGACACACACGGTACTCGATACTTGAGTACCATACAATGATACTCAACTAACCACAATACACAATACCTAAATATCGTACTACTTGACTAGGAGTGACGTGTCGACGATACCCGACATTTGCCAAGTACCGATGACACATGTGAATTTGGTATCGCTATCATAGATATATTTATCTCTACTCATCTTTTGGACAAATCCAATGAAATATGCAATACAATTTTGGCACATTATACTTGGCAATGTATGAATATCTTAAGCTCTAACAAATTCCAATCGATACAAAAGAAACGGGATTTTTTTTGCACATGTAGAAACAAAAATTGAGTTGTGCTAGAAGGTGCAAGCGTCTGTGAACCCCATGCAACGCAACTCATAGTAATGCATGTAATTTGCTTATGCCAAAAAAATGATTTGAGGCATAAAACAAGACACCTCAAGAAGTCGTCAAACCAATGTAATGGCATGTAATACATAATATATGGTTGTAATAAAGATATGTCCTATAAGATATGTAGACGAAAACAAAGGGCCATTGAGAGGCCCTCAAATGAGTGACTTTTGAAACTACTCTCTAAACCATCCATTGTGTCTATTCTCAAGATATGACATCAATGCCTAATGGATATCGAACATGGGGGAAGATCAAACCTCTAGGAATTCATAAGCCATCCCAAAGGAGCATCTCAAAGTCATCACATTCACTGTTAATAACTATGGACGTAACACAATTACCCTTAAAGCTTAAAGCCATTGAGATTGAATTGGAGATGTCCATATGTAAAACATGAAAAGGCAAACGTCAACATGGCCCACACCAACAAGAACACGGTCATCCAAACATAAGCTGTTAAGTGCACCATCTCTTACGTTCGTATCAAGGACACAAGAAAAGTGAATGGGTGAGAAGAGTCAGGTATGACCTAGAAAAATGGCCAAGTTTCCCGCAATGAAAATAGACTCCCCTTAAATTTCCCCACTTTAGGTGTATTAGTATTTCAACCAAGATCCTCCACATTTTCAACGAACAAAAGAGGTCTGGCGACAACCCACATGATAAAAATATGATGCCTATTTGGAGCAAAGGTGATACACATATAAAACCTTTTATGATGTCTGTTCGGAGAAGAAGGTGATGACATATTAAAAAAATAATAAAGAAAATAAGAATTAAAAAATAAAAATTTTCAAATTTAAAAAAAAAAAAACTATCCCGATACCATGTCAACATTGGCTAAATTATCCCATAGATAACAAGGAAGATCAAGAAGGTCAACCCAAACTAAGCAACAGTGCATCAATTCTCGTGTATGCCATATTGGTTTCCAAGGGAAAACATAGGTAGCTCCACCAAGAGAACAACACAATGATTAATCAAGTTGCCCCAATCACTAATGAATTTTAAGAATGAACTTATAAAGATCTTGACCATAGTAATAAATTTTCTTTATTGCATCTTTCTGAAACAGGAATCAAACCATTGTGCAGCATCAACAACAAAGCAAAGCTTACCACACATATAGAATAGCCCCCCGATTATGAAAAGTAAGAACCTTAGAAGCTATTTTCTCAAGTTGAATAGAAACCTTAATTTTTCCTGCTGCAAGAGGATTGCGTTTGAGGGATCTCATAAGAGTTTCCTCATGGCTGAAGCCATCAATTGTCTGTCCTGTCAGCGGCTCACTCTGAAGACAACTGCATGGGGGTAGAAGTGGGAGGCTGCATATGAACCTCCAGATCTTGATCGACTGGAGGTTGGGCAGACTCTGTATTCAGCAGAGGAGCAATAGCTTCCACCTCTATGGTCGATGGCATCAGAACTGATCTTGTAGAGGTGAGAGGTGGACACTACTAGGAGCAGTTGAAACCATGTTGCAAAAATCCAAAGAGAAGGTGAGTTCCAACTACTATGAGAGGTGGACACGACTAGGAGCAGTTGCAACCATGTTGCAAAAATCCAAAAAGAAGGTGCAGACAAAGAAAGTAATGCCGCATGAAAGCAACTTCAGCATACCAGATAGCAGGTCTATTCAAAGTATCACGAGCTCTGTGCTGGAACTGACCTGCTAATGCAGGAATCAACAGAGGCTAATGCAGGACACAGAAGAAAATGGAAGCAAACCGGGATGCAGTGGAAAGAATAATATGAACAGATAATCATACATACACACATGCATGCATGAATACATACATATATAGTCAAGTGAAGGTGGCCTTGCATAAGTGCCTGAAATCTACATCCCAAGGCCATACATTCACCTCTTGTGAGACATACATGCGAATGGGCAACATGCAGCCCATGCATTAGTTAAATGATGGATTGGAGATGGACAGCTCTCCAGTAAGTGGCTGCCTACATATTGTACTAAGCAATGAAAGCATTGAGAAAGACAGAACCCCCACGCAGTCACCCACCATTAGTTCTACTGGGATTGGGAAGTGCAGATGTTCGGTTATTGACACAGTGGACTACTAAATCAAGAAAATGGTCTGCCTGCCACTCAAATCAATGGTAGATAAAGAAGATTAGCCACTCATTCCTCCCAGTAAACATGCACACATACACGCAAAACATTCTAAAAACTGCATGAAATTAATTATGAATCTAAATAATGCATGAAATTAATTACGAAGTCTTTAGAAAGCACAGTATGACAAATTAAACCTGGCAACACCAAAGATACAAGCACCTCAGTCCAATGCCAATTGTTTATGCTTATCACTAGCAGGAAATACACGAGACAAAATGGTCTGCCTGCACTCAAATTAATGATAGATCAAGAAGATTAGCCCCTCATTCCTCCCAGTAAACATGAACACATATGGGCCAAACATTCTAAATAATGCATGAAATTAATAATGAACCTAAATAATGCATGATAATAACTATGAATTTTCTAGAAAGCCCAGTATGACAAATAAACCTGGCAATACCAAAGATACAAGCACCTCAGTCCAATGAGCCAAATGTTTATGCTTATCACTAAGCAGGAAATACAAGAGAGACAAATTGTGCCAGTTATAAACTAAGATAAGAAGCTGCCAATCAAGAAACATGCTCATTAAATGAAAGAAGGAAGGCTGTGTAAGCATCATGCATGGAAGAGGTTAAACATCCAGACTCAAGATATACAGCCCCTCGACACAACTTTTCCTTTTGTTCATCACAGTAGCTCATCAGAACCAATGAAACATATCAAAGATTTGTTTGAACAAAAAAGGATAATCTCACTAGGCTTCTTGGACCAAAAACAAAGCACTAAAATATCATACATGTGAGAGGCCTCAGCCAAACATATACAACCTATACCTTTGACCTCTAAAAGAATCAAGCTAATATATTGCATATTAATGCACCTCTCAGGTGACAAAATAGTTCGTAGACTATGAGAGCTCCCATTACAATAAATGTAAAATTAGCACTAGTATACACTGAATCTGAACACAACCGTAATTCAGATTAAACTGATGACACCAAAAAAGAGTGGTGCATGTCCAGTTGCATCATTCTCGGTTGTAATTGATCATGTACACACGACAAGTAGCAAAAATACAGTGATACTGGTCATGATGTTTATCTTCCATGCAACAGCATACCTCATGCCTGCAATAAATTCAGCAAGTTTAATATTATACGACCAGCTGACAAGCATCCCACTCCTCAGAAAGTTTTTGAAGCATACCTTCAAGCCCAGAGGTAGGTGTTGCAGGAAGTGCAGGAAGAGTGGAGTCAGCTGCAGTAGTGGAAGTATGCACATCAGAAGATAACAGGTGATCCATTGATTAATCAAATATTTTAAGGATTACTCACAAGATGCACAAAGAGAGAAAGCTGATTGAGATGAAGATGATGGCCATGGGGCAGCTATGTTGTCATTAAGATCACAGGTAAAACTAATGCCTGTTGCACTGTCATCCACAACATCTGATGGTATTGCACGCAACAAGCACCCTTGAAAGGCAAATCACATGTAATCATTTAGCTTCCAAGACAGCTCATCACACCATTTGACATTTAAGTAGAAGGATTAAGAATTTGCCTTGCAATACTTAGTTACCTTGCTCGCCATGAACTGATATGAAACACATGCAACATAAGCCATAAAACATAAAAAATAGTCAACCGATTAGAATTTTTTATTCTAATATATCCTGCACTTCGAATAAAGACACCAATCAGTTAGTGTACCTTGCAGGCTGAAGTCCTTTAAATCAACCTGGCATAGTCCATATAAATCTGTTTGAACCCCCTTCTTTATTAACATTGATCCAAAAAGTGTCACACAGTTGAGAGCCTGCACATTGGTAATCAGCATCTGCTTCTGTAACCCTGAAATGTAGTTATACAAAGACATGCAACATGTGATATTGGACGGAGAAGAGCCACCACACGAGCTTACAACAGAAGAGGGATCTTTAAAGACTAGCGGACATCCTGTAAAAAGAAAGAAAACAAAAGTCAGTCGTGAATTTGATATACACCTATAACTATTAAGACCTGAACATAAAACAAAAAAATAAAAAGACAAACCTGCAGTGCTGTTGACAATGCAGATTAAATGCCTTACAGAAAGCAGGTATAGAAATGTTGAAAATCAAGCTCCAACCTTAGGAGTACTTTGGAGTAATTTCATTGGTTACAAGTGAAAAGCTTTGGCTAAATCTCATTAGCCACAAGTGGAGCACTAAAGGACAAGGAATTCCATGAGATTCCTTCACCAAAAAGTTGTTGAAACCCTCCTCATACATCTCATCTATTCCAATCACACTGTGTGATTCTTGATTTTTAGGAAAAGAGCGTCTCAAATGGGCAATCTCGAGTGTCTTCTAGTTTGTAGAAGTCTTCCTTAGTGTGTTGAAGTGTTAGCAAGCAAGCCCCTTGCTTGCTCTTTTGTTGGTTTTGAGTAAGCATACCTCTGTGTATGACATGTTTGCAAGCAATGTTGGAACTCTTTACCCTGGGTTGTCAACATTGTTTCTCCTTCTTTAGGAATCCATTTTATGTAATCTTTGAGTCATTAATAGCTAATATAGCTTTTTTGTGTTCATCAAGTCTTGGGTTCGTTCTCTGAGTAACCTCTGAGAAACATTCAAAATAGTGAACTGTGGTGATTCATATCTCTCTCTCCATGAATTCTTTGTGAGAGCTATCTAGCTCTGAGTTGTAAGCATTGTTTCTACTTCCATTGTTATCCATTTGTTGTGATTTTGGTGTCATTGGATAGCCATTACAGTTGTATAAATTTTGGTCAAGTTTTGAGACTAGTTCTCTGGTTAATCTTGGAAAAAAGCTTGCTGGACTGAAGTGAGGTCCCTGTGTGACTAACTCCTGCATACATTCAACTAACGTATGTTGCAGAGATTGTTTCTCTTATGTTGCAACTTGCAGAGATTGTCTCTCTTAGTGTAGGCAACCATTTTGTGTGAAATTTGTTTTATTGGAAAACTCCATTAGTCTACTTCAAGTTACAAAAACTCAAGCCTCTGCACAAACTCTCAGAAAAGGCATTTTGGATTGCAACAGTGTCAAGAAGTCTACTTGTGGAGGTCATTCGTGCTTCGTCATTGCATAGGGGTTGAGATACATCCCCCATCTAGAAATAGCATTGATACATTGAGGGACAACAAAGTAAAAGAGAGAGAGAAGTTTTGGGGCAGAGGGAAAGGGGAGGAAGGGAGGGAAAGGAGGGAAAAGGGAAAGGGGGGGGGAGAGAGAGAGGTGTGGATTAACTGCTTTCAAAATTTGCCAAGTCCCTAATGCGTGTTTTATGAGGTTAAAACATAAGTTTTATTGATCATGCACCTACGTTCAGGCAGCCAATGTGATCAAGGAACAAAACTGTATAGAAAATATTTGTAAAGCAGCCAAACGGGGCAAAAAATATAGATTTAAAATATATATAGGAAGCTCTTGTAGAGAGTTGCAGGATATCAAGGGCCTAGTGTGCATCAAAGGTATCCTACAGGTCTTTATGCTGAGTGAATTAGGAAAAAGGCTATGAAAAAAACTCAAGCAGAGATATAAGGATCTATTTCGAATTGCAAAAGAATTGAGTTCTTCTACTTTCTTGTTAGCAGATTAAGCTGGGAGAAAACTTCCTTAAGTAGTCAATGACTTCAGATTGAAGAAAATCCAATTCTTTAACAAGGGTAAGACTGCAGGTTCTTCCTAGATGAATATAGAAACTGTTCCAAAAGTCTGTAGTATATCCACTACTGATTATAATTTACCTTGTCTGAATAGATCCATATGGTTATCTACTTGTAAAGACAATTATCTGGAAGGAGCTCTATTTCCTAGTTTCTTCAGTGTTTCAAACTATCCTATCAATGAGTTCAACTGTACACCGGACAGTTTCCAAAAGGATTTCATTCTTGTCCCAACTGCAAGTTCAGTTTGCAGTCAAACTGCAAATGAAGCCTGCAGGCTTATTAAGGATCAATCTTTAATCATGAAAGGGTCTTTATGTTTAGTCATGATGGTACTTTGCACTATGACATTTTGGATACACTCAGCCGCATGATGTTAAATGATCCAAGGCTTAGTCATGATTGTTTCTCAACTTCTAGGAAGTCGATATGATGTTTAATGTGCACAAGTCTCTTCGTCTCCTTCTTACACATTTTGGGCTACATTTTTCTCTTATTGTCAGTGTATTTACAACCGACTCACGCCAATCCTATTTTATTTATCTCTCTCTTTACAATATGGCAAAACACTTACTATCTCATGAGATTTCGTTACCAAATGAAAATTCACCTCCACCTCTCACCCCTGCTACTGGTAAACTACCTGTTTGTAGATCAATGAGAAGAGCAGTTCCACAGGCTACCAAACCTCAGTTAGAAGAGTTGGCCCAAGGATACAAAAATGTGGAGCTCACAAAGGTAATTTCTGTCATGGATAATGTAGACGATAGTGGTCACTGCCTACATATTCTTAGATATGCAACATGAATCGTTCCTAGTTTACCAATTTAATATTACTTGGTTGGAACAAACGGATTTGTGCAATTCCCATGATTCCCTTGGCATCACTGGAGATCTCAAAACGTGGACTTAATATTTCAACACATGCAACAGAATGAGACCATATTCATGGCAAATTTTGGATGATTCTGAAGCCTATTTCTTCATTGTTTTAACTTCCAAACAAAGGTGATACCCAATTCTGCAAGGCATCAGACATAATGACATAGAGTGGGTTCAGGCCTGCAATCGAAAACAGATCCTATTACTTAATCGGGGTTGAGCAGGTTCGTTGGTTCCTAGAAAGGGTATGTGTCCTGATTAAACTTGAATACATAAGGAAAATTATGCATTACTTCATGCTGCCAAGGAGAGGTTACTCATACATTTCGCACCTACCCTTTATCATAAATAAATACTAAACTATGTAGAAAGCTAAAAGAAAAGATGAAGCAACTAAGGTTGAAATTTATTTGACTGCTCTGTATACCCATGCAAAAAATAATACCCTTTTGATGCAGCTATCTTCAGCAATCAAGAAATCTCCTTAACAATTTGGAGATGGGAGGACTCACACTACAATCCAACAGACTGTAAGACCTATATCCAAACTTAAATCTGGTTCTTCATCCAAAAATCCCCAACCCATTGACCTCAGCATAGAAAATTCTCCCTTTGAGGTTAGCTGCAGGAATGACAAGGCATTTCTACACTCAAGATGCTCCATTGCAGCATTGCTACATTCTAAAGATCTTCCATCGATTAAAAGCGTTCATCCAACATTTAAACTCAAAAGAATAGTCGCAAAACTAATAGAGGTTCAACAGAAAACTGAGATCAGTAATGCCGTTAACATTAGTTCTCTGAGCAGGAAGTTTCAAGTGCATTTGATCTTCTATAAACAGCATTGCAACAGAAAAATATAGTCATGTCTTCTTTAAAAGAGAGAGACATAAAAAGAGAGCCCAAGTCGCAGAATTGCAGAATTCTGCTTATCTATCTAAAAGTTTAATATGATGGAGGAGAAGGTTCAAAAGTTGGAGGACAATTACTCTCAGAAAGAAAGCCCAGACTATGCATATGCAATTGCAATGAAGGACGAAATTTATCGAAGGAATTACAGATTGGAAACTACAGTGGGTTGACTCATTAACTTCCAAAGTTGATAATATTATTGTTGATTATGCAAGAATTACTGCAAAATATCTTTCGTTAATTCGGAGCATTAAAAGATGCAAAGAAATCAAAGAAAAATTGAGAGAATGTTCTGAAGATTTAGAACCTGACGGTTAATATGTGAATCAAGTCGATATGGATCGCTGCGAAAGTAGTTAAGTAAAAAAAAATATTGAGGACACTTGGAGAGAGCTTCAAACTACAATGACATCACTCATTGCTCAGGGTCACAAAAGTTTTGTTGAAAACAAATTTATAACAGAATTTATAATTCTGTCTTACAATTTAGAAAAAAAAAAAAAAGGGAAATACAGTATATTGCCTTGGATGCAAAACTATACGCTTTGATGATTACAGTTGAGCAAAAGCGTGCAAGAATAAAGGTCTCTACTTGAGCTAAGTAGGAATTACACAATGCAGCTGTGGATGAGCATAACCCTCTATAAAAAATTAGTTTGCTTTGTATCTATATGTTACTGAATAGAAACCTAAGCTTTGTCTTTCCACTATACTGTCTAATTGTATTATTTGTTACTCATTTTAGTAATGTGGTTATCTGGGATTTTTGTACTTTTCTATTGTCTGACTGCATATCCAGTCCAAAGCTACACTTTCAGTCTTAGATGCTTTGCACTTAGGCTTAAAACCCCTAGAACAATATGTGTGACCAAGAGGTTGTCTGACCAGTGTGTATTGGCTCCGGTCAGTTCAATGTGAAATGGGACATTTCACTTGAGTCCTCAAAAAGGTCTCTCATTGGTACTTACCATGACTGAACTCTTCACCTCTCTTGGCAAAGCCTCACTATATGGATATTAGTGGGGGGTGGTGGTATGGGACACCAATCCCTGGAGGTGGCATATTGTTGCGCTACCAACTCCCAAGTTCAGAGTATGAGGTGAGTATGAGGTCCTCCCATCTATTATTTCATGAGTATTGCTTGTATCACAACCTCACAAATAGCCCATTTGGCTCTATGGCTAGGATGTTCCCTTTGCAATCAACCCTGCAACACAAGATACGACACAAGCCATATTCACAAGCATAGAAAGGAGGACATCAGATTCACCTCCAAGCCATAGGCTCCACAGAGACCCACCCTCGAGCCTAGGAGGTTGTCGCCAAGTAGGTTCCCATCCCCTCAAGCCTCAAGGACATGGTGTCCCATGCCACCATACCCACACCATATAGGTGTATGGAGTACTCCAGCAAAAGCCAAGAGTCCAAGAGCCTCAAAAGAGGAATGACTAACAAATGAGTCCATGGGTCCTATTTATAGACTCATTTAAGGAAGTGGTCCGGTTCACACTTGGGAGAATGCTCCACACTTGATCACAAACTTTAACTACAAGAGCCCATCTTGATGTCCTTTGGGTTTTGATGACATAACACTTCTCCCCCTTATTCTGAAGTGTTGTCCTCAGCAATTTCTAAGCTAAAACCAGGGAATCGGTCCTTCAACCCTTCAACGTCCTAATTGACTCCCTAGTCATAGACTCCCAAGTCATACAGACTTAGGCTCAAGCTCACACTCAATCATTGAGCTCAACAAGAAGCCCCACTACGTTCCCTATTCATCTGATCATAACCATCACAAGTTCTAGAGGAACATCAAGGACAGATCCTCCAAGCTCTTGATCTCTTTTTGAAGTGTCACCAAAGCAACTTGCCTACACAGCTTGTGTACTACACAAGTGTCGTGACCCACCAAAGAAAATCAAGCTTGTTGACTACCCCTGGAATCCTCTAAGCATCTAGATCTCTTTCTGAAGTGTCACCAAAGCAACTTGCCTACACAGCTTGTGTACTACACAAGTGTCGTGACCCACCAAAGAAAATCAAGCTTGTTGACTACCCCTGGAATCCTCTAAGCATCTAGATCTCCTCCTAAGGCAACCCAAATCATCTCGTTGAAGCGACTACTCAAGCGACTTATATGCAACACAAGAAGTACGATTCTTCAAGGCAAATCCACCTCATAAGACACCCCATGTTATAAAATAGCTTTACAAGGTTCAAGTTAATGATAATATCATGTACTTCTAGAGTACTTCTAGAGTACTATGTTGGAAACAATGTCAGAATAGCACAAAACCCTGATTTCAAACAACCCTAATTTTTTATATTTAGCGAAATTTTGGTCACAAAAGCTTGAAAATTTTTATTAGCCCATTAGATAGTACTTGAGGAGAGCTTTTATTTGGTATAAAACATTCAATCATTAGAGGTTCAGTTTGGTAGAAAACCCTAACCCTAATTCCTGTCCAAAATGGGTTTTTACCTTATTATGTTCCTCTCAGTCTTTAGATCAAGGAAAGCAAGCTCAATTATCCATATGATGGCTAGTAAGGCTGATCGCTGCAGTTTTAACCCTAAAAAAAAAAATTAACGACCAATAACTACTATCACTAAAGTTAGCTTTTTCACAAATTTGGTGATAGCTTTTTCTTTTTGGTGCTTTTTGTGGCTAAGATCATGGGCAGACCCTTGAGGCTATAAAAGAAGCATAAGGGTCATTGTTTGGCATCAAGTGAAGAAGTACCAAGCTTATTCTACACTTGAAAGAGTGTTCTACACTTTGAGGAGTTGTGCTCTACTTTTGGTGCAGCTTTGAAGGAGATTTTGGAAGCCAATCATCAGCTTATATCTAAGTATTGTGAGTAGCAAGTCTCCAGTTTTCCACTCGCTAATCAATTTCTGATTTAGGGTTTTTGAGACCCTAATCTCCGAATTAGGGTTTATTGTAAAACAGTTCTAAATTGTTCATATTCACTCCATTCTCACACACTATCCAATGTGAAGTTTTATCATGATGAATTTGTTATTAACTAAAGACTTGTGGAATATTGTCAATAACACTTTTCCAAGGCCAAGACAAGTAGGAGAAGATGTTGCTTCATCTTCTAGAAGACCTTCTCTCCCAATTCCTGCTCTAGGAGGTTAGTGAAGAAGAAACTCTTTCATCGTCCGGAGTCCGTGGTACTACTAGATTACTTCCTAAAGAAGAGCAATCCAAATGGGATTCAAGGAATGCACAAGCAATTTCATTCAATGCTATGGGAGTCAAGAGGCATATTCTACCCCAAATCAAGTCATGCAAAACCTCTCGTGAGGCTTGGTTGGAGTTAGAGAATCTCTATCAAAGTAGAAATCCTGCTAGGAAATCTCATCTAAGGAGACAACTAGCCAACACAAGGATGAAAGTTGGTGAGTCCGTTCAGACATACATTTTGAAGCTCAAAGATTTACGAGATCAGTTACTCAATGTTGGAGTCAGTATTTCAGATGAAGAGATGGTAAACACACTTCTAAACTCACTTCCATCCTCATATCGTGCTTTTGTTACTTCTTTATCTCTCTCTACAAGAAATAGAGAACTTTCATTCGAAGAGTTGCAGTTCTTGTTACTTCAAGATGAAGATCAACAAAAGAGTATGAAAGACAATGATGAAACCATGTTATCATCATCAAAGGGTAAGAAGAAGAATGAGATCACAAAGAAGGAGAAGAAGAGTCAGCAAAGTAAGAAGAAAAGTAAGTTTTCTACTCTTAAACCTTCCAATTCTTCCCCTATTACTTCCTCTACACCCAAAGAAAAGTTTGGTACTACATCTAATTCAAAGAAAGGAATTTGCCATTACTATAAGAAACTAGGTCACTTCATAGCAGAATGTAGAAAAAAGATTTTTAATGAGAAGAAGAAAGCATAAGGTAATAATGTTGAAGATGATTCAAAACCTAAGTCTTCTAAGGAAGAATCTTCTGCATATGTTAGTAGTGAAGAACTAGTGTTTGATCAAGCAACATTAAATGCAATCTCTGAAAATCCTTGGATTTTCAATTCTGGAGCTACGAAGCATATGACAAGTTGCATGAAGGTATGTTCTTCTCTTTCTAACTCTTCAGGTAGAAGAGTGACCATTGCAGATGTTCACAATTTGGATGTTGTAGATGTTGGAGGAGTGAACCTAAAGTCAAGAACAAGTGGAAATTTCACAATTTCTAATGTTCTCTATGTTCAAAAAATGAAGAAGAATTTGCTTTCTATATCTACTTTCTTGTCAGATGGTTTTAAAGTTGCTTTTAAGAAAGATTCATGTCACATCCTCTCACCTAATGAGGAGCATTGTTTACTTCAAAGTGAAAACAAAAGTGGCATGTTTGTATTATCCAAAATTAGTCCTGCTAATGTTGCTAGGTCTTCTACACCTAAGGAGAACATGAAGTTATGGCATGCTAGATTTGGACATATCAGTTACACAACTCTCAAGCACATCATTAATAAAAGTATGTTGGAGAGTTTGCCTACTTTTGCTTTACCAAATGATGCAGAATCATGTGAAGGATGTCTTGAAGGAAAGCTGCACAAACTTCCTTTCAAGAAGCATGGATATATTACAGCCACAAGGAACTTGCGGATCATACTAATTTTTGGTACTTAACCAAATTTTGGTCACTGAAGGTCAAAAAGTTTTATTAATCCATTAGATAGTACTTAAGGAGAGATTTCTTTCGATATATAATATTCAATCATCAGAGGTCTAGTTTGGTAGAAAACCCTAACCCTAATTTCTGTCCCAAATGGGTTTTTACCTTATTATGTTCCTCTCAATCTCTAGATCAAGGAAAGAAAGCTCATTTATCCATTTGATGGCTGGTAAGGCTGATCGCTGCAGTTTTTACCCTAAAAAGCAAAATTAACAATCAATAACTTATGTCGTTAAAGTTAGCTTTTTCGCAAATTTGGCGATAGCTTTTTCTTATCGGTGCTTTTTTGTGGCTGAGATCGTGGGCAGTCCTTTGAGGTTATAAAAGAAACATAAGGGTCATTGTTTGGCATCAAGTCAAGAAGTATCAAGCATACTCTACACTTGGAGGAGTACTCTGCACTTGGAGGAGGTATGCTCTACTTTTGTTGCAGCTTTGGAGGAGAATTTGGAAGCCAATCATCAGCTTATAGGTGAATATTGTAAGTAGCAAGTCTATCTTCAGTTTTCCACTTGCTAGCTCATCAATTTCTGATTTAGGGTTTCTGAGACAGTTCTAGACTATTCATATTCACTCCATTCTCACACACACACTTTCTTCATACCTCTTAGGCACTTTACACCCAAACTTTTGTATCTAGTTCCCAAAATTCTGCCTGGATTACAGATTTTGTACCTACATTCAGCTCATATTCAGTTTGCAACCATATACACATATTGTAACTTGACATTCATAATCAGATAGTGTAGCTAAGCATCCTAGTTTACCGTTACACTTGAAAAATCTTGTCTATTCTCTCTCTTATCCGTATCTACCTTGCAATAATATGAAAGTAGACCATGGTATTCGAATATTTCCAAACCATCTCTCTCTCGTAGTAACCAATCATATAGGTATCCAAAGTCCAATGATTATCGGGCTACTAAGCACCTCTTGGACTAACTACTTGATCCCAAATCCGACAATCATATGGTAGTTGTCGCCCAGAAAGAGATGCACATAGTCAAGACCTTTATGGAATCAAAGAGAGAGTACTCACAAAACTCGAGGTACAATCAACATATAGGTAACACCCTCCAAAAGTGTCCCAACAAGCTCACATCAAACTACTTTGATGAAGTTCGGGTTGGCATATGAAAATCCTCAACTAGTATCCAATCATGTGCACTGGTAGAGTCCTACACTCAAAATCCCTAATGCACCCAACCTATGTAGTCCTTGGAATCAATCCATTGAAAATATATAGGCTCGCTATAAAAAATATAGATCCTGTTCCATTCTAGCGAGAAGTAACATGGATGAGCCCCTCTTTCCACGGTTCCACCAACCGTGGATATGAACCATGCTTGTTGTCCTTGTGCCTTTCATGAGGAGAATAAAGATACAAACAAACAATCAGTGTCTCTAGTGGTCATGCCATAATACGTGGCTCACCCAAAAGAGTGTCCAACTAACACGCAAACAATCAGTACATCTAATAGCACATCTAATAGCAGTTCATTACTTCAACTACTCCATCTCTCATGATGTCGTAGCTCAAAGTCCAACATGACATGTCCTATTTTGCATAATCCACCTAAGTCCATCCATCAATGGTCACCCACTAAAACCTACAGAGAGTGATCCCTAAGAACTCCTACTCAAAGGCCTACATCATCCCCTCAAACATGAACTGAAGCTACATGTTGTATAACCCCATCCACTATACCAACCAGATTTTGATCAGGCTCTCCTCTCATTCCCTCACCCTTGGGTTCTCAGACAGAATGGGGTGGAAACGATCCCATGTGAACAATGTTAGGGATGTCCTTGAGCTCGAAGACGAAGAAAGTATTCCCTCCTGACATAGCCCGTGAAAATGGATAGGTATCGAAGAGGCTATCCCCTTTGAGTGTAGCTGAATTTTACTCCATAACTAGCTGAAAAGTGATAGCATGAGAAACTTCCATGTCGAAGGTATAGGAAATGGGATATTGAATAAAAGAGGCTTGTGTGTGTGACATATGTCCACTATGTATTCACTGCTATCATTTATGTGTGTTCACTTGAGAGTGGAGACTCCGCATGTGTGACTGGCAACCAGAGTGCTTTCAAGTTTCAAAAGGTCTCTCTCTCTCTCTCTCTCTCTCTCTCTCTCTCTCTCTCTCTCTCTCTCTCTCTCTCTCTCTCTCTCTCTCTCTCTCTCTCTCTCTCTCTCTCTCTCTCTCTCTCTCTCTCTCTCTCTCTCTCTCTCTGTGGTAGTAAGCACAAAGCACAATGTATCCCCCGTATGCAAGTGGTCCCAAAAGCTGGAATGGCACAAAGTTCCATGCGACAAATTTTAAACATAGTCCAAGGGTACTAATTGGAAGCCGAACACAAACCGTACATTTAAGAACGTACCGATGGAATCAAAGCGTAGGATTTGCAAACCGATCCTAGTATGCAAGAGCCTTTGCTCCCCCATCTAAAAACAATACCATCATGAAGGGAAGGAAGGGGGAGGGAGATAGCACTTCCTTGGAGTTTGCGCAAGCTGACATGCATCTCTTTTCCCACTTTCCTAAGCATAGGCTGCGCCGTCCTACTATTGAAACAGTTGCCTATCAAAGGGCTGCTATTGCTAAGATACAAGGGTGGAGAAATGAAGGGAAAGAGATAGCCCTTCTCCAAAAGTTGCCAACTTCCATCAACCCCTTACTTAGCTAGTAGGTGGGTAGTGATGGCGTGGGAAACATCCATGAAAGATATAGGCTAAAACAATGCCTATCAATTTGGGAGACCAAACCCACACCATAAAAGTGTGTGGAGGACTCCACCAAGGACCAAGAGTCAAAGAGCCTCATACAAGGAAAGAATAACAAATGAGCTCATGGGTCCAAATTCCAATTTATAGGCTTTTAAGAGGTGGCCTAGTTCACACTTGGGAAGACACTCCATACTTGGCTGCACACTTTAACTACATGTGCCCAGCTTGCCTTCGGGTTTGGGAATATAAGATATGACTCAAGATGAGTCTGATGTCCACCCTTCTATTGTTTCACTTGAGTCCTTTAAATAGGACTCTAAGGCCTCTCATTTGTCATTCATAGTAGTTACCATGACTTGACTGATCCTCTATTTGCAAAGCCTCACTACACTTGTATTGGTGGGGAATGGTGATATGGGGCATCAATACTTTGAGGTGGCTGACTATTGTGTTGTAGACTCCCATGCTTGAGGATGGGCCCCTTTAGCTCTATGGCTAAGAGGTGATTCTCATGTCCTCCCTTCTATTGTCCCACAAGTATGGTTTGTACCTTGTCGTGTAGCAAGGAGGATCCTAGAGGATCTACCAAGAGGGTTGGCTATGGAAGCTTAATTTGTGCAGAAAATCGAAGAAGAAGAAGAAGAAGAAGAAGAAGAAGTTGTACATACCAAGATTTTAAGAGGCTTCTTCAATCAAAGTGACTTGGGACTTTAGTTTTATTAATAAGTGACTTTTGGGTCCTTGGACATATATCATGTTCTAGAGGTCAAAAATAAATAAATGAATAAAAGTATCTATAGGGGCCTCATAAGTGAGCCAAAAAATCAAGTAAAAATATTTCTCTAGAAAGCTCTCAGAGGAGAAGGTAAATCTACAGAAGTAGAGGATCCATCGGGCCTTTACTCCCAACTACCTCCTAATTAAAAGGCCAAGAGGCTCCTTAAAGCATAGTGACTCCCATAGTGACTCTCACCATCTGTATGCTAGCTTATGTTGTTCCTTTGATAGGCACTTGGTGATAGCATATGCTTGATTTTGTGATGTATTAACCTTCATCAATGTGATCAAGTTATCCAAAAGCACCTCTCATGAAGTTCTAACACACATCAATGTGTTTTCTGTGTGCATGGAACATGGCATTATTAGCCATACATTGCATTCTAGCTACCACAAGAACAAGTGACTTTTTAGGCATACCAAACTCCCTGCATAAGTGTGTTAACCATATGGCTTCCTACGAAGCCTCTATGGCTGAAATATATTCATCCTCTATAGTAAATAATGCAGCTATCCTCCAAAGTCTACAAACTATAGCACCATGAAATAGAAGCACATGCAAGTTTGTATACGTCGCCATTTGGGGATTTTTGTGTATCCACATCAGCTACCACATTTGATTCATTGAATCCTCTTAATACCAATGGACTCTTTCCATTACTCAGGCATTAGACCTGATCTCCCTCAAGTTACACTTGATGTGCCCTATCAAGATTAGCCATATAATGGATCACAACTTCCACCACATGGGTTATGTTGTGTTGAGGATAAAGGCCCCAAGGAGCGTCCTTTTATACATTTTGATCCTTCTAGTGATAGCTATTTTTGAGAGATCTACAAGTATATGGGCAAGTTACCAAAGTCCTCATTTTAATAAAACTAAGGTCCTAACACACATTTCAAAATAAGGATTTTTACAAACTTGTAAGTACTTCTTCTTCTTCGTTTTCTTGCACAAAAAGCTCTCTATTTTGTCTCTCATCACACGACCGATCACCCACTTCGTTCTGAAGTCTAGCACACGTTTGGATAGCTCTCCACATGACTGATTAAAATTATAACTTGAGTTATTCATTCACTTGCATGCCTTATCATGTGTGAAAAGCATAGGTATATGCATGTAAGCTGCATCATGTATTATGTAAAAAATTCAAATTCAGCATTTAATCAATTCTAACACTGAAGATTGTATAGTTGTTATATCTGTGTATATGTGTATACTTTCAGATACATCAACTGGTTGTATTCAATAGTTTTTTTCTTCTGAAGTCTTTTGTTCTTCTTAAGAGGGGAAACCAATGCATGATACATATCCATATGGATTGTAAGAGTTGCTAATTTCGTTAAATGTACGACATGGTACACATCCCAATAAGTTACATAAACACGACTTGGTATACATCCTGATTTGTTACATGTCCATTGTCCACCACTTGGAACAGCTGGAAACCAAGAGACATTACATATCACATGGATCAGAGTGATATGTTACATGTCCACCACTTGGAACAGCTGGAAACCGAGAGACATTACATATCACATGGATCAGAGGACTTGAGTGAATGTACACAGCCTAATATGCTACATGTTCATAACTTAGTACAGCACTTAACCATGTGTCTTAGTTTACACAAACTAACAAACGTGAAACACTATGTCCACTTACGCCTGTATCCTGGCACACATACTAAAAATCTTCAAATAACAGATGCCGAATAACTCGGTCGTTGCACATACGTTACTTAAAAAGTGATCAACCAGAAAAATGGGGTGAATGAATTATAAATCATGAGAATGTTATTCATCATATCATTTGGGAAGTGCAAATATAGACACTAACCTTTATTAACTTTGCAGCTATACAAATTTCGAAAAACTGAGTTGGCACTCTCTGGTCCTAGCTGACGTGCCAGCCAGGAGAAAACAAGAGCTTCACAATCATTCACAACCTGCTGATTCCCATTGCCTGCTGGACCATTTTTGAAAGCAAGACTTGTTATGTTTCTTGATGCAAGTTGTATGGCAGCATTACTTATGGCTTGATTACAAACAGGTTTACAGCACTCCTTCAGAGGATCAATCGATGTACAAGCCTCCAACAAATTGCTCTTGCTTATTATTTGCTCAAATTCTGTCACTGATGACACTGGGCATGAACCTTTTGTAAGGTTTTCTGACTTGAAAGAGCACAAGTTTGAAAGGGTATCATTTGCTCCTAGATCTGTGAGAAAATCCATTGCTTCTCCAAAGCACATTTGTGCTGCTGAATCATTCAGCGCAAGAGATCCAGTCGAGCTGCTCAACTCACCTTGTACAATTCTTATCATACTTCCAAACTGAGGACAGCAGATGACATCCCCAACAAATTTTGCTAAAGGGCCCATGCAATCAACAGCTGTCTTTTGCACTACCCCATCCAATACTGTAGGTTCCAGTCCACATAGTCCTGCTGCTCATCAAGATCTACTTGTCAGCAAAACTTGAGAACTGTAACTTTAACGTATAAAATAATAGCAATAACAATAATCTTTTTTTTTATTTTTAAGGTTATCAACGACATTAACTACCTCTTAGAATAAGATGGTTACCTGCCATGGGCTGTACACTGGGTCCTCTGGGGTCAACAGGATAGAGTGGGGAGGAGGGCAACAATGGAATAAGGGAATCAGGAGCACCGCTAGGTTCAAAAGATGGTGATGCTGCTGGGCTAACATAAGGCATTCCTGCAAAAACTACTGATGGCCTGGGCAATGTGACAGCCGACACCCACAGAAGCAAACTGTTGAGCAATGAAATAAGGAACCAACAGAATCTGATCCCTGCATGATCCACATTCATACAGACACAGACAAGTAATCTTTAGGCAGTGAAAAACATGGTAATTAATAACTTTTCTCACGCACAAGATTAGCAACTGGCTATGAAATATGTCTCTCTTCATAAAAGGCGAGCTGACCATTGTCCAAGAGAATATTCTTTAGAAATCAGTACAATTAGTCATTCGTTCATGCTAATGCTACTGTTCTGTAACATCCTTCAATGGTTCAGATCCCTGGAAAGAAATGAGATCCATCTGTCTCTTTCTTCAGACCCGCTAAATATACGATACTGTTAGCACTGTTACGGTGCAGAAAACAAAAGGCTAAGAAAGCCTTGCAGATAGATTACCTTTTCTTTTAAGGCACTTTAGCTTTGGCGCACACGATGGAAATACTGAAAAAAAAAAAAAACCAAGGCAAATGCTCCTAAACAACGATTGAGAATGAAACTGAACATGCTGAGGTCCCATCTAGAGAACACCTCGCATAGTCATGAAGAACAATATGAAGACTGACCAAAGCAAATTTGGATTCCACTGACAATCTCTAAATGCATAATTGCTATATACGAGGGATAATAGGCCCAAAACAGAAAATAACCCGCTAGTGAATCAAATATCAATTTAACATCTACTTCCAGGCATACCTCAATTTGCTATCGAAAATTGCAATTGTTGCATGTACAGAGTGATTGTGTTGTATAGCTCGCTAAGCAAGCTTCAATTTCGTCTCTACTTTCCGGCATCTATCAAGGTACTAAATTGTTGCATATACACAAGGATATTGTGTTTATGAAATAAGTTTAAGTTTTCCTTGGGGATTAACAAATACCAACAGTCTATGTAACATAAAAGGATATCACAAGCATTATACAGAATATGAGAATATCAGTATCACATGCATGCCTATATTAAAGACGGCACAACATTACTAAATCTCATCTAACAAGAACAAAAGTTCACGCAACATAGATCATAAAATAAAGTCAAAGTGAGAGAAATGGTTTGCTGGAAATGACCGGGCTTGTTAGAGTGATGAGGTTTGAAGCATATAGTCTGCACGCATGCTCCCAAACCGAAGCACGGGGAGAACAACGCGGGAGGTAATAATAACGAAAGAAAGACGAACATTTCTCTTCAGTTGCACTAGTTAAACCCATCGGAACTGCGAAATAGATTGAAACAATGCATTTGTTCCTTCAAAAAGCAACCCTTTCGGACGGGGAGCTACCATCATAAATTTCATTGGAGTAGAAGTGTAAGAGCCTAACAATGGGACTAAACGACGGAGAAGGACGCTTATGAAACCCGTGGAATTCCGAGAAAGACAGCAATGAGCAGAGGAGAATAGATCATTGCAGTAAAGAAGCGGGCAGAATAGTCACTTATGATGTTCGACTTCCCAGATAACATGTCGCGCACGACAGGAAAGATCGGAGTCGCATTAAATGCAGTTTAACAACATATGAAATTGCTGTTCCTTCCAGACTGAGTACAAAGCATTTAGATAGCTAGCTGCACGCACTTCAAAAGTTGTAAAACAAAATGAGAGATGAAGCGAGCACGTACTCATGTTTACGACTTCAAAGAACGCCATTTACAGACGGCCAGTGAGCTCTGGCAGAGCTTTTCCTACATCATGCCAAGGAGAAGTGGCTGTGAATTACAGCAACGCCCGGGCGGTTACTGAGAAAAGATGTAGGCAGAATGCTTGTGCGGAATGTATGTCAAGAGAGCTCCGGTGTTGATGGCAGCAACTTCAGGGATCCTCCACCTGCGAGGTCCTGTAGGAAATCCGGGATTTGTGAAAGGCGTTCCCATCTTCACGCCACCGAGTGCTTCTTTGTTCACACAAGAAAAACTCGCTTTGTAGAGCTCAAGATGTCATCATAATCCTCTCAACATGGGCATTGCGGGCCAAATTCAGAGAGTCACTAACGAAAAGGAGTGACAGAGAACGCAGGGGAGTGTGAGTCTGTATGACGTGTATTGCTTTGCAGAGGAATAGTTCTATCCAATGGCACTGTCGATCAAATTATTAGATTTACGTATTGTTATATGCACCTAATTCTTTGGCCTCTTACCACCATCTTCCCACAACACATTATGGTTTGCGTTTCTTGATGTGTATGAATGCTAAAAGAGCCTTCGAGCTCAAGCCCCGCAGACCCTATTGGCTGAAGTCTTGAAGTTGTGGGAGGAAGTCTTAAGTTCAAGTCTTGGCTAGACATGTTCATAAGTCTCTCATGATGGGTGTCGTTACCTTACAAGGTTGGGTGTGAATGCGTATTTCCAATTCATTGTACTCTCCAAAAAAAAAAAGAGCCTTCCTCTCAAAAGAAAAGAGGAACATGAAGAGATATGTAACCATTGTGACTTGAAATAGCACCATTTGTTGTTTCTTCCATGATGGTAATAGCTTGAAAAAGGTCATTGAGAGGTGGGTGTCCTTTTTTGGTATAGGTGTACAAATGTTATAAATTAGGCACAAGTTGTGTACGTTGGGAAGATAGCCTAGGGGGAACGCTCAGTGGGGGTGGAGATTCACTTCATTCACACATAAAGTCAAAATCATTTCTCTTTCCAATGGGAATGAGATCATGAAAGCACTCACAAAAAGGATCCAATGGAAGCTTCCTTCAACTTCATGGTATATTCTATTTAGACATGCAAAAACAAAGAAGCATTAGCCTTTGATATTCCTAGCCTAAAGGAGAATAACGTTCCTCAAACTCATTGCTAACATAAAAGAGAATAATTGACCTTCTCAAGAAGCATCGTCTTCAAAATATCTTCTTTTGAAGTTTACTTCTGTATTATGTTGCTTTTCTATTCTTCTTCTTCTTTATATCTTATGAATCCTTGAGGCAAAGCAAATGCCAAGGAAGATTTCACAATTCATTGGTTTAACCATTATTTGATGTCAATACATGATTAATGTTTACTTCTTATGTTTGTACTTTGCATTGAAGAGAAGCTAAATGTGTGTAACATTGTTGATGAGAATGATAGCATACATTCTGGATTAAGATTGCATTCGACCCATTGTGTTAAATGTGTATTGTGTTAAGATTACTTTGTATTGTGTTACATACACAATACATGAAAGACCCATTATGAAGATAAGCTAAATGTGTGTTACATTGTTGATGAGAATGATAGCATACATTCTGGATTAAGATTGCATTCGACCATTGATGGTTCATAGATGGCTTAAGTCGACTTGGCTCACTTCAAAGTGGGATTTTGGTTAGGTAGGTATGTAATGCAAATTGAAGCTATTAGTGCTTTGACTTGTGAAACCTACTTTGTGGCTCAAATGATTTTGGTGTGCTATGGGCTCAATTTCAATTGAAGATCCCCAATGGCCATATTTTTTGTCTCATTTCAATATCCGTGAAGTGGGTTGATTGCTGCAAATCCAATGTTCTAGAAGGCGTACAAATGGAAGTCTACTATGGAAGGCATGGTCAAATAGACACAATCGTCTATGTAAGTACACACATATCTATGGACAAATCATGCATGAATTTTGCTCGCGTACAAGCATCGAGTTGAGCCAATATACCTCTACCTTGTATCCCTCATCTAGAGTTTTCTATCTTTCACAAAAGCTCTACTTTGAGATGCACAATGTCAAATGTCATCATCTTTGTATGTTATTAGTAAGATTTTTTTTTCCCTATGTACGTTCTCTTCTATTTCGCTACACTCCTCTCCCTTGCATAATTCTTTGCTTATTTATAAACCAAAACTTAACGAATATTGTACAAAATTATGTTGGCTTTTATGATAAAATCCATGACTACTTTAATACATGATAAAATAACCTGCACTAAGTCATTCCAAGAGTCTTTTTTAGGAATTTATGCAATCTTCTAGATTTTGCAAAATGAACTTCTCTCCCAAAACATAATCCCCTTGGAACCCACCACATTAAACTATTTTGGAAGAGTCCCTTTACACGCAAAGTCAAACTTTTCCTTTTTTGTAGTATATGTTTTTTGTATTATCCCCTCTCATGTAAAGTATATGGTAGAAGTCAATGTCTAGCATTGAAACTAAGAAAAGTAGCTTCTTTCCGTTGCATCCAAACAAAAGAGCATTGGATTGCCAAAATAACATGGTCATACATGGATTCATAGAGTTTTGATACAATGAAGTCATAAAAGTATTATGAACTATGGTGCATTTGTTAGGTGTGTGAGTGAGTGAGGAAGCACAAGCAAAAGTTCACACAAGAGCAAAGGAGGAGATCGAAGCACAGAGACATGTGATGGTGGGAAGAGCTATCTATTGATAGATGATTAATAATTGAGAATGAGTGAAGTGAGAGCTATAAGTGAATTCCTAAGTGCAAAGTATCACTACATATGAGTATATTATGTATATGTAGTTGCATGGGAAAAAAGACTCTAGCCAGGACTAGAGTAAAAAAGTGCCTCTGTGTAGGGAAATGGTTCACATCAAAGCTACTCGAAGGACACTTAAGTGTAACAAAATTCCCTAGAGGTATTGATATGAACACATATAGGGAGTGACAGATTAGCCCCCACAAGGTAATAAGCTTAAAGCTTTGCAAAAAACTTCAAACTTTTCCCATAAAAGAGCTTTGGTGAATATGTCTACCACATTATCTTGTGTAGGCACATATACCAAATCTATATTGCAAGCATGAAGGTGCTCTCTAACATAGTGATAATGAAACTCAATGTGCTTTGTGCACACATGAAACACTAGAATTCTTCCAACCACCAATGCGCTCTGACTATCAGTGAGAATATGCATAGGTGCATCAATCTCCATGCATAGATCCATCAATAGGCATCTCAGCTATATACACTCTAGTTTATCTATGAATATTTCCCTGTACTCAACTTCACAACATGATGTGTTCACACTAGGTTGCTTTTTACTCAACCAAGATATGCATGATCCTCCAAGGAAAAAGTAGTTACCACTAGTGTACACTCATGCACTCTTGGAGTTTGACATTTGCAGAAGCACATGAACGGCACAAGGAAGAAGACGAAGCTTGAAGCACAACACACAATACTAAATTTATTATCACTAGAATGTACAAAGATAAGTAGCCCATTAGGGCAATAGGCATGTATACAAGCCGGGGGGAAAAACCTCCTAAAGAGGGAAAAAAGTGCTCCAACAATCCTAGAGTGTTCATACACATCACTACCTAAATATATCAACAAAACCCCCTTGGGAATGATGCGGTGAACAAGGAGCTGCCAAGCTATGTGAAATCAATCCACAAAAGAAAGTAACCCCAAAGCTTTGCGGAAAGCTTCCAACTTCTCTCGAGGCAGAGCCTTTGTAAAAAGGTTTGCAATGTTCTCTTGCATGGGTACATATGCCAAACTGATCTCCCTAGTAGAGAACCTCTCCTAACATATTGATAATGCACCTCAATGTGCTTAATGCGAGCACGGAACATAGGATTCCTTGCAACTGTCAATGTGCTCTCACTGTTAGTGAAGACGATGGTGGCAAAAGACTGACCAACACCTAAATCAACCATAAGCCGTATGAGCCACACACACTCAATAGTCACTACGAAAGTTTCCCTATACTCAACCTCACAACTGGAAGTGGCCACAGTAGGCTGCTTCTTGCTCAACCAATATATGCATGAGCTACCAAGCATGAAGCAAAAACCACTAGTGGACACATGAATGTCATAGCAACCAACCAAGTCAGAGTTAGAAAAAGCAATCAAATCTGGCGGTAGTGATCCCCCCTTGGGATAAAACAACCCAAGTAGTCGGGTACCACTCAAGTAGCCAAAGATGCGCTTAACCGCGTGCCAATGCTTGACATCTGGGCAATGCATAAGCCTGCTCATTTGTGAGATAGCAAACTGAATATCTGGCTAAGTAATGCATAAGTAAATCAAGCATCCAACAGCCTACTGATAGAGAATAACATCAAATGCATCTCCAGATCATGAAGACTCAATTGGAAACCTATCTCCATAGGAGTTGCAATAGGTTTTACAATCTTCAAAGCCAAAATGTATGTTGCAATAGTGTGTCAATATATTTCATTTGACACAAAGCCATTCCACCATCAACATGCATAGACTGAATGGCCAAATAATGATGAAAATGCTCCAAATCAGACATCTCAAATGAGGCATGTAATCAGCCTTAAAATGACCAATATGATTCTCATGAGGACCTATGAGCAGCATGTCATCAACATACACCATAATGATCAGAAGCACATCATTAGTACGCTTAACATATAGTGTGCTTTCAATTGGATTGTCCTCAAAACCATGTGCAATCAAATAGGCATGTATCTTTTCATACCAAGCATGTGTTGCTTGTTTCAAACCATATAAAGCCTTTCTTAACCTGCACACTTGGTTTTCATGCCCTTTTTGCACAAAGCCACGGGGCTGAAAAACATACACTTCTTCATGCAAGTCACCATTCAAAAATGCAGTTTTAATGTCTAACTGATGTACATCCTAACCATCATGGGCTGCAAGTGCACAGATGCTATGAACAATAGTCATATGACATGTAGGTGCAAAGGTCTCATCAAAATCAATCTCTCTTTCCTACGCATAACCCTTTACAACAAGCCTAGCCTTATACCTGTCAACTATTCCATCAAGCTTATGCTTCAGCTTGTAAACCCACTTTGTGCCAATGGCCTTCTTGCTAGGAGGCAAGTCACATAAAGACCACGTACCATTCTTCATTATAGCATCATATTCAGATTGCATAGCAGCCATCCAATTTTCTGAATTTTGTGCTTCATGAAACAAAACAGGCTCATTCTCATCATAGAGACTAGATGCAACCATATCATAGAAATCTGGTGCAAAAGAGGCACTATGAGAGCTTGAACGAGTATGGTGTGATAGAGGTGCATCTAATTTGTTGTCACGCAAAGTCCACACCAGCCATTTTGGCATAGTTTTTGCTTGCTCAATATCAGGTCTCTCATCAACAAGTGCATCATGTAAATCTGCATCAGAAGTGGAATAATCTACATCATCACATGACCTGCAAAGGTTGAGAAGTTGCCTCATTAGGACAAGCAGTAGATTGTCCACGTGTAAAAAGAGGTAGCAAAGTATCATACATGTCTTTGGAGCTAAAAGATGTCTCCTTAGTACATGAAAGCAATGGCTCAATAGCATCTTCCACAAAAACAACATCACGGATAACCATAATGCATTTAGTCTATGGATGATACAGATGATAGCCTTTACTTTTAGAACTATACCCAACAAAAATACATTTTACTACTTTATCATCCAATTTTTTGCGATGTTGTTCAGGCACTAATGCATATGCCGGACAACCAAAAACACGTAGATGAGCAACACATGACTTGCGACCATGCCAAGCCTCATATGAAGTGATAGATTGCAGCGCTTTAGTGGGACACCTATTAAGTACATATGTTGCACACATAACAGCCTCAAGCCAAAAACTATGTGGTAAAGCGTGAATCTTGATCATACACCTCACCATCTCCATGAGTGACATGTTCTTCCGTTTAGCAACTCCATTTTGTTGAGGTGTATACAGAACTATACACTGATGTTTTATCCCACGTTCAGCCAGAAATGCATTAAAGTCAAAAGACATATATCCCCCCCCCCCCCCCCCTCGATGAGAATGGAGGGTTCCCATTTTATATGCTGATAGATTTTCAGCCGAAACCAAAAACTGTTTGAAGCACATAAACACTTCAGACTTTGCTTTGAGTGGATATACCCATGCATGCGTGGAAAAATTGTCAATGAAAGTCACGAAGTAAAGATAGTTTCCAACAGAAGGTGTCTGCATAGGACCACAACCATCACTATGTACAAGCTACAATTTTTGTGTAGCCTGAACTGAACCATCTTTTGGAAAGGAGGAATATTGCATTTGTCCAAAATACAGCTTTCACATACATGTTTACCAGGTGTTCAAGTTTGCACAAAGAGAACACCATTTCAGGTTTCTGTAGGCGTAGCAAACTAATAACATTCAGATGACCAAAGCGTGCATGCCAAATCTTTGCATCTGACATAGCCTGAGAATCATGTACTACACATGCTAAATCATTCATAGATTTTTCATAATTTATGAGCTTATACAACCCATGACATAAAATGCCAAGAGCAATAATCACATCGCCATTTGATAGATCATGAACTGTACATCTGCCATTAACAAAGCCAAAAATGATAACAGATTCTTCTTGATCCTTGGCACAAATAAAGCATCTAATAGAGTGAAAGAACTACCATCAGCAATAGTCAAAATGATCTTACCAACTCCCATGGTAGGATAAGAGGAGTTGTTGGCCCATGTGACAGTATTCCCTATAGGGGCAGGCTCCAGTGAAGAGAAGAAACTGTGCTACGAGGTAATATATTTGGTCACCCCACTATCAAAGTACCAAACATTTGAGTCTACTGTAGACATTCACTACTCATGAGAAGATGGGTCAAAACTACAAACAATAGTAAACGCCCATTCTTCATCTTGCACAAGATTAGCAGACTCTGTTTTCGGTCTAGAGGCCTCTGCAACAACCATTCCAGCCTCTTTCTTCATTGCCTCTTTAGCGACTAGTTTTGGATAGTTCTTAATGACATGGTCATTTGCTTTACGATATTTGCAAAACAATTTTTGCTTTTCTGATTTCTTCTCATCTTTGTCTTCCTTCTTCGATTGTGTAGAATTAGCAGATTTCTGCTTACTAGTTGAAGAGATCCATTTTCCTTTGCCCTTCTGACTAGCCAAGAAAGCTTGATCTGCAACACGCATAATAGACCTATTCTTCCTAGATGGATCTTCCTGCAATAGAATAGAAACTAACTCTTCAAATGTTAAGGCATTTGGATTTCCTTTCATCATCAAATGAAGAGTAGAAGCAAAACTCTGATATGAGTTAGGAAGACCATTCAGAACAATCTGCACAAAGTGAACTACCAAGAAGGACTTCATCAACAAAAATCAATTGTTCCTTCAAATCCTTGATCTTTGTCAAAAAATTGTCCATAGAATCATCTTCATTCATGTGCTCATTCTCCAATTATTTTCGGAGGTAAGCAACACGAGCCTCATTCCTATCCTGTTACAATGTGGTAAGTGTATCCCAATCATCCTTAGCTGTTTTACAAGAGGGAATGTGAGGAATAATGGCACGTTTGATAGACAAAGCTATCAATGCATGTGCTTGGGCATCTCTGCCATCCCAATGGATTTGCTCTGCAGTAGGTGCAGCAAAAACCGCAACACGAACAAGAATCTATAGAATATCACCATCTTCGACACCTTCTGCATCAGCTTTAGTACCTATAGTTGTAACAATTGCACGTGTGATAGGAGGTTTTCCAACACCCTACACAATGTTCTACAGTCCTTTTGCAACCAATACATATCGCATCATATAAGCCCATATTAGGCTTTGTTTTGATGAACCCAAAGCTGAATCGTACTTGCTTTTTCCCTTTTCTGTAATAGCAAGTGCTTGAATTCCCTCAAGAAAAGCATTTTTTTATTCACTTTTGATTTCTCTTCTTGCAAAAGAAGAGATGAAACCTCATAAAAAGTATACATATTTGGATTTCCTTTTGCAACCAAATGAGTAGCAAAGCCTTGAAAAGATTTCGACAATTCTTTTAGTATAGAAATGATTGATGCATTCAAAATTATCTCATCCATGTTTGCAATTGCTCTTTCAAGTCCTTGATGCTTGTAACATATACATTCATTGGGTCATTTTCAGCCATACATACATCTTCAAGTTGCTTTCTCAAGTAATCAACACATGTTTCATTATGCACAACATACAAGAAGCAAGTGTATCCCAAGCTTGTCTTGAAGTAGTGCATGACTAGGTATGTGGAACAATATGCCACTTCATAGAAGGAAAATCAATTCATGAGCTTGAGAATCCTTTCCATCCCATCTAAGTTTCTCTTGTGTAGGTGGAGAAGGCATAGTCACTGTACTTGAAGAAGATTTTGAATATATGACAACAGGTTGTGTATGTGCGGCGACACCATGATAAAACAACAAGTTGAGAAGTTGAACTTGCTTTGGTAGCACAGTAGGGTATGTGAGTGATTGAGGCAACATGAATAGAAGTACACACAAGAGCAAAGAAGATGTGCTTCCACAGATGTATAACTCCAACAATTGGTATTAGAGCAGGTTGCTTCATCTAGGGCATTGTCGACACCTCTCCGGTTGCAGTTTCAGAATCGCATGAATTTTGTTCAACATACTCAGGGTGTTTCAGAGATCAAAACAACTTTGTTGTGTCATGCAAAAATTGTGATTTGAGCTTGTTTTGGCCTTCAAACACTATCACAGTGCTTGTGCAGGCTATTTTGTCTTTTTGTGCCAAAGGTATATACCAGTTTCCATTCACTAGTATAAGCGTCTTGAAGTCTTTTATAGGTTTAGCAAAATTCATCTAGGCAGTTTTGTTCAACTTTTTGAGATATAATTAATTTTCTAGATCAAGGTATTTCAGTCATCGGCCATGGCTGAAAGCAGTGATGTATTCTGTATGTTGGCTATTGAGGATAAGTTGGATGGTACCAACTACCCGTTATGGGCTTGTATGATGCTACATGTATTGGTTGCAAAAGGACTGTAGAACATTGTGTAGGGTGTTGAAAAACATCCTATCACACCTGCAATTGTTACAACTACAGGTACTAAAGTTGATGAAGAAGGTGTCGAAGATGGTGATATTCTATAGATTCCTGTTTGTGTTGCGGTTTATGCTGCACCTACTGCAGAGCAAATTCATTGGGATGGTAGAGATGCCTAGGCACATGCATTGATAGCTTTGTCTGTCAAACGTGCCATTATTTCTCACATTTGCTCTTGTAGAACAACTAAGGATGCTTGGGATACACTTACCATATTGTACCAGGCTAGGAATGAGGCTTGTGTTGCTTACCTCCAAAAATAGTTGGAGCGTGAGTACCTGAATGAAGGTGATTCTATGGACAATTTTTTGACAAAGATCAAGGATTTGAAGGAACAATTGATTTCTGTTGATGAAGTCCTTCCTGACAGTTCACTTGTGCAGATTGTTCTGAATGGACTTCTTGTCTCATATCAAAGTTTTGCTTCTACTCTTCATTTGATGATGAAAGGCAATCCAAATGCCTTAACATTTGAAGAGTTGGTTTCTGTTCTATTGCAGGAAGATCAGTCTAAGCAAAACATGTCTATTATGTGTGCTGCAGATCAAGCTTTCTTGGCTAGTTAGAAGGGCAAAGAAAAATGGAGCTCTTCAACTAAGAAGCAGAAATCTGCAAATTTTGCACACTCAAAGAAGGAAGATAAAGATGAGAAGAAATCAAAAAAGCAAAAATTATTTTGCAAATATTGTAAAGCAAATGATCATGTCATTAAGAACTATCCAAAATTGGTTGCTAAAGAGGCAAAGAAGAAAGAGGCCGGAATGGTTGTTGCAGAGGCCTATACACCGAAAACAATATGCTAATCTTGTGCAATATGAAGAATGAACGTTTACTATTGTTTGCAGTTTTGAGCCATCTTCTCATGAGTAGTCCATGTTTGTAGTAGACTTAGATGTTTGGTACTTTGATAGTGGGGTGACCAAACGTATTACCTCGCAATGCAGATTCTTCTCTTCACTCGAGCCTACCTCTACAGGGAATACTATCACATGTGCCAACAAATCCTCTTATCCTGTCGTGGGAGTTGGTAAGATCATTCTAAATACTATTGATGGTAGTTATTTCACTTTGGGAGATGCTTTATTTATACCAAGGATCAAGAAAAAATTTATTATTGATTTTTGCATTAGCCAAGATTGGCTTGGTTGTGAAATTTGTTGATTAAAGATGTACAGTTCATGATCTATCAAATGGCAACATGATTATTACTTTTGGAATTTTACATCGTGGGCTGTATAAGCTCATAGACTATGAAAGATTTGTGAATGATTCGGCGTGTGCAGTACATGATTCTCAGGCTATGTCAGATGCAAAGATTTGGCATGCATGCTTTGGTCATCTGAATTTTGCTAGTTTGCTACAGCCACATAAATCTGATATGGTGTCCTCTTTGCCCAAACTTGAGGCACCTAGAAAACATGTCTATGAAGGTTGTATTTGTTGGAGAAACAATCACTAATTAGACATATATTTGAAGGTCAAATCTTAGGAAGAAAACCACATGCCTATGTGAAGGGATTTATTCACAAGTGTATTATAATTTGTAAAGTTAGTTCACTTTAGTTCTAGAAGTTTTTTTTTTTAAGTCACGAGAATGAGAAAATCTATATAAGTTAGTTTGTATCAACTGACGCGGAGAGAGAGAAGAAAGGAAGACAATGAGAAAGTGAGTTAGTACTCATTTTGTATGACTGAGTATAGTCGGGTTTCTCTGAGTGAGAAATCAGTTGTAAACTTCTGAGTTTTTTATAGTTATGAGAAGAACTAAGTAAAGTTCTGTGTATAAGCCTCTCTCCATCATCTCCATGATTACCTACTGTGTGATGAGTTCAAAAGATCAAGTTTTCCAAGCAATTCGATGCCTGGCATCGAATCTCTGCTGATAAGTCATATTTTCATTTATCTTTCTCATTCAGTGCTAAAGTGTTTGCAAATTGTGAAGTTGTTGGAGCAACTCGATGCTTGGCATCGAATTCCAGTTGATAAGTCATATTCTAAGTGTGCATGAAATCACCTATTGTTTTGGTATCCAAAAGGTCAAGGTTTTATGCGGGAAGTCAATGCTTGGCATCAAATCCCTGCTGAAAAGTGGCTAAAAACACCCCAAGTCGATGCCCGGCATCGAATTCTCGTTGCAAGTCGATGCCAGGCATCAAATTCTAATTTAAGACAGGCGCTTTTTACTATAAGAGGAAAGATTTCCAATTTTGGCAGTTATACATAGTCATCTTGTGAAGGCCATAACTTGAGTTCTAGAGATTCGTTTCATGCATATGATAGCTTATTGGAAAGCTCTACTCTTCTAGTTTTAGCCTCTAAAAGATCTTGGAGAAATAATATTTGAGCTAAGAGAAATTAGCAAAATACTGAAGGTATGTCATTTTAGTGACTAGAAAAATCTGAAGAAGCAAACTTCTTGGTTTCGGCTATCATTTCTCAAAGTTTGGAGTGGCAATGAGTTAATGGTGACCATAGAGGTGTTCTAGTGTCACATTAATTCATTTCTTGTGGTGTTTTATACATCAACAAGTGGTATCAGAGCAGAAAGGTCCTAAAGAGCAGAAGGCGGCAAAGGTACGAGAAGTTTTGGAAAGTTTTCCATTAAAGTTTCGAAGGTGAAGCATTTGAAGACACAAGGCATCAAAAGATTACTTTCGAAGTATCTTCATACACAAAGAAATTCAAAAGGTATTATCCTTTATCCTTTAAGCTCACAGGTTGAAGCAGAAGGAAAGGAGTATGGTAGATCATATCTCCATTGATAAACTGGACAGAGATAATTACCCCGCATGGGTAATGAGAATGGAAGCTTTACTTATGAGTAAGGATCTCATGGTATATGTAACAGGTGAAGAAGAGAAGCTAGTATTTGAAGATGAAAGCCGACCAAAGAAAGAAGAACTTGATGCTTTAAAGCATTGGTAGAAGAAGGATGCAAGTGCAAAAGCCTACATCTACGATACAATCTCTGATCATTTGCTACCACACATCAGAGGATTGGAATCATCTGAAGATATATGGAATGCATTGGAGTATCATTTCCAAAGCACTAATAAAGCAAGGAAAACAAGTCTATGGTCAGAGTTTACAACATTCAAGAAGAATCCAAGTCAAAGTATTAGTGATTATGTCACTAAGATGAAGGATCTAGCAGATAGTCTTGGATCCATAGATGAAGATGTTGAAGATCACAGATTGATTGCTCAACTACTTGCAGGATTGAGAGGGGATGAAAGGTGGAAACATTTTGTCTTATCAACAAAACTTTCATTAAATCATTATGTTCTAGATTTGAACCAGTTGCTTGGTTTGATGCTCACATTTGAGCAAGACTTGAAGGGAGATGGAGATAAAGGTCAAAGTTCTGCAATGTACATGAAGAACAAGAAGAAAGGAGATAAAGGTAAAGCACAGGATGAAGAGGAGTCTAGTTCTTAAGCTTATTATGCAAGAGGTAAAGGCACTGGCAAAGGAAGAGCAAGAGGCTTTGGAAGAGGAAGAGGTAATCAAAATAACAACAAGAAGGCTTGTTGGATCTGTGGATTGAGTAATTATTTGGCTCATGACTGTTGGCACAACCAGTAAGGATCAAACCAGAATCAAAACAACAATAGCAGAGGCCGAGGTGGAAGATATCAAAGTAATTTTCAAAGAGGTCGACAAAGTCAAAGAGGAGGCTATGGTAGAGGTGGAGGAAGAAGTTGGGGACAGAATCAATCCTACAACACCACCTATTACAATTATGCAAATGACACACAAAATGAAAGTCATACATCATTGATGATGAATTCAATCAGCACATCAGATAAAGAAGATCTGGAGGTATTTTAAATTGACTCTGGATGTTCTAATCATTTGTCAGGAAACATAGAATTGATGTCAGAATTGGAAAAAGGCATTTCTAGTCATAGTGTTCAAACAGGTGATAATACAAGACATAGTGTACATTCAATTGGAAAAGTGAAATGCAAGAGTGGAGCAGATTTGCTAACCAATGTTTTGTATGTTCCTACAATACCTAAAAACTTGATTAGTGTGGGACAGATAGTTGAAAAAGGTTTTCAAGTCAGGTTTACAAATGAAGGAGTATTTGTTGAAGATCTAGAGAATGGATATAATCAGATTGTCTCTGGTAAGAAAGAAGGTAGACTCTTTACTTTAAGAGTGCAAGGGAACATTGGTCAAGCTTTGCTCACACATGGTGAAGGAGTGATTACAGAACTTGATCTCTGGCATCAGAGATTAGGTCACTTCAATGAAAGAGGAATTAAAGCTATGGTTGCTAATCAGTCTGTACTAGGATTACCAAATGTGCAGGGTCAACATATGGTTTATAAATGTGAAGCATGTCAAATGGGAAAAGCACACAGGTTACCATTTCAAAAGAAAGGATTCAAACATGATGGATTACTAGAGCTCATTCATACAGATGTATGGGGACAAACAAAAGAAGGATCTATCAGTGGCTCAAGGTACTATGTTCTTTTTATTGATGATGCTACAAGATGGATAACATTATATGTTTTGAAGGAAAGATCAGAAGTGTTTGGAGGCTTCAAGCATTTTCATGCATATGCAGAGAGAGTCACAGGTCAAAAGCTTAAAAGACTGAGGTCTGATGGAGGGGGAGAATACTTCTCCCAAGAGTTCAATGATTATCTTTGGAATGCAGGTATTAAGAGAGAAATAACTTGCAGGTATACACCACAACAAAATGGTATAGCAGAAAGAAGGAACAAGACTTTGGTCGAGTTTGCTAGAGCTATGCTGAAGGAGAAGAATTGTCCAAATTATCTTTGGGCTGAGGCTGTAAATACAGCTACATATCTTGTGAATAGATTACCATGTGCAGCTCTCAATGGTATGACTCCATATGAAGCTTGGTGGGGTAAGAAACCAACACTAGATCATTGTAGAGTGTTTGGATCAATTGCATATGCTTATGTGCCATCACAACTTAGACATAAACTTGAACCAAAGGCAGAAAAATATGTGTTCATTGGTTATGATGAAAAGCAGATGGGTTACAGGTTGTGGAATCCTTTAACCAAACAATTTCTTGTTTCTAGAGATGTTACATTTGATGAACAGAAAAGTTGGTATGCAGATCAAAGTAATATAGCTGAAGAATTTGAAGAAGAGGTAAGAAGGTGTGAGAAAGGAAAATCAATTGTGCAGGTGAATAGAGATGAAGACTATATGCAAGCAAGTACATCCAGAAGTGGATTAACAAGAAGGAATGAAGAAGCTCCTATATTTGATGAAGAGGTGTATCTAGACACATATGAAGAATGTGAACCAAGAAGGTCAAGCAGGACTAGAAGACAACCAAAAAGGTATTCTTATGATACTTCTTACATAACTCAGAAGAACTATGCATATATGGTCAAAGATGATGAAGAACCTTAGAACTATGATGAAGCTAAAGGTAAGAAGCAATGGGAAGAAGCAATGAAGGAAGAGTTCAATGCACTGGAGGAGAACAAGACATGGGAACTTGTTCCTAAACCAAATGGTAAGAAAGTAATTGGAAATAAATGGGTTTATAAAGTGAAGAAGCTTGCAGATGGAAGTATAGCCAGATACAAAGCTAGACTGGTGGTGAAAGGCTATGCCCAAACCTATGGCATAGATTATGATGAGACATTCAGTCCTGTAGCTAAAATGTCAACTATAAGGACAATCATTGCTATTGCAGCTTCAAAAGGATGGACTCTAAGTCAATTGGATATAAAGAATGCATTCTTGAATGGATACATATCAGATGAGGTATACATGGAACAACCTCAAGGGTTTATAGATTCCAGGTATCCAAATTTTGTTTGCAGGTTGAGAAGAGCACTCTATGGATTGAAACAAGCTCCAAGAGCATGGAACTATAGACTGGTGAAGTATCTCAATGATCTTGGATATCAAAGTTCAAAAGCAGATCCAACACTCATCAAAAGAACAGAGGAAGGTACAATCGACATTTGTATTTATGTAGATGGCATTATAATCATAGGTACTTCAGATGAAGGAATCAAGGAGGTAAAGAGATTACTTGAAAAAGAATTCAAGATCAGTGACCTAGGAAAGTTGTCATACTTTCTTGGAATGGAAGTCACTTATACATATCATGGCATATATGTATCACAAGAAAGGTATCTTCTGAATCTATTGAAGAAGTTTGATATGGAAAATTGCAGAGAAGCTTCAACTCCACTTGAAGGTAATCATAAGCTCAGTAAATATGATGGTACAAAATACAAAGATATGAGGAAGTATCAATCTCTTGTGGGTAGTTTGATTTATGCTACACTAACAAGACCTGATCTTAGTTATGCAGTGGGAGTTTTGTCTCAATTCATGCATTGTCCAAAGGACCCACATTGGATTGCAGGTCAAAGAGTTCTCAAATATATCAAAGGAACTATAAAGGAAGGATTATATTATCCTTTTACATCAGATTTGAAGTTGAGAGCCTACAGTGACTCAGACTGGGCAGGTAATCAAGATGACAGAAGATCAACACATGGATACATGATTTACATTGGTGATAAGCTTGTAAGTTGGTGTTCAAAGAAACAACATACAGTAGCATTATCATCCACTGAAGCTGAGTACAAAGGACTTGTGGAAGCAGCTAAGGAGGTCATATGGATGCAGACATTGTTTAAAAGCTTGGGCATTGATCAAGGTATACCTACAATTCGTGGAGATAATATGAGTTCACTTTATCTTGCAGCAAATCTAGTATTTCATGCAAGAACAAAGCACATAGAGATACAATATCATTTTCTCAGAGAAAAGGTAATGGAGAAGGAGATTGAAGTGGAATACATTTCTACTAAAGATCAGTTAGCAGACATAATGACAAAGAGCTTGGATGGTGTGAAGACCAGCAGATTCAAAAGCATGGCAGGAGTAGAAGAAAAGAAGAAGATATGAAGGAACAGAGAATGTCAATTAGTGATTGAGGGGGAGCTGTTGGAGAAACAATCACTAATTAGACATATACTTGAAGGTCAAATCTTAGGAAGAAAACCACATGCCTATGTGAAGGGACAAATTCACAAGTGTATTATATTTTGTAAAGTTAGTTCACTTTAGTTCTAGAAGTTTTTTTTTTTAAAAGTCACGAGAATGAGAAAATCTATATAAGTTAGTTTGTATCAACTGACGCGGAGAGAGAGAAGAAAGGAAGACAATGAGAAAGTGAGTTAGTACTCATTTTGTATGACTGAGTATAGTCGGGCTTCTCTGAGTGAGAAATCAGTTGTAAACTTCTGAGTTTTTTATAGTTATGAGAGGAACTAAGTAAAGTTCAGTGTATAAGCCTCTCTCCATCATCTCCATGATTACCTACTGTGTGATGAGTTCAAAAGATCAAGTTTTCCAAGCAATTCGATGCCTGGCATCGAATCTCTGTTGATAAGTCATATTTTCATTTATCTTTCTCATTCAGTGCTAAAGTGTTTGCAAATTGTGAAGTTGTTGGAGCAACTCGATGCTTAGCATCGAATTCCAGTTGATAAGTCATATTCTAAGTGTGCATGAAATCACCTATTGTTTTGGTATCCAAAAGGTCAAGGTTTTATGCGGGAAGTCGATGCCTGGCATCGAATCCCTGCTGAAAAGTGGCTAAAGACACCCCAAGTAGATGCCCGGCATCAAATTCTCGTTGCAAGTCGATGCCATCGAATTCTAATTTAAGACAAGCGCTTTTTACTATAACAGGAAAGATTTCCAATTTTGGCAGTTATACATAGTCATCTTGTGAAGGCCATAACTTGAGTTCTAGAGATTCGTTTCATGCATATGATAGCTTGTTGGAAAGCTCTATCTTCTAGTTTCAGCCTATAAAAGATCTTGGAGAAATAATATTTGAGCTAAGAGAAATTAGCAAAATACTGAAGGTATGTCATTTCAGTGACTAGAAAAATCTGAAGAAGCAAAGTTCTTGGTTTCGGCTATCATTTCTCAAAGTTTGGAGTGGCAATGAGTTAATGGTGACCATAGAGGTGTTCTAGTGTCACATTAATTCATTTCTTGTGGTGTTTTATACATCAACAGTATTTTGCGCAAAATGAAGCATTCCTCCTTTCCAAAAGATGGTTTAGTTTGGGCTATGCAGAAATTGCAGCTTGTACATAGTGATATTTGTGGTCCTGTGTAGACACCTTCTTTTGGAAACTATCTTTACTTTGTGACTTTCATTGATGATTTTTCCAGGCATGCATGGGTATATCCACTCAAAGAAAACTCCGAAGTGTTTATGTGCTTCAAAAAGTTTTTGGTTTTAGCTGAAAATATGTCAGCATGTAAAATGGACACTCTCCATTCTGATCAAGGGGGGAATATATGTCTTCTAACTTTAATGCATTTTGGGCTGATCGTGGGATAAAAAAATCAATGTACAGTGCCATATATACCTCAACAAAATAGAGTTGATGAATGGAAGAATAGGTCACTCATGGAGATGGTGAGGTGTATGGTCAAGAGTCAGGCTTTACCACATAGCTTCTAGCTTGAGGTTGTCATGTGTGCAGCATATGTACTTAACAGGTGTCCCACTAAAGTGCTACAATCTATCACTCCATATGAGGCTTGGCATGGTCACAAGCCATCTGTTGCTCATCTGTATGTTTTTGCTTGTTTGGCATATGCATTAGTGCCTAAACAACATCGCAAGAAATTGGATGATAAAGCAGTAAAATGTATTTTTGTTGGGTACAATTCTGAAAGCAAAGGCTATCCCTTCTATCATCCATATACTAAACACATTCTGGTTAGCCACGATGTTGTTTTTGTTGAAGATGCTATTCAGCCCTTACTTTCATGTACTAAGGAGACATCTGTTAGCTCCAAAGACATGTATGATACATTGCTGCCTCTTTTTTTACGCATGGACAATCTAGTGCTCGTCCTGCTGAGGAAACTTCTCAACCTTTGCAAGTTTCATATGATGATGTAGATCATTCCATTTCTTATGCAGACTTACATGATGCACTTTTTGATGAGAGAGCTAATATTGAGCAGGCAAAAACTATGCCAATATGGATGGTGCAGACATTGTGTGATAGCAAATTAGATGCACCTCTATCATACCGTACTAGTTCAGGCTCTCATAGTGCCTCTTTTGCATCACGTTGCTATGCTATAGCTACATCTAGTCTCTGTGATGAGACTGAGCTGATTTCATTTGATGAAGCACAAAATTTTGAACATTGGATGGATGTAATGCAATCTGAATATGATTCTATCATGAAAAATGGTACTTGGCCTTTATGTGACTTGCCGCCTGGAAAGAAGGCCATTGGCACTAAGTGGGTATACAAGCTGAAGCATAAACCTGATGGAATAGTTGACAGGTATAAGGTTAGGCTTGTTGCAAAGGGTTATGCTCAAGAAAGAGGCATTGATTTTGATGAGACCTTTGCACTTACTTGTCAAATGACTACTGTTCCTAGCATCTGTGCACTTGTAGCTCATCATGGTTGGAATGTACATCAGTTGGACATTAAAACAAAATTTCTGAATGGTGACTTGCATGAAGAATTATATGTTTTTCAGCCCTGTGGCTTTATGCAGAAAGGGCATGAGAACAAGGTGTGAAGGTTAAAGAAGGCGTTATATGGTTTAAAGCAAGCACCACATGCTTGGTATGAAAAGATACATGCCTATTTGATTGCACATGGTTTTGAGAACATGCCAAGTGAAAGCACACTATCTGTTAAGCATGCTAATGATGTGCTTCTGGTCATTGCGGTGTATGTTGATGACATGCTACTCACTGGTTCTCGTGAGAAGCATATTGCTGATTTCAAGGCTGATTTACATGCCTCATTTGAGATGTTTGATATGGGTCATTTGCATCATTATTTGGGCATTCAATTTATGCACGTTGATGGTGGAATGGCTTTGTGTCAAACGAAATATATTGACACATTTTTGCAGTGTTTTGGCCTTGAGGACTGTAAACCTATTGCCACTCCTATGGCGATAGGTTTATGATTGAGTCTTCATGATGCTGGAGATGCATTTGATGTTGTTCTCTATCAGAAGGCTATTGGATGCTTGATTTACTTATGCATTACTCGGCCAGATATTTAGTTTGGTGTCTCACAGATGAGTAGGTCTATGCATTTCTCATGTGTCAAGCATTGGCAGGTGGTTAAGTGCATCTTTTGCTACTTGAGTGGTATCTAGCTACTTGGGTTGTTTTATCCCAAGGGGGGATCACAACCGTCAGATTTGCATGCTTTTTCTGACTCTGACTAGCTGGTTGCTATGACACTCGTATTCTAGTTGTGAGGTTGAGTATAGGGTAGCTTTCATAGCGATTGTTGAGTGTGTGTGTGTGGCTCAGATGCCTTATGGCTGATTTGGTTGTTGGTTAGTCTTCTGCCACCACCATCTTCACTGACAGTGAGAGTGCATTGGCAGTTGGGAGGAACCCCGTGTTCTAGGGTCGCACTAAGCACATTGAGGTGCATTATCATTATGTTAGGGAGATGTTCTCTACTGGAGAGATGAGCTTGGCATATGTGCCCACGCACGAGAACATTGCATACCTTTTCACGAAGGCTCTACCTAGGGAGAAGTTTGAAGCTTTCTGCAAAGCTTTGGGCTTACTTCCTTTTGGGGATTGATTCCACATAGCTTGGCACTTCCATATACATGAGTGCAAGCTCCTTGTTCACTGCATCACTCCCGAGGGGGATTTGTTGATATATTTAGGTAATGATGTGTGTGAACACTCTAGGACCCTCACGGGCACTTTTTTCCCTCTTTAGGAGGTTTTTTTCCCCTGGTTTGTATATATGCCTATAGCCCTAACGGGTTACTTATCTTTGTACATTCTAGTGGTAATACATTCAGTATTGTGTGTTGTGCTCCAAGCTTTTTCTTCTTCCTTGTGCTGTGTCGTTCGCATGCCTCCGCAGACGTCTAACTCCAACAGATATTTTGAATGATACTATAGAATTCTTTAGTATGATTCATTTGAATGAATTTCACTAGTCTCCTTGTAATAAATGCAGAGTTAACCTCCATACTAGTCAAATTACATGTCGCATTTATAAATGATTGACCTCCATTTAGGCTTTTTGAAGTTTTCCCTTCATGCTTGTGACATGAATCTAGAGTGATCCCTCGTTAATGGGTGATAATTTTGTCAACATAATTGTATCGATATCACTTGGTCATGAATTTTTCACATCAATAGATATTTAAAAGCCTGAAGGTAAATAAAACATCAAGAAATTTTTGCATGATTTTAGAAATTTCTTCATATTTATGTGCATGTTTTGTCATGCTCAGGTGAGAAATCCCTTCATGACTCATCTAAGTCTAAGGGCATGCTACAATGTTTTGCTTAACAAAGCCAAAAAATTGGATGAACAACACAATTATCTACAAGTATTTGGAGCTTATTTGCTTAGGAGAAACTTTTACATCATCAAATTGAAAGCCAAAACTGGCAAATTAATAATGGAAACAAATAGAATTAGAAATCGTATTAGAACTACTATCTTTATCATTGGTTCTTGTTGTGAAAAACCAAATGGCCACATAACACACTCGTATGTATGCTTGATCATTTAGAATCTTGGTCAACTATGCACCATATTGTGACTATCCATTGCAAAACTTGCATATTCATGTATTTTGAGTTTTTTCATTTGCATTTTCTACAAGTTAATGTATTGTCTTATAGAGATCATATAGACCACTTAAAAAAAAGATCATCCATCATGTGAGGAGTCTTGTAGTTTTCTTTTTTTGGCGTTGAAGAAGATCCTCATGTGAATTCATCAAGAAACTAGATCCCATTTCGACTATGCTATGCAATGCAACATGCAACTGTTGTAAAGTAAATGATAATCTTACAATCAATGCATAAAAATTTGCATTACCTTGTCATGCCATTGAATTCATCATTGAAACTATTGGTTGAATGGAAGGAAGAAGTCATTGGTGAAGGTGAAGGGAGCTTCCAAGCTCCTTGTAGTGTAGCTTTTTTTTTGGATGACATCACGATGTTCCTCTGTACTTATCTATGCAGACATGCAAAAAGCATAGAAACCAGAGAGGAGAGAGTAGGATTTTGTTATATGCAAGTTTCACATATACAAGAGTGTTTGGTGACCATTTCACCTTTCACATAGAGACTAACAATAACAATCCATAACAATCTCCTACTAAAGGCCAATATGGTTGATATGAACTAGAGAGAAAATAAAGAATGATAAAGAATATATGAGTACAAGTTTATGATCTATACCTCCTACCTGATGGGCATGTTATACAATGCACAAGGGCTATGCAAAACAAGACCAAGTGATCCTTGTCAAGTGACAATAGTGTATAAATCTATCTTGTGGTAGAGATTTTGTCAAAGCATTTGCTGCATTTTCTTGAATGTGAACTTTCTTAAGTAAAATCTGCTCAGTGGGTAAGCAATCATGAATAAAGAGATATCACACCTCAATGTGCTTGGTCTGTTATAACTTATGGAATATGTTGAACAATGCATTGTTGGAGTGTTGAATTATTAATGTACTAATGTGTTTTTGATGTTTTTGATATAGCAGATGAAGGTTCGTGAGAAGCGTGCAAGGCATGAAAGGGTGGATATCAATAATTTGAATAATAATTTATTTAGCTTGTAAATAAACCTGCATAGAAGGTTCTATTGTTAGAAACATTTAGAAATGTAATGGTAAAATAAGGGTCGCTATAGACCGTGATTAGCAATGGCTTTCTGTAAAAGTTACCAACTTTTAGTTTCATGCTTGCTTTTCAAAGCCGCTCTCATGTGACCACTCTTTTTGATGTAATAAAAAATTCCTATAAATACATGCACTCTGTGGACTGTCGAAACAGAGTGCATGGGGGGAGATTGCACCCAATATTGTGTTCGATCTCTTCTCTTGGCGTCTCTATTTTTCTATGTTTTTTGTGCATTCGTAACTTCTGTGTGCACGTGAGTTAAGATCCTGACAACAGTGGTATCAGAGCTCTGCCCGTGTCACTATAGAGGGATCTGTTTCTGTTCATTTTGGCAAATTGATCTCTGTTTCACTGTGTTTCGCTGTTCACTATTCGTGATTTCGATTCCGTTTCCATCTCGCTCTCTGGTTTCGGTTCCTATTCCTATTTTTGTTCCAATTCCAGAACCAGAACTTACGTTTACACCTACGTTTACACCTACGTTTATACCTACGTTTACAACTACATTTACTCCTACATTTACACCTACGTTTACTCCTTCGGAGTAGCTACGTTTACACCTACATTTACTCCTTCAGAGTAACTATTTTTACACCTTTGGCTTACTCCAAGGCATTGACTACGGCAAAGAACTTAGGCGTTACATTGGCATCATTGGCACCCAAGGCTCCCTTGGCGACCGTTGGCTATGCATGATCCAATTTTAATGTATGAGTTGCAATAAGGACTTTTAGATTCACCAAGGTGGGAGGACTTGAACCCACAACCTCATCCATACAAGGGAAGTGCTTTACCACTACACTCTCTCTTGGTGTTGACACTCAAGTTCTCTCCTCTTATATTTAACATAACTTGCAGTTTTTCTTACTTTTTCAAGGTGGCACAGCGCGATGCGGCGCGTCTCAGGGTACATCCTGAGAGGAAAGCACTAGCTTGAGGGTCCAAGAGCACCATGGAGGATTATAGTAATTCACCTCTACCTGAGGCAACACTCGAACAACAACTAGAGCTTTTGTGGAATGAGCTTCGAGGAGCTCAGAATGAGATCTGACAATGTGATGAAGTCCTCCAAAGATACAAACTGATGAAGACAACCTTACGAGAGTAGTAAAAGCTATTGTTTCTGCCCAATCTGATGTTAGTCATTCAAAGTTTGGTGCTAGAAACTACTAGTTTCTACGATTTGATGGCTGAAAGGATGGGCCTTTAGTCCTTTCCTGGGTATCATAGTTTGATTCTTTTTATATTGATGAATCACTAACTATTTAGTAGGAAAAGCTCAACTCTGGTGGAATGTCCTATGGCACAATACAGAGCGTCCAACAACATGGAAGGCTTTCCAAGATAAAGTGAAGGATCCTTTTCTTCCTCCTCAACACGATTTACATGTTCGACGTGCATGGACGACCCTTACATGGAAGGAGGATGATACACTTACTACCTATACCGAGCAATTCTGGCAAAATTTACTAATTGTTTGAATGCTTGAAGATGTATCAGAGGATATCTTGCAGCGGAAATATGAAGATGGTTTGGAGGTGGGAATCCAAGCTAAGCTTCACACCCTATGACCTACAACCCTCAACGAGGCTATATCTTTCGCGTATGATGCAGAGAAGGAATTCTAGTCCATAACCAAGTCAATCCGTCTACAAAAACCGCGTCAATGACCACTTTATGTTAAACCTATATTTCCTATGAAGCGTACTTTTAATGCCCCATCTTACTCCAGTTTTCCTCGTCCTCCACAATCCAATTACTCAACTCCACCTGTTACTTCATCCCTCCAACCAACCAAACCACCTATCCTTCAAACTTCAGTGGTGAATTCCCAACAGAAGAGACCACGAATCACTTGCTAGAATTGTGGTAAACCTAGACATACAAAAATAAGGTGCAGATTGTGACCTCTTCACATGAAATCGGCTACAACTCAATTGCATAACATGGAGGTCCATAATGAAGAAATTCCTCCTGTTTGGATAGAGGAATCATTAGAGAAGGACTTAAGTACCTTGGGTAACAATATCTCTCTTCACTCTCTCCTTATGCATGGTACAATAAATAACAAACTAGATAAAATTCTACATGACGATGGTAGTTCACATGACTTCATTTCACATTTATTAGTACAAGAACTTAAATTACAAACATATCCTTGCTTCTATAAAGTGAAAGCTGCATTTCAAGGTAGTCGTTATAATGTAACACGAGAAGTGCAAGATGTTACGATTAGCATAGGCCCATATGTTAATTCACAAACATTTTTAATTGCACCTTTGCAATATTATGATGTTATACTCGGTATGCCTTTTCATCACCATTATAGCCTATGCATTGACTACCATACACATACCTTTAACTTTGAATTCAAAGGTCAAATCATTATTTAGTCCGCACATCATCATTTCCAACCATTTCCATTGATTAGTCACACTCAAGTAAAACGTGCATTTAGGAAAGGATTCAATTCATGCATTGTTTTTGTCAATGTCATCAATGATCATACTCATACACTTTTTGATGCATATAAACCTTTCATGAGTACTTATAAGGATTGTTTTATGTCTGAGTATCCCTCTGAACTACCACCATTTCGAGGATCCTTTGACCATAGCATAGAGTTAGTCCTTGGTAGTTCTCCTCCTCATAAAGCACCTTATAGACATGGTCCACTACACCAAAAGGAAATAGAAAACCAAGTAAAATACCTACTACAGAAAGGACTTATAAGGCCTAGTTCTTCCCCATTTGGAACACCAGTTCTTTTAGTAGAGAAGAAGAATAAAAATTATTGAATGTGCATTGATTATAGAGCCCTTAACAAGATCACAATCAAGAATAGATACCCTATTCCTTGAATAGATGATCTCTTAGATAAGTTATGAGGAGCTCGTGTCTTTAGTAAAATTGATCTAAAATCGGGTTACCATCAGATTCGTATGACACAAAGTGATATTTTTAAGACTGCATTTAAAACTCAAACCGGCCATTATGGATTTATGGTAATGCCCTTTGGACTTACTAATGCCCCTACTAGATTTGCACGAATGATGAACAATATTTTTCTTGATTACCAAGCTTTTGTTCTTGTATTATTTGATGATATACTTGTTTACAATATCTTGAAACAGTTTTTCATTTGTTACAAGAGAACACAATTTATGCTAATCATGAAAAGAGTTACTTCTTTCAACGTAAGCTAGAATATTTAGGACATATTATTTCAAGTGAAGTTGTGCATGTGGATCCAAAAAAGATCAAAGTTATAGTGGAATAATGTGTAGTTGTGTATATGTGAATATGTGTGTATGTGTAAATGTGTATATGTGAATATGTGTGTATGTGTAAATATGTATATGTGAACTTTTTGTGTATGTAGATAATCAGATTACTAATATCAAATACTATTATTTGTAGATTCTGATCAATCAGATGGAACTCCACCACCGTCTCCTCATCTTGCAACGACTTTATATTGTAAGTATGTCACACATTTAATTTTAAATATATTTGATGGATACATAACTTATATTTTTTTTGTTTCTTATTATGTGCAGATTCTTATCAATCAGAGGGTACTCCACCACCTCCTACCCATGCAACGACTTCACATGTGTCCTCCAATAGGAATTATGATGAATTTTACTATGAAGAGCATATTATATATTGGTGTAACTCTTGTTATGGCATGTATCGAAGACCACGATTGGAATGTATTGAACATGAGGCAGAGTATGGTACTTTTGAGCGTGCACCATCACCTAGTCAACGTGATAATGCTTGGGTATGTATTTTCTACATATATTAATGTCATTATTTTATTTAAGAACCATATATAAAATCAAATTATTGTTGATATACATGAATACTTGCTTGATGATGATGGTGATGATGATTTTTCTCATAATGTTAATATACCTCGTACACGTCATGGACTTGCTGTTCATCAATTACAAGCAAAGGTTTCTAGAAATCCTCTACCTCATGGTTTAGAGAATGAAACCGCTGGAGATTATCCATTGCTAGCCCGTGATCGTTCTTTAGTACAAACATATGATAGAAGAAGATATGGAGGATGGAATAGAGGACCACTTCCTTTAGATGGAGAGGTTTTCAACTTTTGGGGTAATTGCTATATGATTGCTCCATCCACTATTACTAATGTTGGTTGTGGTCTCTTTATTGTAGAGGATTTGTATGTGCCTCTGAACTCTGAAGTCACTCTTATGTCATTTTGTGGTCCTATATATGGATGGGGAGATTTGCATCGACTTTCACGTTATGTTCAAAGCATGAGTACTTATGGAATATGCTTGAACACAGCATCCCTTACTAATAGAAGGATTTTACATGCAGAAAATGAAAGATTATATATTGATGGAAGACCTTATACACATGGAAATATAGTAGGTTTAATAAATACTAGTCGAGGGTTACATAATAGTTCAAGGACACGTGCTAGCTCAAAAGACACGGACCTTATAGATAGCGAACTTGGTTACGTAGGAACTATTGTTGGTATCTCCGAAATTTCATTTCGTACATTCAAACAGGTAGAAAAAAGTTTTTTTTTTAATTTTTAGAGTTAGTTATTTTTTTAAGCACCTAATAATGGGTTTTTGTTGTTATATATTTTGATAGGTCATTTTGAAGGTTGATTGGTTTCGAGCGGAGTATAAAGGAGTAATTCCACATTAAGAAAGGAATTATCTGGGTTTTGGGCAATTGATTCTTCCAAGGTAATGCGATCTACTAAAGAACCATATATTCTTCCTAGGCATATTGAACAAGCATTTTTTTTATAAAAACCCAGATGCTCATCCTTGGTGGCAAGTCATTCATGTGCAACCTAGAGGTAGGTCATTGTTTGAACAGTTTATTGTTAGAGAGATCGAAGAAAGTCCTCTTGATGATTCAACATCAGATACTGATACATCAACATCTGAAATAGAAATTAGAATCATTATATGTGATAATGATACTAATCTTTTTGATGAAGAGGATAATTCTCTACATGCTGATTCTACTGATGAGGAAGAGGAATTACCAGAAATAGATATTAATCCATCAATAGATGATGTGATTCATGAGAACATAGATTTAACAATAGAAGAAATAAATGAAATCAATAAGGATAATGAAGATGAGACTATATTAATGTCTTACCAAAATGATGGCAATAATGAAAACATATGAGCAGATTAGATAGTAAATTCTACTCTAGTTATCGATCAATAACTTGAAGCTTCTGAATGGATATCCGATAATAGATTTTTTTATTAACTTGAATAACTATGAATCCTACTAGAGAGATGAAATCATGTTCTTCTAAGTTAGAACATGAAGCTTGGGGGTATGCCTAATTATTTTATATATAGCTTTATCTTCGAGGAGCAAATTTTTATCATGTATGTATGCATATGTGTGTGTATTCATGTGTATTATATGTATACATATGTTAGTATGCATATATATGTATTTCATGTATATGTATGTGTTTGCATGTGTGTAATATATGTACACATGTGTTAAATATGCATATGCATTTATGTAAAATATTCATGTAATATATGCAACTGTTTATAATTGTGTACATGTATATATGTATACATGTCTATGTGTAAATATGTACATGTAAATATGTATGTATGTATATATATGTTTATGTGTGCATGTAGGCATGTATATGTGATGTGTACATGTATATATGTATATATGTATATATGTCTATGTGTAAATGTGTACATGTAAATATGTTAGTATGTATATATATATATATTTATGTGTGCATTTAGGCATGTATGTGTGATGCGTAATATATCTACTCCATTTTATATTTATGTATCCTATCTACATGATGTGTATATATCTTTATATATATTATGATCGTCGTTGATTCGAGTAGCTATATATAGAGGCATAAGGTTGGGAGGAGAGACATCTCTCTAGTAGGATGTCAGGGGTGTACATATACTTCAAACATATGGTTAAAAGGTTGAATTAGAGTTTTTAAATTAGGGGTTTTAAAACCCTAATATCAAGATTAGTGTTTTCAATTTAGGCTTTTTGAAATAGGATTTATTTATTTATTTATTTATGTGTATGCATGTGTTGTGTATGTATGTGTATCTATATGTGCATATGCATGTGTTGTGTGTGTGTATATATGCATGTGTATATGTATATATGCATGTAAATATGATTATATGAGTCTATGTGTGTGTACATATGATTATGCATGTGTATGTGTATGTGAGTATGTGTACATGTATGTGAGTATGTGTATGTGTCTATGTGTATTCATTATATGTGTGTAACTGCATGCATGTGTATGTGTGTGTAAAAATGTGCATGTATATGTGTGTATGTATAAATGTGCATGTATATGTGTATGTGTGTAAATGTGCATGCATGATGTATATGTGTGTGTATGCATGTATTTATACCTCTACTCTCACTCTTTTCTCTCTCTCTCTCTCATATACATACATACATGCATAAACACACATACTCATATCCACATATATATACATAAAAGCAGTGCATACTGTGCATTATTGCGACGATGAGCCATAAGTGTCTGCATCTCTTTTAGACACCACTTAAGCGACCATCTTGTCCCAAACTCTGTCTCAAGTGAACTAAGTACGTATTTTTTGTCCCTACAAAAATAAAAAACATAATGTAAATAAAACATAAGATATTTATTTCAATTTATATGTAAAATTTTTACTTACTTCCACGGTAAGTGGACAAAGCGCAGGTAAGAGTCGCATAGTGCCCGCATTCTTCTCTTGAACTCCAATCCATTCCCTATGTACACAATGTTCCCCTCTGGCTCTATGTCGCACTCTAGCCCTAAGATGCCTATGCATGTCCTCATAGGCAACTCTGCTCTGCTATCACGATTTGGAGGTGGTATAGGTGTCCTGAAAATAGATTAGATAAAAATAAATAAAAATATGTGTTATAATATCATTAAAAAAGGTTATGAAAAAAAACATACCTATGAGTAGATAGCTCTCTTCCTACATGTGGAGCCGCAGAAGAGCCCTCGCCTGATCGTTGGGTAAGCATCTGGATCGTATAGTCCAGCTCCTCATCAAACATATGTGAGTAATCACACATTATGGACCCTAGAGTATCAGACGGAACTCTTGCTCTCATAAGACTTTTTATGAGAGTGAGTTTCGCCTTTCTCTCTCTACTGGGATCCGTAATACCTAACATATAAAACCAAATGGTTAGAAATCAATATATATATATATGTGTGCATATGTAAGTGTGTATGCATTAAGTATGTGTATGTATGCATGTGAGTGTATGCATGTGAGTGTATGTATGTGCATGTATGTGTGTGTGTATGTGTGTATGCATGTGTATGTGTGTGTATGCATCATTATGTGTGTATGTGTCTATGTGTGTGTATGTGTGTGTATATGTGTGTGTGTATGTATGTTTATGTATGCATGTATGTATGTATGCATATGCATATGCATATGCATTATGTATGTATATATATGCATGTATGTGTATGTGTGAGTATGTCTCTCTATGTGTGTGTATGCATATATGTGTGTATGTATGCATATATGCATGCATGTGTGTGTATATGTGTTTGTATGTGTGTATGCATGTGTATGTGTGTGTATGCATCATTATGTGTGTAAGTGTCTATGTGTGTTTGTGTGTGCGTATATGTGTGTGTGTGTCTATGTGTATGTGTGTGTGTCTATGAGTGTGTATGTGTTTATGTGTATGTATGTATCTATGTGTGTGTATGTGTCTATGTGTGTATATGTATGCATGTATGTATGCATATGTGTGCGTATGCATGTGTATGTGTGTGTATGCATCATTATGTGTGTATGTGTCTATGTGTGTATATGCATGTGTATATGTGTGTGTGTGTCTATGTGTATGTGTGTGTGTCTATGAGTGTGTATGTGTTTATGTGTATGTATGTATCTATGTAATGGAATCCCCTCCATAGAGCCAAAGATGATACGGAATCGGTGCATTCCATAGGATCAAGATCCTCATGGATGCATGAAGACACCCACTTATGGATATGCAAAGTAGCAGTAGAAGAAGAGAAGAGAGAAAAAGCCAGAGAGGTAGGTGCAAAAGAAACACATAGATCAATCCAAGACCCAGCCTATGCACCTATAGTCTTTCCTGACGAAGAATTTGAACCCCACGGCTGGGCAGAAATCCTAGCAACAATGGATGTAGCCATCAATGAAGAACAATGGACACCTCACTGTGATGAAGATGGCTATGACATGTCAGTCTTCTCCATAGAGCCGATCATGGGAGAGGCAATGTTAGAAGAGTGTGAACCTAGCCCTCATGCATTTGAGGATGTAAGTGACTCTGATCTAGAGTCAATCATAATGGACCCACCTTTTGCATCAGATGAAGAATACTTCTATGAAGTAGAATTTCAACCCCAGAGGCATGGAGAGCTTACAAATGATGTAAGGCTAGCCACACATGTGACCCCGAAGGAAGAAGGAAAGAAAAGAAAGAAGAGAGAAGTCACACCGGAAGAGGAAGAATCTTTGTTTGAGGTCCCGGAAAATTTTAAGAAGTATGAGATAGATGATAGGAGAGTCATGATCAGAATGCCTAAACGAGAGGCGCAATCAGGGGAGGCCTATGATAACAAAGAAAACACCAAGAAAATAGTGGTAGCCGTGGAAGAAGGAGAGGATAGATGCACGTACATAGGCCATGACCTGACGGAAGACGAAGAGCACGAATTGATAGCCTTGCTAAGAGAATATAGAGATGTATTCGCTTGGAGTTACAAGGATTTGAAAGGCGTGGACCCTGACATATGCTCACACACTATCCCCATGACCTCAGATGCCAAACCTTCTAAGCAAAAGCCATACACATATAATGATAATTATGCTGCTAAGATCAAAGAGGAGATAGATAGACTGGTTGAAGCTGGATTCATCTATGAAATTGAGCACACTGAGTGGGTATCCCCCATCGTAGTGGTGCCCAAGAAAAATGGAAAACTACATGTATGCATTAACTTGAAGAAGGTCAATGCAGCCACAATTCGAGATAACTATCCGCTTCCTATCACAGAGCATCTCTTAGAAAGAGTAGCAGGCAAGGAAGTGTACAGCTTCCTTGATGGATTTTCAGGCTACAATCAAGTAGCCATAGCTCCAGAAGATCAGCATAAGATGGCTTTTGCCACTGAATGGGGCATTTTTGCCTTTAGAGTAATGCCATTTGGGCTTACCAATGCACCAGCTACCTTCCAGAGGCTGATGTGCCATGTATTTAAAGAGTTCCTGAGGAAGAACTTGGAAGTCTATGTTGATGATCTTTGTGCTCATTCCAACATTAGACAAAGCCATATTCCTGAACTCAGACAAATATTTGACAAATGTAGAGAATATCAAGTCTGCCAAAAAAGTGCGTTTTTATGGTCATGCAAGGCAAGATTCTAGGACACATAGTGTCAAAGAATGGCATATCCACTGATGAAGAGAAAGTGAGAGCCATAACGGAGCTACCTAGGCCAAAGAATGTCAAGGAAGTACAAGCTTTCATGGGACATTGTGGTTATTACCGACGGTTTATACACATGTATGCCATCATAGCAAAGCCTCTGTATGGACTTTTGACCAACTTTGAGTGGACTGATGAGTGTGAAAATTCCTTCAATGAGCTTAAACGACGATTATGTTCAACCCCAATCTTGACTACACCAGATTGGAATAAACCCTTTCATGTTCATGTGGATGCATCCAATTATGCTATTGGATGTGTACTCGCACAACCTACTGGTGAAGGTAATATGGATCTCCCAATTGCCTATGCCAGTAGACAATTGAATGCAGCTGAATGAAATTACACCACTACTGAGAGAGAAGGCTTAGGCATGGTATATGCAGTTAAGAAGTTTAGACACTATTTGCTTGCAAATAACTTTAAATTTTTTACTGACCATCAGGCACTGCTATATCTCGTGAACAAACCATGCAATACAGAAAGATTAGTAAGATGGTTTCTCTTGCTAATGGAATATGATTTCGAGGTTGTGGTAAGGAAAGGGAAGACTCACTTGAGAGCAGACCATCTCTCTAGGCTCACATCTGGAGAAGCCCCACAAGGAGTGTCAGATGACCTTCCTGATGCTTACTTGTTTAATTTGGAAGTGGTGCCACAGTGGGCTAAGCCATTAGTGCCAGTATTGACATACGGGCCTAACCATCCAGTAATAAACACACATGATAGAGAGGTAGTAAAAGCCCAAAAGTATCACATCATGGCAGGTAGTGTGTACAAGCACACAGATCAAGGGATCTTGGCTTGTTGTGTGGAAGAGGATGAGTACGCTAAATGGTTGCAATTAGCACATGTAGGTGCATTAGAGCAACACTACTCAAAGCAACAAACCATATAGACACTAAGGAGACTCGGAGTGCATTGGCCGACTATGGAAGCTGATGTCCAAAAATTGTGCAAGGAATGCCCAATCTGCTGCACTAAACCACCTGTGGAACATGCCACTCTTTATCAAGTGTCCATAGTGTCAGATTGGAGTGAATCAGGACGAAAACATTCCCTCAAGACATGAGCCTGACTAGACAAAGAAGTCTAGAACAAGAAGCCCTAGATTACTCACTCATTGGTGATAATTTATACAAGCGTGGTAAAGGTGGTTACCTGAGACTATGTGTCCATGAGAGTGAATATCTCAAGATCTTGGAAACTGCTCACCAAGGTGTAGCAGGAGGACACTTTGGACCAGATCGGGTGATCAAGGCAATACTATTTGCGGGCTTTTGGTGGCCGACCCTTCACATGGATGCACATACCTATGTGAAACGGTGTGATGTTTGTCAGAGAACTCAGTATCCTATACGCAAAGATGAGATGCCACTGAAACCCATGATGGGTGGACGTGCATTCTCTAAGTGGGGAATAGACTTTGTAGGTCCTATTAATCCCCCAGCCAAGGGTTCACATGCTGAATACATCATTGTTACGACAGACTATCTAACAAAGTGGGTAGAGGTAAAAGCGATGACAAAGAACGATGCTCAGACAACTGCTAAGTTCCTATTTGAGAATGTGTTCACAAGATACGGGCTACCTATAGAGCTGGTAAGTGATAGAGGCACTCACTTCTTGAATGAAGTTATTGAAAATCTGCTCCAAGAATTCTTGGTAGTACATAAGAAGTCTGCCCCCTTTCACCCTCAAGCTAATGGCCAGACTGAGAGCACAAATAAGATCTTATGCAATGTACTGACGAAATTAGTGAACAATAAATGCTCTGATTGGGACAAACAGCTACACCATGCTGTTTGGGCATATCGAGTCGCCTACAAAATGGTACTCCAAGCCACCCCCTTTCAAATGGTATTTGGCCAAAATGCAGTGCTACCGTTGGACTTCTTAATACCTACATTGAAAGTAGCACAGGAGCATGAGTGGACGGGTCATGAACTTTCTTCGAGAATTTTTGACCTTGAACGATTAGGTGAAACCTGACTAAGAGCTGCAGTAGGAATATATGCAGCTAAGAAACGACAGAAGGCATACTTTGATGCCCACGTTAAGGATAAAGGTTTGAAGGCAGGCGACCTAGTACTAGTCTACACATTGAAACAACATGCGAGGAAACTAGAGAAGAGAGGCTACGGACCCATGATCATCAATAGAATCTCAACAAGTGGAGCAGTGCAACTAGCCACATTAGAAGGCGATATTCTCCTGAGCTACATAAGCGGATGCAGAGTCAAGTTATATCAGGAACCTTTGTCGGAAGAGATGCTAAGTCGACTCAACACTGCTAAGAAACACAAAGAAGAAGAAAAACGAATTCGAGAAGCTCAAGCAAAAGCATTGGAACGCATTCGGAGAATGAAGTTGAGAAGACAGGGTAGAGAGCAACCTAGGACAGATGCATATGCAGATCAAGGATATCATGTGGCTATGTGTGAAGTTTCAGGTATTAGCTCTCATAGGATAATTGATCGACGTCCTTTTATAACCTTAGAGATAGGACAAGGAAAGGGTGCAAGGACTGTAAGAGCCTTGATTGACTCAGGTGCAGCCACTAGTGCTGTTAAATTTTCTTACTGTCAAAAGTTGAAATTAACTATCAATCCTATAGAAGCATATCTCATAGGATTGGGAGGTGTGGAAACCCCTTGCATGGGCGAGGTGGAACTTCCCCTCTATATTCAAGACAAAGTAATGACAGTCAATGTACTAGTGTGTCAAGATGAGGACCTCACTGAGCCTCTTGTCTTGGGTCAGGACTGGATCTATGATCATGCAGTCAACCTAAACCTAAGGAGTGGACTTCTTCAGGTATGGGTAAATCATAGTCAAATTACAGTTGAATTGGAAACTGAGGCACTCAAGGAACTAGGTAATGCACGAACTCCTGGTCCTTCCAGGGGTGCACATGAAGTTGACAATGCTATTCTTGTCCAAAACTGTATGATGCAGAAAGAGGATTGTCTCAACAACGGAGTCAAGGATAAGACAACACTCCATTCTTTTCAAAAGCCAGATCAAATACAGAAGGAGAAGAGTACTACCTATACTGGAGGCCAAAAACACGTGCAAAGCAGAATGTCTCAGCCGTTGAAACAAGTGTGGGTGCGGAAAGGCGAACACCCTATTGTGACCACGCCAACCCCACGGCCAAAACCTCTTATTAGTAATCGACAACACGGCACTAATAAGAAGTCTTTCATAAATTCTTCTGTGAAAGTAAAGTCTATTTGGGTACCCAAGAAGTCGATGAAGGCCAGCCCACGATCACGACAAATCTGGGTGCCTAAGGCTTGCTTGCGGGCTCAAATAACTACACCGAGGCCACACCCGGTACAACATGTTTCACTCACTCGAACATCAGATGCCCATGCTTATACATCACACGCGGGCACATATTCTTCCATGAGCACAAGTAGAATCACTTGTAAATGGGTCCCTAAAAAGCCTCATTTTCAAGTAGATACCCCTATCAAAATCTTTAGAGTCTCCACAAAATCAAGATCAAAGCCCATCCACTGCATTTGGCAACCTAAGACTTGTAATAAACCCCCAGACCCCAATTCTAAATCCATGCCCACCTACTAACTACATCACTCTCTCACTACATCATTCCAATCAGCTTCTAGGTCTACCCAATTCCTAACTACACTTAATAGCCTACTAATCTCTCCCGAACCTCATGTTAATGTTGTAATGGAGACAAAAACGGTTCTATCTTGTCCTTTACAATGTTAACACCTGTTTTTATATTCTCACAGAGTCAGGAGGCAAGAAGTAACATGGCAGATACGGCAGGAACTAGCTCCCAAGCAGGCACCAGCCCCCAAGTCGTGGACATTGAAAGTCTTCCCGTTGAGGAGGAATTGAAGGAACGCCCAGTGGCATTGAGGGCATTACACACCATACCGATTCAGAATCCTCCACAAGGGCACACAATGCCGGTCAGCAAAAATTCACATTGGTTTAGTGATGTGGCAGGAACTCTGGGCGAAGGCACCTACATGTGGGAGGCCGAGATAGAATTCCATGGGCGCTGGGGCAGGTATCACTTCTTCACCAGGGAATTTGAGAGACTGCAGAATAATGAAGGACTGAAACCTATATGGAAGAAGGCGGGACTCTACGATTACTTCAAATTCCAATTGCCAAAGCCCAACTTTCTAAGATGCTCATATTTGATTAGCACCCTCACTCCGAGCAAGGACAAAAAGGGATACATCACCTTTGTCCTCCCATCTCTCACAAGGGGCAATGAGCTGAAGCGCTTCAGGTTGACTATCAATTTGGTGAGGGAAGCTATAGACATGAAAGGTATGCACATTCCTACGGAGAAAGAGACTATGGTCCCTGACAATATGAAGAACAAGAATATATGACGAAATTAAAGGCCAATGACACCTACAATTTCCATTCACTTGCGAATGGTCATGCAGCATTTTGCATTTCCCGCTCAAGAGAGGTTCACAATGCCACCTAAGAAGATATGGTTTAGTCTATACTTGGCCGACGCCTTCGATTTGACAATCAATATGCCCCACTGGATTATCAACCAAATCCACTTGGCTCATCAAAGGTGGTATAAAAAACAAAAGTCTGTATTGTATGGATGCTGTGCTCTCACCAGGATTGTGTATATATGTTTGACTTATGATGTGCCAGTTCAAAGGGCATTAATTTGGACCAGGGTACAGGAATTTCAACGTAGGCTATCAATCGTAGGGCCGCCATCTAAGAAAATGAGAGGCGCAGTTCAGATGCCCTGTGCACAAGCCCGCGGTGAGACACTGACACCTGAGACAACTCCACAACTTCGGAGGCGGGTACAACCCTTCACTATCAGATTACCAAGATAGAGCACTGATGGACCGAATCTGGTGTTCCCACCTGTACCAACCGACCTAGAGTTTCCTCACGGATTCACATTAGAAGACCTAACTGATGAGGAGGTAGCCAGAATAATCGAATCTGTTAACGCGGAAGTCGAGGCAGAGCAAGCTAGTGGACAACAAACTGCTACAGACCAACCCCATCCCAGACAACCAGAGGTCGTCGATGTGGAGGGTGAAGAAGAAGAAGAACAAGAGGAGGAACATGGTGGACAATCCGAGGAAGAAGAGCAGGAATATGATCAGGAAGCTCTGCAAGTACTTGAGGGTGCCCCGGCTTATACGAAGGAATTGAAAAAGCTCTATGATACCATAAACAGGGTTCAAGAGCAACATAAACTGTCCCTCGCAACAGGAAAAGCTCTCACGAACCAAATCCTTGAGGAGGAAGGAGTAGACGAGCAATACCGCGCCACACTTGATATGATATCTGATGCTTTAGGAGTACCTGAGACGGTGCATACCGCCCTTGCACAAGCACGAAGAACGGAGCGAAGATACGGAAGACGTCCCCCTCGATCAGGAAAACAGATGAATGTATTAGTATCAGAACCACAAGGCACATCCACAACCACGGGCACAGCATACACCGTTCATGATACTGAGGAAACCCATACATCAAGTGCACCTCCGTCACCCCCTTTGCCACCCCTGCCTCCAACTCCACCACATTCACCTCCCACAACCAGTGTAACCACTACTGTCACCGCCTCCGAGTCCACTACCCATACCGAAGTGCAGACCGTCAGTCAACCCACACAACCCACACACCCTATCTCCACCTCTCTTGTCTATACGGCCACTGACACATTAATTCTAACCGCAGCCACGAAAAACCTCATTCCCCCGATCACACTTCCTTGCAGTTCATATTCACAATTGCACACACCACTGTACACTTTCACCACTATCACCGCACCCACAATTCCCATGTTCACAATCACTCCCACCACTGCATCCACTTTTGACTTTATGGACATATCACCCACCTCCGCACCTCTCCCTCCCCCCATACACCCACCATCTCCCATTCCCCCGCCTCCCACTTCACCATTTTCCAGCACCGCATCCACACTCCCCTTCCCCTTCCCCTTCCCCTTCCCTTCTGCATTCAACACCCTTCCCACATCCACCCCTATTAATAATGTATTTAATAATATGTATCAGTGTATGTCTCAACTACAACAACACTACCAGCATCTTGATAACCAACATACAAGACTCTTCTAAAGCCATGAAGAACTTCAAGTACGATTCATTGATCTAGAAAGGGAAAAGCGGCTACTACAACAACAGTATGTCACTTTACAGGAACAACATGAGCAGTTAGTAGCCAATCCACCCCAATCAGATGCAGAAGAAAAACAACAAATGGATGATTTGCTACACTCCCAGATAACAGAGAATCTCAAGCTTCGACGCAACGTGGCCCTCTTACGCAAACACATGTCTATTGCACTCGAGGAGAATAAACGACTACAGAAACAGAACGAAGAAAACTTGGAAGCAGCCATGGAGGGTTCCCCACAGGAAATCAACCCAGATAAATTCAAGGCCATACCCTTAGCGAATATGCAAATTGTGTTGGAAACCCATGCCGACCTTCTGGAAGCCCATGCAGCATTAGAAAGAGAAAGAGATGACCTATTGAAGCAGCTGGCAACCCAGTAGGAGTCACCAAGCAAAGTCACAACCGCAGTTGACACGTCTGAAGAAGTCGAAAAACTCAGAGCAGAACTAGAAGAATTACGAAGTAAAGTCATGCAATACGAACGTCAACCCTCTCCCCTTGTAGAACCCGAGCCTGAAGACTTAGTGACAATTGAAATAGAGGAAACCTTCGAAGACCCATACGTTCCCATGCCTGCACCAGGGGGCAAGCAAACAAAAGAGGGCATGGACACCATCGAGATCGAGGCTCCTGAATGGATGCAGAGGTTAGAGAAAGTGGCCACAACCCATGATGATAGAGTGGCAGTTCAGATAGCGTCTATGTCACGTTTGGAAGAGGTAGTCATAAAATCGGATTACTTTAGAAACCTCTCCCATCATCGGTGGATCGGCACATCCGACGATTTGTATGTTCCTTTCTGTGTCTTAATGGCAGATTACAATGCTGAAATCAAGCACCACACCTCAAAAGAACTAACCTCGGCTACACAGTTTGCACCGGACGACATCCCAGCAAGTGCCAAGCAGGGAAATATACACCAACCTACGTGGAGGATTCGTCTGCTAGAAACCTACCCTGAGATGGTAAGGACTTGGAATAACATGCCTTTGTATATCAAATACAACCCATGCTACTACCCTGTATTTCGAAGAAGGTCGTGGCCGGAATACACAAAAACTGTGCTGACAACCAAAGGATGTGAGAAATGGCTCAATTATGTCTACTTAGCACCACCTAAAGGCCAACCTACCATAGGATATATGATTTCGACGATTCGGCATTGGGGGGTCCGGTTCAAAAATGTACCAGATGTCATGGCCCAAATGTGTCTTAAAATTTTTGAGCTCATGTTGGTCACCTTCAGGACCTTCAAGAATGTCAAGGAACCTCATCTGTGAGCTCTTGGATTTAATGAAGGTAATCAGGACCTTGTCTACGACATGAGCGCCACACCATCTATTAATGTTGTATATGCATGGCATGCGCGTATAAAGTATCTACCAGCCTGCTTCAAACAGACGTTTGAAGAAATGTTTGTCACGGGATTCTGGGAATATCATTCAGAGATATTCATTCCCAGACCATCACATTTATTGCAGTTGTTTGCAGTGGAACAAGCTCTCCATTCAGAAAAGTTACGTATACCACATCCAGAGGTTCCCGGGCCGGTAGATTTGGATGCTCTACTCACGGACTTGACCAAAGGGTTGAGAATTGCAGAACATCACTTAGCACAAGACGTTGTAGAATACTACATCCAACGACCCACCCAACAAGGGTCTATCAGGGACGACAGACGTAAGAGAGGGGGGGGGGTGTTGGAACTGAAGGACTCACAAGGCAAGGAAGCTTACGAAGGGAGTCAGAGAGAAGAGAAAGCACAAGCAGACAGAGTAGTCAACGACGATCTGGCAAGTAGGCCAATATTTTTTCAGGACACTAAAGCATATCAAAGAGGTGGACACACAAGGAGAAGGAGCAAGTAGGGAGCTCGAAGATATGTATGACAAATCGTTAGAAGAAATCCCTACAACAATAGTGAGAGAAAAGTTGGACCATAAGTCAAAGAAATGCATTTTTCTTGGATATGGTCGAGAAGGACAATTTGGATATCGCTTATGAGGTCTTTAAACACAGTCAGTAATTGGAAAAAGTGATGAAATTTTCAATGAGTCTAAAATGCATAAACAACCCATTAAGGATATTGAAGTGAGAAGAGTTGTGTTTGAGGATACTAGTCCTCCAATTAGCATGCATAAAAATGCTGCACATAGAGACGTTCAACAGAATGTCTGATCAGATTAGTTTGCACATGTTCATATTCAACAACCATTGAGACACTGCATGTGTCTCACATCCACCTGATATATGTGTTCCAAGTTTAGGTTTTGTAATGCTAACAGATGTCGATGAGCCTTCTTGCTACAAAAAGGCTATGTAGATAGAGGATCATGTCAAGTGGGAGCATGCCATGAAGAGTGAGTTGGATTCTATTCACAAGAATGGTACTTGGGATTTAGTACCTTTGCCAAAGGGTAGGAAAGCTTTACCATGTAAATGGGTATATAAGATGAAATTCACATCAGATAGTAATTCTCCAAAGTTTAAATCATGACTTGTTGCAAAGGGTTTTAAGCAACAACATGGTGTTTATTTCGAGGAAATCTTCTCTCTGTTGGTCAAGATAACTACCTTGCACATGTTTCTTGGATTTGAAGCAATGGAGGACTTAGAGCTAGTCCAAATGGATGTGAAAACTACTTTCTTTCATGAAGATCTTACAAATGCGATCTACATGGAACAAGCAGAGGGTTATGTAGTTTGTGGCAAGGAAAGTCTAGTCTGTAAGCTCAAGAAGAGCTTGTATGCACCGAAACAGTCCCCTAGACAATGGTCCCGAAAGTTTGATGCTTTCATGAAGTCTCAAGGCTATTCTCAAAGCAATGAGGATCATTGTCTCTACACAAAGAGATGCTCAGATGGAAGCTTGATATGCTTGATACTTTATGTGGATGATATGTTGATTGTTGGGAAATCCTCTTATGACTTGTCAATTCTCAAAAAGAAGTTGAGTGAGACATTTGATATGAAGGATTTGGGGGATGCCAAACATATTCTTGGCATGTGGAATACTCATGATAGGAGTAAAAGATGCATATAATTGTCTCAAAGTGACTACATATTCAAGTACTTCGCAGGTTCAGTATGCAGGGTGGAAAAGGCATTGAGTACACCTTTACCCATGTATGTGAAATCGAGCAAGGATGATTGCCCCAAATCAGATCAGGAAAAGGAATTCTTGACCAAAATTCCCTATCATTTTGTTGTTGGTAGTCTCATGTATGCTCTGGTAGCTATGAGACCAGACATTGCATTTGTAGTGGGAGTTGTGAGCAGATATATGTGTAATCCTTGCAAGAAAGATTGGGAAGTGGTCAAGATGATTTTGAGATATCTGAGTGGCACTAAGGATAAGTGTCCATTATTGGTTACACAGATTCTGACTATGTTGGTTGTGTAGACAATCATAAGTCTACATCAGGGTACATTTTTCATTTTGTTGGAGGTGTTATCTCTTGGAGATCTCGTCTTCAAGAATGTACAATTGTTTCCACCACAGAAGCAAAGTATGTTGCAACAAGTGAGGCATGTAAGAAATCATTATGGATTTCTCATCTTGCTTGTGATATGGGTTTACCTCAGCATGTACCTCATTTGCTCAATGATAGTCAGAGTGCCATTGCTTTGGCTAAGAATCCGGTCTATCATGCAAAGACCAAGCACATTGAGTTAGGGTATCTGTAGCTCAGTGATGAGTAGCACCTCCTTTAATGTCAATCCGGGAAGACGTGAGGATGGTATGAAGACCTCGAGCAAGTGAAGGCACAAGTGCGTGAGTGAGAAGCACACTAACATGCACACACATACACACACACACACACGGTAAGACAAAGAGTGAGAAGCAATGGAGTTCTTTAGATTACTTCCAAAATGTTCATACAAGTTTAGATCAATTACAAGCTAACCTCAAAAATGAGCTCTCTAGCTCTATTTATAGTTTTTGACTAGGTTTTGGCCGTGTCCAGACCTAGTGTCCGGCCTAGTTAAAAAATAGGTTCTAAGGCCTATTTGAAGACTCAAACGAAGTCTAAAAATTATGAAAATTAGTAGGTAGCTACTTCGAATGCTCCTCAAGCTCAAGGAATCCTTGGCTTGCACAAAATGGAGCTAAAAAAATATGAAATGGTATCTACAATGGATTTTAGTGATCTTGTGCCACTTTCAGACCTTTGGCAATAGTAGGTGAAAGGTTAATCACATGAACTGCAGTCAATACTACTTCTGCCCAAAAGCCTTGTGAGAGATTTGCATGATGCAACATAGAAATTACTCTATCTTGAATAGTTCTATTCATCCTTTCAGCTACACCATTCTGTACTAGGTATAAGGAGCTGTAAACTCTCTACAAATCCCTCTAGACTGATAGAAAAGGCTGAATTCATGTGAGGTATACTCACCCCCATTATTCAAACATAAAGCATTAAGCTTCGTTCCTTTTACAGTCTCAATTGAAGCAAGCCATTTTCTGAAAGTAGGGAATACCTCATTATTCGATTTGATAGGATATACCCAAACTTTTCTAATAGCTTCATCTATGAAAGTGACAAAGTAAAGAGAACCACCTAAGGACCTAGTGGGCATAGGACCACACTCATCTATACGAACAAGATCTAAGGGCTGAATTGAAAAGCCAATGAGCATTCTATGCACATTTTTGGTTTGATTTCCATATTGCCAATGCTCACAAAATGAAAAATTAGAGAAAGATAACATAAGTAAGTAGCTAGAACGAGAAAGATTTTCCATTCCACTATGAGATATATGGCCCAAACAGCCATGCCAAATACAAGCCATAGGTTGTTCAGTAATAGCTAACAAGTGTTCTTTTTGTGATACAAATAAAGGATAAAGTGAGCCAACTTTGCTTCCTTTTGCAATAACCCTATGTCCCTTTGATATACGAAAGGATTGAGCATAGAAGACCACCTTGTAACCAAGGCCATGAAGTTGACCAACTGACATCAAACTGCGTGATAATTGAGGTACATGGTGTACATTATGCATAGTAAATTTTGAACCATCAATGAACTACACAACCACATCTCCGATCCCCACAATGTGACACTGGTAAGAGTCACCAAGTCTCACGGTACCAAGATGCTACATAATTAGAGAACCATTCTCTGTGTGGTTTCACATGGAAAGAAGCACCATAATCTACCAGCCATGTGCGGGAAAGAGAATCAGCCATAAGAGCCTCAGTTGGTATATTACTATCAAGTGTCAACACATCAGCATCATCGAAAATAGCATTAATTTCTTCAATCTTCATAGTCAAAGTAGATGGTGCAGGGAACTGTTTAACATGCCCATCAACATTCTGTCCTTTACCTTTAGCATTCTTTAATGCATAACAGTCTTTCTTCATGTGTCCTTTCTTAGGACAATAATGGCATTTGATATCCACTCTTATTTCATTGACCATTTTTTCCTTGTTCTTGCTCCTGCCGCATTGCTGATTCTTTCCTTAGTGAGAATCACAAGCATTACATGCATCTCCACTCTAAGTGCCAACCATAGATTCTCTACAAATCACCTCACTCAAGAGTGCTCCACATATGTCATCATAGACGAGTTTACCACTAGGTGCACTATTGCTAATTGCTATGCAAAATGTATCCCATGATGATGGCAAGCTGCATAACAACAATACTGCTTTCATTTCATTATCCATATCCATTTTCTGAGCCTGTAACTAGGAGAATATAGCATCAAACTCATTTAGATGAGAAGCAACACTATCTATGTCCTTCATGTGAAGGTCATACAATTTTCTCATCATATACACTTTATTTGATGTTATCTCTTTTTCATATGTATTGCATAACTTCTTCCATAGTTCCTCTGCCTAATATTATAAAGTGAACAATATCTGTCAGGTGCAAGCAAATGGTTGACCTGGCCATTTCATCTAACTCATCCCAATCATCTTCATCCATGTCAACATGCTTCTTTGAAATTCCATTTACTAGCTTCCATTACCTCCTTTGAATCTTCACATCTTTAATCCGATTCTTCCATAGAGGAAAGTTTGTGCTGTCGGATTTTTGGAACTCAAAATGGTCTTTGCCCTCTAAGTTATAGCTCCTTCTTGGAACACTAGCACTAGACCCTGATCCACGAGATGTGCCTGAGACCTCTGATGCCATGATGGTAGAGAACTAAATAGAATGATAATGGAGCTAAAAGAGTCCAAACACCAACGAATAAGTGTATCAAGGAGTAAATCAACCAATATATATTTAACAAAGATAAAAATTTGGAAAAAGTTTGCTAGAGTATTCTCTGCAAAATGAGCATATGACCAGTGTCAAAATATCATAAAATTGCAAGTATTGACATGTTTACTTGCATAGTGAATCAGTGACTTCACTACATATAATCAGTTACCCAATAGACGCCAACTAGGCTTATTGAGCACCTATGAAGAACTATCATACATTTCCTATGGTGAGGCTTGGTAAGTCTTCCACCAGCATCACCAAAGAGATCCTGACATCTGGGTCTCTCCTAGTTAAGAAAACCTCACCACGACTCTCTTTATCAAACATAAAAGGCTTTATGCAAGAAATGTTATCACTATATCAATGACCACATGGATGTACATAAGCGGTATCCACAGAAGCATACATGGTGTGTATGTGCTCAATATATGCAGTAAAATGATACTAAAAAGGCTGAGTGCATAGCCCAAAAACTAGCCAACAACACTTGCAAGTGTCTGTCAACTCTGATGTTTTGGGCTCAAAAGCCTGCATAAATTTGCAGTAGCTGCTTATGTACGTCCATGTGGTCATTGATATAGCGGTTACGTTCTTTGCATAAAGCCTTTTACGTTTGATAAAGAGGGTCGTGGTGAGGTTTTCTTAACTGGGAGACACCCGGATGTTGGGGTCTCTTCGGTGATGAAGGTGGAAGACTTACCCAGCCTCACCATAGGAGATGTATGATAGTTGTTCATAGGTGCTCGATAAGCCTAGTTGGCTTCTATTGGGTAACTCATTATATGCCGTGGAGTCAGTGATTCACTATGCAGGTAGACATGTCAATACTTGCAGTTTTATGATACTTTGACACTAGTCATATGCTAATTTTGCAGAGGATACTCTGGCAAAATTTTTCCAAATTTCTGGTTTAGTCAACTATACAATGGTCGATTTACTCCTTGATACACTTATTTGTTGGTGTTTGGACTCTTCTAGCTCCATTATCATTCTACTCAGTTCTCTATGATCATGGCATCAGAGGTCTTAGGCACATCCACTGGATCAGGGTCTAGTGCTAGTGTTCCGAGGAGGAGCTATAACTTGCAGGGCGAAGACCATTTTGAGATCCGAAAATTTGATAGCACAAACTTTGCTCTATGGAAGAATCAGATTAAAGATGTGCTGATTCAAAGGAGGCAATGGAAGCCACTAAATGGGATTTCAAAGAAGCCTACTGACATGGATGAAGATGATTGGGATGAGTTAGATGAAATGGCCAGGTCTACCATTCGCTTGCACCTGGCAAATAATGTTTACTTTACAGTATTAGACTGTGAAAGTACAGAGGAGCTTTGGAAGAAGTTATGCAATACATAGGAAAAAGAGACGACATCAAATAAAGTGTATCTGATGAGAAAATTATATGACCTTTGTATGAAGGACGCAGATAGTGTTGCTGCTCATCTAAATGCGTTTGATGCTATATTCTCCCAGTTACAAGCTCAGAAAATGGATATGGATAATTAAATGAAAGCAGTATTGTTGTTATGCACCGTGCCATCATCATGGGATACGTTTTGCATAGCTATTAGCAATAGTGCACCTGGTGGTAAACTCGTCTATGTTGACATATGTGGAGCACTCTTGAGTGAGGAGATTCATAGAAAATCTATGGTTGGCACTCAGAGTGGAGATGCATATAATGTCCATGATTCTTACCAAGGAAAGAATCAACAACGTGGCAGGAGCAAGAACAAGGAAAAGAATGGTCAACGGAATAAGAGTAGAAGTAAATCAAGGAAGAGGGATATCGAATGCCATTATTGTCATAAGAAAGGACACATGAAGAAAGACTGTTATGCATTAAAGAATGCTAAAGGTAAAGGACAGAATGTTGATGGGCATGTTAAACAGTTACCTGCACCATCTACTTCGACTGTGAAGATTGAAGAAATTAATGCTATTTCTGATGATGCTGATGTGTTGACACTTGATAGTACTGCACCATCTGAGGCACTTATGGCTGATTCTCTTTCCCACACCTGGCTGCTAGATTCTGGTGCTTCTTTCCATGTGACACCACATAGAGAATGGTTCTCTAATTATGCAGCAAAGTCTCTTGGTACTGTGAGATTTGGTGACTCTTACCAGTGTGATGTTGTGGGGATTGGAGATGTGATTGTGCAGTTCATTGATGGTTCAAAATTTACTATGCATAATGTACGCCATGTACCTCAGTTATCATGTAGTTTGATGTCAGTTGGTCAACTTGATGACCTTCGTTACAAGTTGGTCTTCTATGCTCAATCCTTTTGTATATCAAAGGGCAATATGGGTATTGCAAAAGGAAGCAAAGTTGGCTCATTTTATCCTTTATTTATATCACAAAAAGAACACTTGTTAGCTGTTACTGAACAGCCTATGGCTTGTATTTGGCATGGTCATTTGGGCCATATATCTCGTAGTGGAATGGAAAATCTTTCTCGTTCTGGCTACTTACTTGTGTTATCTTTCTCTGATTTTTCATTTTGTGAGCATTGTCAATATGGAAAGCAAACCAGAAATGTGCATAGAACGCACATTGACTCTTCAATTCAGCCTTTAGATCTCATTCATACAGATGTGTGTGGTCCTATGCCCACTAGGTCCTTAGGTGGTTCTCTTTACTTTGTCACTTTCATAGATGATGCTACGAGAAAAGTCTGGGTATATCCTATCAAATCAAAGGATGATGTATTCCCTACTTTTAGAAAATGGCTTGCTTTAGTTGAGACTGAAAAAGGAACTAAGCTTAAGGCTTTACGTTCAGATAATGGGGGTGAGTATACCTCACATGAATTCAGCCTTTTCTGTCAGTCTAGAGGGATTCATAAAGAGTTTACAGCTCCTTATACCCCAATACAGAATGGTGTAGCTGAGAGGATGAATAGAACTATTCAAGATAGAGTAGTCTCTATGTTGCATCATGCAAACCTCTCACAAGGTTTTTGGGCAGAAGCAGTATTGACTGCAGTTCATGTGATTAACCTTTCATCTTGTACTACCAAAGGTCTGAAAGTGGCACAAGAGTTATGAACAAGGAAACCACCATATTATGATCATCTTCGAGTTTTTGGGTGTGAAGCATATGTTCATATACCCAAGAATCTTAGACAAAAGTTGGACCATAAGTCAAAGAAATGCATTTTTCTTGGATATGGTCGAGAAGTACAATTTGGATATCCCTTATGGGATCCTAAAACACGGTCAGTGATCAAAAGTAGTGATGTCATTTTTAATGAGTCTAAGATGCATAAACAAACCATTAAGGAGGTTGAAGTGAGAAGAGTGGTGTTTGAGGATACTAGTCCTCCGGTTAGCATGCATAAAAATGCTGCACATAGGGATGTTCAAGAGAATGTCCATTCATATCAGTATGCACATGTTCCTGTTCAGCAACCATTGAGACGTTCTGCACGTGTCTCATATCCACCTGATAGATATGTTCCAGGCTTAGATTTTGTTATGCTAACAGATGTCGGTGAGCCTTTTTGCTACAAAGAGGCTACGCAGACAAAGGATCATGTCAAGTGGGAGCGTGCCATGAAGAGTGAGTTGGATTCTATTCACAAGAATGGTACTTGGGACTTAGTAGCTTTGCCAAAGGGCAGGAAAGCCTTACCATGTAAATGGGTATATGTAGCTCAGTGATGAGTAGCACCTCCTTTAATGTCAATCCGGGAAGACGTGAGGATGGTATGAAGACCTCGAGCAAGTGGAGGTACAAGTGCGTGAGTGAGAAGCACACAAGCATGCACACACATACACGCACACGCGCACACACGGCAAGACAAAGAGTGAGAAGCAATGGAGTTCTTAGATTACTTTCAAAAAGCTCTTACAAGTTCATTTCAATTACAATCCACCCTAAAAAATGAGCCCTCTAGCTCTTTTTATAGTTTTTGACTAGGTTTTGGCCCTGTCCAGACCAAGTGTCTGGCCTAGTTAAAAATTAGGTTCCAGGGCCAATTCGAGGGCTTAAACGGAGTCTAAAAAATACGAAAAATTGATATGTAGGTACTTCTAAGGCTCCTCAAGCTCAAGGACTCCTTGGCTTGCACAAAATGGAGCTACAAAAATATGAAATGGTATTTACAATGATTGTTAGTGATAAGAATCACTGTTATAAAGATGTTGATTTGGAAAAATTTGCAGGGCCTATCTGCTAGATTTGCGTCGACTGCTTTGTCTACTTACTCCTTCACCTCGCTTTGACTCTCTCTGCTGGCTTCCTTGTCTAGTCAGTCCTTGGGTGCCCATACTGCTCTCAACACCCCCCCCTCTCTCGCGTCTGTCGTCCCTGACAGACCCTTGTTGCTGGGAGTGTTGGATGTAATATTCCACAACCTGAGTGGCAAGCTGATGTTCTTGTAGGCGTAGTCCTCTGGCCAAGTCTGTCATCATACGATCCCAATCAATTGGTCCTGGAATGTCCGGATGTGGCAGACATAACTGATCTGCATGGATCGCTTGTTCTACTGCGAATAGATGTAGCAAATGTGTGGGTCTGAGAATGAAGATTTCGGAATGATATTCCCAGAATCCCGTAGAGAACATTTCCTCAAATGTCTGCTTGAAGCATGCGGGTAAGTACTTTATTCGTGCATGCCAGGCAAAGATTATAGTGACCGAGGGAGTCTGGCTCATGTCATAGACTAAATCCTTGTTACCTTGAGAGAATCCAGGGGCAGAGATGTATGGAGCTTGTACATTCCGAAAGGTTTTGAAGACAATGGTCATGAGCTCGAATATCTTCATACACATTTTCGCTGCTATGTCGGGTACATTATTTAGACGTGTAGACCAGTGCCGAATTGTTGATATCATGTAGGCTACGGTTGGGGTCCCTCGAGGTGGAGCAAAATATGGATAGTTAACCCAAGCCGAGCATTCTTTATTGTTGCGTACCTTGATTGCAAATGCTTGCCAGGATCTGCGACGTACCATTGGGCAATAGCATGGATTATACTTGATATATAGTGGCATGGTTGCCCAGGTGCTCATCATCTCTGGGTAATCGGTTAGTAGACGTGCACGCCAATTAGGTTGGAAGATCGAGCCAGCACGTGCATCTGTCGGTAAATCCCCTAGCTCAAATTGAGTGGCGAATGTGGGCTCCTTCCCTGTATGTCTTTTGACTTGTGCATTATAATCGTGTAGTAAGACAAAATAAGGCATGTATTGCGACCCTGATAACCGTTGATGTGATAAGTTTTGAAAGTAGGAAGACCGAAGGACAGTTTCTTCCAGATTTGTGAGAGATTGCATTTGCACGGCCACACGATCATCATGTGTCTTACCCACTTTCTCGACCCTTTTGACCCAATCTGGAACTTGAATTTCTAAAGTGTCTTGTCCTTCTTCTGTAGTTCGACCACCGGGTGTCGGCATAGGCTCGTATGGCTCTTCATAGCTGTCATCGACGGGGATTTCCACTACTGTTTCAGGTTCTGGTTCTTCAATGGGCGAGGGTGGCCTTTCATATGGTAAGAGGCGTGCTTGGAGTTCTGCCACCTGTTTTCGGAGGGTCTCTACTTCTTCTGTAGAGTGTTGCAAGATTGTCGGCTCCTGTTGAGCTGTGGGGACACTGGCTATCTGTTTCTTTAGATCTGCACATTCAGTCTCTAACTTTTCATATGACTCCAAGAAATTTGCATGCTCCTCAAGTAAGATGCGAATGTCTTCCGATGGGACTGCTCTATATCTGGTAGGGCTAATGGTTGCTCCTACAGTTCCTTCCATAGCCGCTTCAAAGTTGTCTTGGTTTTGTTGTTGAAGTCTCTTGTTCTCTTCTAGTGCTACTGCCATATGCTTCCTTAATAGCCCAATGTTGCGTCTGAGTGTAGCATTAGATATCATTTGCGCTTGGAGCACTGTTTCTAATTCCTTGACTGCTTGGTCATCCACTGTTGATGTCTTTGATTCCAGTTCGGAGTGAGCCTGCTGTAAGGTGGTATGCTCGGTTAGGAGCGTTTGGTAGTCAGCTTCAAGAGTGGTGACCCTAGCTTGCAGACGTTGAGATTCTGCCTGGAGGGCCGCAGTGCGTTCTTCCAATTGATGGTATTCTTGTTGTAGTTGATGTGCACACTGAAGTAAGGTGTTGAACGTGCTATTTACATTATGAGATGCAAGGGGAAAAGTTTGAAGTGCAGGGGAGGTGGGATTGGGTAGGGGGGTAGTGAATGCTGTGTGTGCCAATGATGTGAGTGGTGAGGTGGGGGGTAAGGGAGGGGGAGATGGTGGAATCGTGGGGAGAGGTGCTGTGGTTGGTGAAATGTCCATTGGGTCAGACAAAGTGGTGTGTACAGGGGCTACCATGTAGGTGGGTATGGTAGGTGAAGTGAGTGTGGTGTTCGTGTAAATTGATGTCGTTGCGAACATCGGGGAAATGTGCCTCTGAAACATTGGAGAGCGGATGAACTGCTCCACAAAGGATGGGTATTGGGGTGGTGAGGTCAGGTTGAAAGAGGGGTAGGGGCCAGATGGGAAGTGAGGGTCATGGAATGGAGGTGCCCGTAGTGGGGAATAGGCTGGGAAACACAGGGTGCCTTCGGTGGGTGCTGGGTTTCCAACTACACTTGGAATTATGGGATGGCCAGTCATGGGTTCGGAGGATAGAAGGGATGAAGTGTACAAGGGATTGGTGACGAAGGAGAAGAGGGTGTCTTGTGAGGTGGGTTCTCAAAATGAGAATGATTTGAATGAGGATGGGTTATAAGTGAAGGTAGAGGTGATGACTGTCGTTTCTTCCATGGTGGGAGGTGGTGGTGGGGGTGGAGAAGGTGGTGATGGAGGATGCTAGGGTGAGATGGGTGATGTCTGAACGAAGGTTTCGGCAGAGAGGTCAGTGGTGGTTGTGGGGGTAGCTGTTGTTTCAATGGGTACTTCTTGTTCTGTGACGGGTATCCTGATAGTCTTACCTGCTCGTGGTAACGTGTCAACTCTGCGTTTGTCATACCTCATGGACTGGCGGACTGCAGTGTGGATAGCCTCCGGAACTCCTAAAGATTCTGACACTAATTTGAGGGTGTCAATGAAATGTTGGTCCACCCCCTCATCTGATAGCATTTCTTGCATCAAAGCTTGACCTGATACAAGAGAGAGTTGATGCCTTTCTTGTACTGCTTTGATTGTGTCGTATAACCTTTGTAGTTGAGCTGTATATGCTGGCGCACCTACAAGTTTTGGCACTTCTTGTTGCTCCTCTTGATGCTCTTGATCATAATCCTCCTCATCTTCCTCCTGTTCTTCATCTCCATCATCCTCTTCATCCACTTCAACTGGGGTGACAGGTGCTTGGGAGGTTGTGGCCTGCGTTTGCACGTTTTCCGCGTGTTGTGCCTCTTCTGCCTCCAGCTCTACATCTTGTAATAATTGTTCGAAATCTTCATTAGTGAGTTCTTCCAAAGGTGCACCACTGGGAAATTCAAGATCGGTTGGGATAGGAGGGAATATCAAGGTGGAACCATCGGTGCTGCGTCTTGGAAGTCAGAGTGTGAATGGTCGGCCACTTCGGGGTGGAGGGGTAACATCTGGTGTTAGGGTGGCTCCACGTGGTTGAGCATATGGGACTTGGACAGTGCCTCTCATCTTCTTAGAAGGGGGTCCAGTGGATGTCCTGCCTCTAAACTGCTCTACACGATTCCACATTAGGGCCCGTTGAATAGGAATGTCATAAGCCAAACACCTATAAATGATTCTCGTCAGAGCACAACAACCATATAAAACCTGTTTCCGCGGCCATCGTTTGTGAGCTAGGTGTATCTGATCAATTATCCAGTGGGGTAAGTTGATGGCGAGGCTCTGTGTCTCTGCCAGATACAAACTAAACCAAATCTTTTTGGGCGGCATGGTGAATCTATCTTGTGCTGGGAAAGCAAAGTGTTGCATGCACATGCGAAGGTGTATTGCAATATTAGGCGTCATGGACACCATGTCCTTGAGTTTGGTGAGACTTCGATTCTTCATGTAATCCGGTACTAGTGTTTCCTTTTCTGTAGGAATATGCATTCCATGCATATCTAGAGCCTCTCTCACCAAGTTGTTTGATAGCCTGAACCTCTTGAGCTCGTTCCCCTTTGTCAGAGATGGAATCACAAATGAGCTTGCACCTTTTGGGTTCTGGTTTGGAGTCAAGGTGTTGATGAGATAGTAGCATCGCATGAAGTCAGGCTTTGGGAGCCGTGCACTGAAATATGCATTCAATCCTGCCTTTTCCCATATCGAACGTAGACCTTCTGCATTTTGTAATTTCTCGAATTCTCTTGTAAAGAAATGGTATCTGCCTTGCTTCCCATTGAAGTCCAACTCTGATTCCCATAGGTACGTTCCTTCACCCAAGGGTCCTGCCACCTCAGTAAACCAGTGGGAAGTCTTTCCTACGGGCATGGTGTGGCCACGCGGAGGGTCCGCAATAGGTATGATTTTGATGGCCTGCAATTCTTCTGGTCTTTCATTTGTCTCAGGCAAAACGGGTAAACTGTCTAAGTCCACCACTTGCGGGCTTGTTTCTGTGTGAGAGCTAGTTCCTGCTGCCTCAGCCATGTTGAAAACTTCGCAGCTGGTTCTGTGAGAATATATGAATAAATGTTAACATTGCAATGGACACAAAAATGACACGGTGTCCCCTGTTACAACATTAACCTAAAGTTCGGGAGAGGTTAGGGGTTAATAAGTGCTCGGTGCTAGTGTGTGTAGTTAGAAATTGGGTAGACCTATGAGCTAAGCGGAATGATGTGATGTGACAGTGAAGTAGTTAGTAGGTGGACATGGATTTACAATTGGGGTCCGGGGGTTTATTACAAGTTTTAGGTTTTGAGTTTGACTTTGTGGAGGCTGTGGAAAGTGTGATAGGGTATTTACTTGAAAAAGGGGGCTGTTTAAGGACCCATCTACGAGTGAGTCTGTGCGTGCTTCTAGGTGGCAGTGTGTTCAAGTATATCAGACAAGGGTGGGTGGCGGCTGCTTGAGCGAGTGAACCCTGTTGTGTATGATGTGAATTGTGTGGGGTTATTTGAGCCCTCAAGCAAGCCTTAGGCACCCAAATTTGTCTTGATTGTGGGTCAGCCTTCATCGACTTCTTGGGTACCCAAATGGACTTCACTTTCTCAACCGAGGTTTTAGGAGTCCTCTTATTAGCATCAAGTCGTTGATTACTAATAGGAAGTTGAGACCGTTGTTGCGACTTAGTTACGGTCGACAGCTCGTCTTTCCGCACCCACATTTGTTTCATCGGCTGAGTTGTTCTGCTTCGTGCGTTCTTTTGGTCTCTTGCCTAGAGAGTCTTCAGTGATTGATCTGCCCTTAGTTGCTGCCTCCTTCTGGCCTTTGGAAAAGAAGGGAGTTCCATTGTGGTTCTGACTCCTTCTTTGAGATCTTCATTCTTCTGCATCACATAGCCTTGGACAAGAACAGCATGGTCAACTTCATGTGCACCCCTGGAGGGACCAGGAGTCCGTGTCTTTTCTAGTTCCTTGAGTGCTCCATTATTTAACTCAATTGTATACTAGTCTGATTCACCCATACCTGAAGAAGTCCACTTCTTAGGTTTAGGTTGACTGCTTGGTCATAGATCCAGTCTTGACCCAAGACAAGGGGTTCAGTGAGGTCCTCATCTTGACACACTAGTACTTTAACTGTCATTGCCTCATCATGAATATAGAGGGGAAGTTCCACCTCGCCCATGCAAGGGGTTTCCACGCCTCCCAATCCTATGAGATATGCTTCCACAGGGTTGACACTTAACTGCAACTCTTGACAGTAAGACAATTTAACAGCACTAGTGGCTGCGCCTGAGTCAATCAAGGCTCTTACAGTCCTTGCACTCTTTCCTTGTCCTATATCTAAGGTTATGAAAGGACGTCGATCAGTTATCCTATGTGAGCTAACACCTGAAACTTCACACATAGCTACGTCATATCCTTGATCTGCATATGCATCTTGCCTAGGGTGCTCTCTACCTTGTCTTCTTAATTTCAATCTCCGTATGCGCTCTAGGGCTTTTGCTTGAGCTTCTTCTCGAATTCGCTTTTCTTCCTCTTTGCGTTTCTTAGCAGTGTTGAGTCGAGTTAGCATTTCCTCTGTGAGAGGTTCCTGATACAACTTGACTCTGCATCCGCTAATATAGTTTGGGAGAACATCACCCTCTAAAGTGGCTAGTTGTACTGCTCCACTCGTGGAGATCCTATTGATAATCATAGGTCCGTAGCCTCTCTTCTCCAGTTTCCTCGCATGTTGCTTCAATGTGTAGACTAAAACTAAGTCGCCTGCCTTTAAACCTTTATCCTTAACGTGGACATCAAAGTATGCCTTCTGTCGTTTCTTAGCTGCATATATCCCTGCAGCTGCTCTCAGTCTTGTTTCTCCTAATCGTTCAAGGTCAAAAAGTCTAGAGGAGAGTTCATGACCCGTCCATTCATGCTCTTGTGCCACTTTCAATGTAGGTATCAAAAAGTCTAAAGGTAGCACAGCATTTTGACCAAACACCATTTGAAAGGGAGTGGCTTGGAGTACCGTTTTGTAGGCAACTCGGTATGCCCAAACAGCATGGTGTAGCTGTTTGTCCCAATCAGAGCGTTTATTGTTCACTAATTTCGTCAATACATTGCATAAGATCTTGTTGGTGCTCTCTGCCTGGCCATTTGCTTGAGGGTGATAGGGGGCAGACTTCTTATGTATTACCAAGAATTCTTGGAGCAGATTTTCAATCACTTCATTCAAGAAGTGAGTGCCTCTATCACTAACTAGCTCTATGGGTAGCCCGTATCTAGTGAACACATTCTCAAATAAAAACTTAGCTGTTTTTTGAGCATCGTTCTTCGTTGTGGCTTTTACCTCTACCCACTTAGTTAGATAGTCTGTTGCAACAATGATGTATTCTGCATGAGAACCCTTAGCTGGGGGATTAATAGGACCTACAAAGTCTATTCCCCACTTAGAGAATGCCCGTCCACCCATCATGGGTTTCAGTGGCATCTCGTCTTTACGTATAGGATACTGAGTTCTCTGGCAAACGTCACACCGTTTCACATAGGTATGTGCGTCCATGTGTCGGCCACCAGAAGCCCGCAAATAGTATTGCCTTGATCACCCGATCTGGTCCAAAGTGTCCTCCTGCTACACCTTGGTGAGCAGTGTCCAAGATCTTGAGATACTCACTCTCATGGACACATAGTCTCAGGTAACCGTCTTTACCACGTTTGTATAGATTATCACCAATAAGTGAGTAATCCTGGGCTTCTTGTTCTAAACTCCTTTTCCTCGCCAGAGTCATGTCTGGAGGGAATGTTTTTGTCCTCAGGAAGGATACTAGTGGTTCACTCCAATCTGGCACAATGGACACTTGATAAAGAGTGGCATGTTCCACAGGTGGTTTAGTGCAGCAGATTGGGCATTCCTTGCACAACCTTTGGACATCAGCTTCCATAGTTGGCCAATGTACTTCGAGTCTCCTTAGCGTCTGTAAGGTTCGTTGCTTTGAGTAGTGTTGCTCTAATGCACCTACATGTGCTAAATGCAACCATTTATTGTACTCGTCCTCTTCCACACAACAAGCCAAGATTCCTTGATCCGTGTGCTTGTACATGCTTCCTGCCATGATGTGGTACTTTTGGGCTTTCACAACCTCTCTATTCCGTGTGTTTACTACTGGATGGTTAGGCCCGTATGTCAATACTGGTACCAATGGCTTAGCCCACTGCGGTACAACTTCCAAATTAAACAAGTAACCATCCATCAGGAAGGTCATCTGACACTCCTTGTGGGGCTTCTCCAGATGTGAGCCTAGAGAGATGATCTGCTCTCAAATGAGTCCTACCTTTCCTTACCACAACCTCAAAATCATATTCCATTAGCAAGAGAAACCATCTTACTAATCTTCCTGTATTGCATGGCTTGTTTACGAGATATAACAATGCTTGATGGTTAGTAAAAAATTTAAACTTGTTTGCAAGCAAATAGTGTCTAAATTTCTTAACTGCATATACCATGCCTAAGCCTTCTCTCTCCGTAGTGGTGTAATTTTGTTCAGCTGCATTCAATTGTCTACTAGCGTAGGCAATTGGAAGATCCATATTACCTTCACCAGTAGGTTGTGCAAGCACACATCCAATGGCATAATTGGATGCATCCACATGAACATGGAATGGTTTATTCCAATCTGGTGTGGTCAAGATTGGTGCTAAACATAATCTTCGTTTAAGCTCCTGGAAGGAATTCTCACATTCATCCGTCCACTCAAAGTTAGTCAGAAGTCCGTACATGGGCTTTGCAATGACAACATACATGTGAATGAACCGGCGGTAGTAACCACAATGTCCCATGAAAGCTTGTACTTCCTTGACATTCCTTGGCCTAGGTAGCTCTGCTATGGCTCTCACTTTCTCTTCATCGGTGGATATGCCATTTTTTGACACTATGTGTCCTAGAATCTTGCCTTGCCTGACCATAAAAATGCACTTTTCTAGGTTCAGGCAGACTTGATATTCTCTACATTTGTCAAAGATTTGTCTGAGTTCAGGAATATGGGTTTGTCTAATGTTGGAATGAGCACAAAGATCATCAACATAGACTTCTAAATTCTTCCTCAGAAACTCTTTAAATACATGGCACATTAGTCTTTGGAAGGTCGCTGGTGCATTGGTAAGCCCAAATGGCATTACACGAAAGGCAAATATACCCCACTCTGTGGCAAAAGCTGTCTTATGCTGATCTTCTGGAGCAATGGCGACTTGATTGTAGCCCGAAAATCCATCGAGGAAGCTGTACACTTCCTTGCCTGCTACTCTTTCTAAGAGATGTTCTGTGATGGGAAGTGGATAGTTATCTCGAATCGTGGCTGCATTAACCTTCTTCAAGTTAATGCATACACGCAGCTTGCCATTCTTCTTGGGCACCACTACGATGGGGGATACCCACTCAATGTGCTCAATTTCATAGATAAATCCAGCTTCGACCAGTCTATCTATCTCCTCTTTGATCTTAGCAGCGTAATTATCGTTATATGTATAGGGCTTTTGCTTAGAGGGTTTGGCATCTGAAGTCATGGGGATGGTGTGTGAGCATATGTCAGGGTCAACACCTTTCAAATCCTTGTAACTCCAAGCGAATACATCTCTGTATTCTCTTAGCAAGGCTATTAACGCATGCTCTTCTTCCTCTATTAGGTCATGGCCTATGTATGTGCATCTCTCCTCTCCTTCTTCTAGGGCCACTACTATTTTCTTGGTGGTTTCTTTGTTATCATAGGCCTCTCCTGATCGTGCCTCTCGTTTCGGCATTCTGATCATGACTCTCCTGTCATCTATCTCATACTTCTTAAAATTTTCTTGGACCTCAAACAAAGATTCTTCCTCTTCTGGTGAGACTTCTCTCTTCTTTAGTTTCTTCCCTTCTTCCTTCGGGGTCACATGTGTTGCTAATCTTACATCATTTGTAAGCTCTCCATGCCTCTGGGGTTGAAATTGTACTTCATGGAAGTATTCTTCATCTGATGCAAATGGTGGGTCCATAATGATTGACTCTAGATCAGAGTCACTTGCATCCTCAAATGCATCAGGGCTAGGTTCGCATTCTTCTAGAACTGCCTCTCCCATGATTGGCTCTATGGAGAAGACTGAAATGTCATAGCCATCCTCATCACAGTGAGGTGTCCATTGTTCCTCATTGATGGCTACATCCATGGTTGCTAAAATTTCTGCCCAGCCGTGAGGTTCAAATTCTTCGTCTGGAAAAACTACAGGTGCATAGGCTGGGTCTTGGATTGATCTATGGGTTTCTTTTGCACCTACCTCTCTGGCTTTTTCTCTCTTCTCTTCGTCTACTGCTACTTTGCACATCCATAAGTGGATGTCTTCATGCATCCAAGAGGATCTTGACCCAATGGAATGCACCGATTCTGTATCATCTTTGGCTCTATGGATGGGATTCCATTGGATAGGAGGTACATCTCTATGAGAGTAATCTTTGAGATTTACTTTGGTTGTAACACCTAAGTGTTGCAAATACAAGGAGTTGGTTCCCCAGTCCTGTACCACTTGCAACTGTCGCATAAATGGTCTTCCCAAAATCATCTCATAGGCATGATTTTTGCTGAAGTCACATATAGCAAATGTATGCTCAAACTCGACACCACAAGTGGTGAGAGTTATTCCTTCTAGCAATCCTAAGGGTCTCTCAATATGACCATCGACCATCTGCAATTTCATTCTCGTTGGCCTGAGTGCTGGCTTGCCCCAACGCTTCCATAGGGAAGTGGTGGCAATTGCAACTCCTGCACCTGAGTCCAAAATTGCCTTGGTGGTGTACTCCTGGTAGGTAATGGGAAGATAGGTGTTACCTTCTTCACCTTCACACATATCTCCTATCTTATCCAAGGGTATTTCTGGCACTGTTCTCTGGGATCCTACCTGGGAACGAGGTTTGGCTATTTCTGGTACTTGTTTGGCTACATGTTTCCATAATTCAGGTCTAATCTTGAGTAGCTCTTCTAACTTGAGATTGCACTGCACTTTAGTGTTTTTCACTACCTCTGTGTTCCTAGGTAAGACTGAGTCCTCATTTCGTACCATGACCGTGGGTGCTCTCATACAAGTAGACTTAGCTTCCCATGGGCCTGTGAAGTGGGGTAATTCTTGTAGAGAGTTAGACTCAAAGTCTAGTCTGTCCTGAGAGTGGGTGCTCTCCTGCTCCTCATAAATGGATGGGATGTCTTGTGGGAATTGGTCGCGTGCATCATCCACAAGTTCAATAGGAGGAGGGACTTCACTCTCTTTAGCCCATTTGTCTTCTTGAATCTCGCGTAGGAATTCTGGTGTGAACCGATTCATAGAAGATGATGTGTCTGGCTCCGTAGAGTTAGGCACATAGGCTTCAGGCACATAGGCTTCCTGAGCAGGAATGCTTAATCTTTCACTTGCCTTGTCCTTGTGTTGAGAGGCGGGTTCCTTCTCTGATTGTGCAATCAGCTTCTCTATTCTTTCTAACAGTCCATCAAAGTGCAAATGTGTCTTCGCTGAACTAGAGATGTTAAATAGGCGACTGGCCTCAAACATGATCTGAGCCAATTCCACCATCTTAGCACAAATTTTGGTTCGTTCTAACTCTAGTTCTGCTCTTGGGTAACACTTTTCATGATCAGTTACGTTTGGCCCTTCTTGGATTCTGGCCTGATATGCTTTAAGCATCATATTAAGGTCTTCGGGAGTGGGATCTGCTAGGACTGATCCTACTCTAGGGGGTGGTGGAATTAGTTGAGGCGGGTCGGAAGGTGGCGGGTCGGATGGAGTTGGGAATGGTGGAAGTGGGGTAATGTGAGAGGGAGTTTGAGATGTGAGTTCAGTTATCCTGGCCTTTGTTTCTCTGAGGCTTTCCTCGAGTTCACTCATCTTTTTTGCCCATTGCCGTTTCATTCTTTCACGGCTATCTCTCCAAGCTCTAGTCCTCTTTTTTGTCATGCTCTCTATTTCACTAACATCTGGGCTCTTCTCCTGGTTTACCCCTGGGTTTTGCTGCAATGCTTGCGCTCTAGTGATCACTTGCACGGGTGTAGTGGAAGTGACACTTCCTGTGGAATCTACCACTAACCCAATAACGTTAATAGGAGTAATTTTTGGCATATTATTAGGATTCTTAGGGCAGTCTCGTAAGAGATGATCCTTTCCACACTCTTGGCAAAAGCCCTGAATCGTCACTGACTGGGGTTGTGTAGGTGGAGGCAAGGGACAATCACGAATGAGGTGATCCCCCTGACATCTGTAGCATGGTCCTCTAGGGAATGGGGGTCTTACCTGCCTAGGTTGAGGTCTAGGGTTGGGGTTTGCATACATGATGTTTGTGTAATCTGACTCCCAACTAGGTTCATTTGGCTCTTCACTATAGTAGGACTCACCATGTTCAAGAGATTGCATGTAGTAAGCCTGGGGACTATCAACATGTGTAGAATCAAAGCTATGGTCACTGGGATCACTTTCTGAAAGCACTGGTGTTACAGGGACTATAGCTCTATTCAGGTTTTCTTCTGCAGCAGCATACTTTACCGGAATCACATTAGCTGGAGCTGGGGGTTGTTGTGCTAGCACAGGCTGAGGCCTTTGTTGGTTTTGGTAGGGTTGGTAGGTTTGTTGAGGCCTCGCATACTGCTGAGGTGGGTACTGGTTCTGGTATCTTCCTTGTTGAGGGTATGGTTGTGGGTATGTCTGCCTAACGGTCTGCTTATTGTAGGGGCAATCTTGCGCAGTGTGGTTGGTGTATCTTCGTTCTATGGTGCAGTACTGGCTACTAGGATTAACTTGGGGTTGAGCCATAATGGGACATACATTCGCCATGTGGTCGCCACCACAAGTATAGCACTTTTTCACAGGGGCAAACCTTGGGATTTGTTTGTTAGTGATACCTAATTTCTGAGCTACTTTCTCTGCAAGTTCCTCAATTGATGTGGATTGTGTGGAAGAGAGGTTAGAGGCACTATCTGAATCTTTGTATATCTTGGAAAGCTCTAACTCCTCCCCTAGGTTATCCTCGATGTCAATGCACATGCGCACACACTCTTCTATGGTCCTAGGGTCCTTCAAGTACACATAAGACCTCAATTTAGTACTTAGCAATCCATCCAGGAATAAAGCCACTTGCTTAGATGGTGTGGGTAGCTCCGAAACAGGGCATCTTTCTAAGTATTGCCTAAATCTTCTTCCTGCAAGTCTCACGGTTTCTTGAGGGGTTTGCTTGAAGCTGTGAATCAGCGAGGAGGTATTATGCCTTATGCCACTCTTAGAGAATTCAATAATGAAAGCCTCTAGGAGTTGGTCTATGCTCCTGAACTGCCTCTCATTTAGTGGCTGAAACCATGTCAGGGCAGTGTTCCTAAGAGTCAGACCAAAGGCATTGTACTGCGTGAATAGATCCTCCACTTGTTCAGCTCTCAGGACTTGCCTAAACTCAGCCACATGATCGTATGGATCTCCAGTGCCATCGAAGTAGTTCTTCATGGACTTAACTAGCTGAGTCGGTCTCAAGGTCCTTGTGTGCTCTCTAGGTCGTGGTAGAGGGAACTCATCCGCATTTCTTTGATTCCTGTGAGCTCTAAGTATCTCAGGTTCTGCTCTATTTGTTTCCGTTCTCGTTCTTTCTCTGCCCACTGGGTTGGCAAAGCTGACTTCTGGTCTATCTCTACTTCTGTCTCTTTGCATTCCATGAGCTTGGGATGTTCCAGCTCCAGGGTGACCATAGGATACATTCGATCTTGGTTGGGGGAAAACGAATTCACCCTTCCAAGTGTAAGCATGCCTATCATTTTCTGTCACCACAAAGATCCTCTCCGAAGCGTGATCTAAGTAGGTCACTCTACCTGGGCTATCAAGATCCTTAAACTCATAGATCATGATTGTTCCTATATCAATTGGCAGATCAGGTTTGTACCTCCAAAAGGCTTCGTCAGTCTCTCGATTGAGGAGCAAATCTATGCTCTTATTATCCTGGGGAATCCACTCCGGTGTGATAACCTTGTGAGAACCGATTTACCTCGAGGGGTTCTAGGTTCTGCACCCATGTTTCCTTGCTCCAGGTCACCTAAGTCTGCTTCGGGGATCACATTTCCAAATTCATCCGTACTATCTGGGTGACTGGTGACTACGTATATGGTTCCTTCTTTGTCCAAGTATGCTCCATTTTCAAACTTGACAGCTGGGTGCTCTAATCCAATGGATTGATCAGGATTCTTAATCTGTACCACAGATCTTCCTAGGCTGTCCTCATAGATGCTGGCACCTAATCGGTTGGTCCTAAGGTATTCCAACTGTGTCTTGTACGGGCCTTCTACTCTGTGCAAGTATGGCACTCCTGAACTTCCCGTAGGTCTGTCCATGCCTTGAGACATCTCTGATTCACTGGTCTCAGAGCTAGGGTAGTATGAGTGGTGACTCAACTGCTGGGCCCAAGACCTAGCAGTGTGGTTGACACTAGCCTCTGAAGACCTAAGGCTTTGTCTATCCCTTACTAGATGTCGTCCTGATCTAAGGTTCATATGCCTATTTAAGTAGCCCAATTTTTGCCCAGAGTACAACCTCGTTACAGAGTCCTTTTGTACCAATTACTTAATCCCCTTTTTATGTTGATTATCGTGTTTATACTCTTGTCTGATATCACGTCGTTAGGAATACTTGAGTTTAATTTCGCACTTTAGTTTGGTCGTTTCACGTTAGGTTCTTTTCCTTTAAGGTTGTCGTTCACACACACAGGTTCTCTCTTGTCTTGAACTTGATTTCTTAGATAGTCTTTGATTTATCTCGTGCCTATCGTTGCCTGGAATTACTTCTAACACTACCCACACTTAGCCTAAACTAAGAATTGACAGAGAGTGTTGCGGGTTTTCCAACCTTGAGTTCCTTTTCTTGTGTTGTTGCCCTGGTGTGCCCAGGACGCGCGTTCCCAAGCCTGCACTTACTCTTGCTTTGCGTACCCTTCGATGCTCCCAAAGGATCTGTAAAAGGCCCACTGTTAGCTCAAGACTTAAATTCAAAAGATAGAACCAATCACTTTCATTCATGTAACACTTCACCAATTTGCACTATGACTTTTGGACACAACTCTAGAGATCCCTGAATTTTGTTCCCCCTGGGTATGGTCAACTTAAAAATACCCTATCTAATATTCCTGATCTTAATTTAACCATAACCAGTCGATGTTTTTGTTGTACTCCCCGCGAGCTTTCCAACAAAACAAAAATCATGGCAAACGGATTTCGTATGAGAAAGTTATGACCGTTCAGGGTTCTAGGGTTAAGACAGGGTTCAAACAGGATCACTGTGCAACAGGTTTTCCCCAAGTTGTTTTCCTAAGGCCTCCTTATGTGCTCTAGAGTAAAATGTTTATGCCCAAAATTAGCCCAACTCTTCAATTAAAAAACCCTAAAAAATTTGGCTAAAATTGGCTGTCAATCGCGATGGACAGGGCTGTCAATCGCGATGGACAGGGTATCAATCGCGATGGACAGGTGGTCAGTCAATCGCGATGGACAGGCGTTCAGTCAATCGCGATGGACAGGAGTCGGTCGCGATGGACAGGCAATCAATCGCGATGGACAGGGGTCAGTCAATCGCGATGGACAGGCGTTCAGTCAATCGCGATGGACAGGAGTCGGTCGCGATGGACAGGCAATCAATCGCGATGGACAGGGGTCAGTTAATCGCAATGGACAGTCAATCAATCGCGATGGACAGGGGTCAATCAATCGCGATGGACAGGCGTTCAGTCAATCGCGATGGACAGGAGTCGGTCGCGATGGACAGGCAATCAATCGCGATGGACAGGGGTCAGTCAATCGCGATGGACAGGCAATCAATCGCGATGGACAGGGGTCAGTCAATTGCGATGGACAGTCAGTCAATCGCGATGGACAGAGCTGTCAATTGCGATGGACTGAAATTTTGCAAAATTTCCAAAAATTTTTGTGGAAATGTGGTGTGCAGGGTCTCTAGTCCACTGTGGTGCACTCAGATTTACCAAAAGGTGAAATTTTCTGTCAATCGCGATTGACAGGAGTCGGCGACTGCGAGACAATTCTGCACATTTCCGTACCTGCGCGACGTGCTGGAGGGGATGATGCTGCTGAAACCTGCAAGAAACTCCAAAAGCATGCAGAAAATAGCACACAACAGTTCGCTCTCTTGCTCTCTCTCACAAGTGAAATGAGGGAAATGAGGTGGAGAAGGTGATATAATCAAAAAACTGAAATTTTTGCGATGATGGAAGTGGAGGTGGAAGATGGTGATGATGATGATGGTGATGATGGTGGTAAGGTAAGAAAGAGAAAAATAGGAAAAGTAGAGAAATTACCTACAACACCAACGTCTCCAATCTACGTCTTACCATCACACGCTCGTCCTCAAAGCTCGATCCCCGGCAACGGTGCCAAAATTTGGTGTAGCTCAGTGATGAGTAGCACCTCCTTTAATGTCAATCCGGGAAGACGTGAGGATGGTATGAAGACCTCGAGCAAGTGGAGGTACAAGTGCGTGAGTGAGAAGCACACAAGCATGCACACACATACACGCACACGCACACACACGGCAAGACAAAGAGTGAGAAGCAATGGAGTTCTTAGATTACTTTCAAAAAGCTCTTACAAGTTCATTTCAATTACAATCCACCCTAAAAAATGAGCCCTCTAGCTCTTTTTATAGTTTTTGACTAGGTTTTGGCCCTGTCCAGACCTAGTGTCCGGCCTAGTTAAAAATTAGGTTCCAGGGCCAATTTGAGGGCTTAAACGGAGTCTAAAAAATACGAAAAATTGATATGTAGGTACTTCTAAGGCTCCTCAAGCTCAAGGACTCCTTGGCTTGCACAAAATGGAGCTACAAAAATATGAAATGGTATTTACAATGATTGTTAGTGATAAGAATCACTGTTATAAAGATGTTGATTTGGAAAAATTTGCAGGGCCTATCTGCTAGATTTGTGTCGACTGCTTTGTCTACTTACTCCTTCACCTCGCTCTGACTCTCTCCGCTGGCTTCCTTGTCTAGTCAGTCCTTGGGTGCCCATACTACTCTCAACAATATATAAGCTGAAATTCACATCAGATAGTGCTTCTCCAAAATATAAAGCATGACTTGTTGCAAAGGGTTTTAAACAACAACATGGTGTTGATTTTGAGGAAATCTTCTCTCCAATGGTCAAGATGACTACTTTGCGCATGTTTCTTGGATTCGTTGCAATGGAGGACTTAGACCTAGTCCAAATGGATGTGAAAACAACTTTCTTGCATGGAGATCTTACAGATGAGATTATTACCGTTAGTGTCCATGTGAAAGGCCAAATGGCCACTGGACACTTCTTTGTATATGTTCTTTAATAAAACATATAGTGGCCTGGTCAGTCACAGACTATAAGCTCGACCGCATTTGTAAGACCTAAGAAGACTGTCTTCGTGCTCCCTGTGTACTGTGTTTTTTGCGTATTCTACAGCCTCTGTGTGGAGTATTGTGTGCGGCCTCAAGAGCTCAGTTTTCTACTCCGAGCATATCTTCGTGGATCTCTCAAGAAGGAGAGCGCGATGTGGTGCATCGCCATCGAAATACTTCAGAACACTCTTCTTGATGTTCTTGGACATATGTGAAGAGAACTATGTGCGAAGGTACTCCAAAATGGCTCCAAAAGACACCTCAAAAATGCTTCAAAAACAAGCTTTGAAAGGAAAGAATGAAGCTTTGAGGGACCAAAACATGTTCAAGTTAATGTTAACCCCAGTCTTTCCCCTTCTTCAGATACCACAAGTGTGTAGCTTAGTGGCAAGAGATTGCCATGGTTAAGCGAGCCTCGAGGGGAACAATACTGGGATGGGTGACCTCCCGAGAAGTATCGAGAACCTCTATCTTCCTTGATCATTGAGGTCCTCTCTCACATGTAGCCAACGATGAATTCAGTGACTTGAATGACAAGGTATGCCAAGGTCTATGCCTTGGTTGCTGCCTTAGTCGTAAGCCTTAGAGAAAGCCTTGGGTGGGTGGGTGCTCACTTCACTCGCATAAAAGGAATAAATCTTTTGTGTCAAAATGCTCTGATACTAGTGAAGTATTTCGATGGAGATTCACCACATGATACTCTGCTCAGAGGCTACAGAATACGTAGAAAACACAGTACACAGGGGGCACGAACATAGACTTCTTAGGTGTTGCAAATGCAATTGAACTTATAGTCTATGACTGACCAAGCCACTATATGTTTTATTGAGGAACATATACAAAGAAGTGTCTAGTGGCCATTTGGCTTTTCACATGGACATTAATGATAACAAGGTCTACAAAGTGCATGTACTTATAGGTTTTTCCATTATGTCAAAGTAGCAGTTACAATGAGGGCGGTTTTGAAAAGAAAGCGTGAGAATAGAAGGTTTCTCTCTTTTACAAAGAGCCTTTGTTTTTGTTTACATAAATTATGGTCTACAATGATCCTTATCCTGACCACTACTTCTATATTTGTCTCTAAAAAAGAACCCTCTATGTGGATTTATTTAGAAACTACATAAAATATAAATCTTATTATTGGTGTCCAAACATATTCAAAATGTACATGCCCTTTCACACCATTCACGCCCTCACAAACCTTCAACTGCTGTATCAAAACACCAAAAAACATTAATAATTAATAAATCTCACTCCAATAATTCTTTATACAACACATTCCATAATTGATAACATGCCCCTCAGTTGAAAAAGCAACTTACCTCAGTTGATAGAATAAACATGGATGGCCGCTCACATGTTCCATCATTGAACAAAATAAGCATGTTCCATGTAAAAACACATGCATGGAAATGTTCATGGAAGAGTTACATTAATATGATGTGTATAATATGCAAAAATTAAGTGTTCATAGTGGGGTGCTAATGATATTTTATGTGTCCATTGACATTCTTCAATAGAGTGATTTCTATATTTAACTAAATATCAATGATATTGAGTACTTGTGCATGTAGTAGTGTCATCATGATGAATTATTTTCTCAAGAACTAAGATTTCATATTGTTCTTCAATTAAAGGAGGGTCATCAAGAAGTGGAGTTAGTGGTAAAGTGCCTTTAAATGGTTTAAGTAAACTAATATGAAAAGAGTTATGTATATGCCAGTGAGATGGTATATCTAATATGAAGGAATTATCATTAGTTTTTTGAATAATGTAAAATGGTCCATAATAGCATGGTGCAAGTTTAATTTTAGGATGCTATAATATATTTTTTAGACATCTTTTAATAATACATAATCATACAAGATCATTTTCCTTAAATTCTTTGCCTAATCATTTTGTATTGAGATTATGTGTATAACATTATTTACTTTTCCTAGTGTGCTCATGAACATTGCAAAGTATAGAAATGTGATTGTGAGCAATAGAATCTGCCATCGGAATATCAGTTTGAGTGAGTGACATGGGAGTGGAAAGCTTTTTACCATAAACAATTTCAAAAGGTGCACGTCTAGTAGTTGTATGTGTTGTGTTATTGTAAGCAAATTAAAGCAATGACAATTTCTCATCGCAATTAGTGGGACTATCTAATGAATAACAACATAATAAATCAAGAATAGTGTTGTTCATAACCTCTCTTTTCCCATTAATTTCTGGATGAAATGTAGAGCCAAAATCTATTTTAGAACCACAATGTTGAAATAAGGCAGCTCAAAAATTGTTGCAAAAAGGAACATCATGATCAGATAAAATTACTTTAGGAAAACCATGATGTGGAAGAATGCATTTGATGAATAATTTTGCAGCTTGAGGAGCGGACAAAGTTTTTCTACAAGGAATGGAATATGCATATTTACTAAACCTATCAACTATCATCCAAATCATATCGTTATGTGATGAAGTGATAGGAAAACGAGTGATAAAATCCATAGAACATGAATGCATTAAGAAACATACTGTGTAATATCTTTTTCCATGTGGGGCCAAAAGAAGAAATCTTTGCAAGTAGAAGTGGTGCTATGTATGCCTCGATGTCCCATGTAAGATGATCCATGCATTTCTTTTATTACAAAATCTTTAAAAGCTTGTGTAATGCATAATCTATGTTGAAAATAAAGTAAACCATGATGAAATGTTTAATGTTCATCAGTTAAAGGTGTGCAATTATTGAAATCATGCCATGCACGTGAGAAATACAAATCAGATGCATAAGTGGAAATAATTTCTTGAAAAGAATGAATTTGGATGGCATTATGCAAAACAACAGAATGTGAAAGAAAACGACTAAGAGCATTGGCTATGACATTAGCTTTCCTAGGTTGATATTGGATCACGGGCTGCAAATTTTGGATGAATGAAGCCCATTTAAGATGTTGATTAGAGATTAAAGGATGATTTAATAAATGCTTAATAGCTTGTTGATTGGTTTTGATTAATACCTCATCCCATAAAGTACTGTTTCCAAATCCATAGAGCATGTACAACTGCTAATAATTCTTTATCATATGTACTATAATTCTTTTCTAAGGGCTTAAGCTTCCTACTCTCGAATGCAATGGGATGATTGTTATGCATTAAAATGACACTTATTCCTGAACCATTAGCATCAATAACGTCATGAAATGCTTGCAAAAAATCAGGTAATTGTAAAACGAGTGCATGTGAAAGTGCATCTTGAGTTTTTCAAAGGATTGTTGTTGGGTACTTCACCATGCAACTTTTATTTTCTTTTTCAATAATAAGGTAAGAGGCAATGCTAAATAAGAAAAAAATCAAACAAACTTCCTGTAGAAACTAGCCAATCCAAGCAAAGAACATACATAATTGACTGATTGAAGTGTATGCCATTCTACTATGAGTTGAATCTTTTTTGGATCTACATGCATGCCTTCACTAGAAATAAAATATCCTAGATATTATAATTTACTTTGGGAAAAGTAACTCTCTTTGGATTAGCATAAAACATGTTTTCTCGTAACAAATGAAAAACTATTTTAAGATGCTTCTTGTGTTCACTATCATTTTTACTATAAACAAGTATATCATCAAAGAATAGTAGAATGAAAGCTTGATAATCAAGAAAAATATTATTCATCATTCGGGCAAATGTAGCAAAAGCATTGGTAAGTCCAAAGGGCATTACCATAAATTCATAATGGCTGGCCTGAGTTCTAAATGTAGTCTTAAAAATATTGCTATGCATCATACGTATCTAATGGTAACATGATTTAAGGCCAATTTCACTAAAAATACGAGCTCCTCATAGTTTATCTAATAAATCATCGATTTGACGAATAGCATATATATTCTTTATTGTGATCTTATTAAGTACCCTATAATCAATGCGCATTCTATACCTTTTATTCTTTTTCTCCACTAAGAGAATTGGGGCTCCAAATGGGGATGAACTAGGTCTTATAAGTCCTTTGTGGAGAAAGTCTTTAACTTGGTTTTCAATTTCCTTTTGGTGTAATCAGACATGCTTATAAGGTGCTTTATGAGGAGGAGAACTACTAGGAAATAAGTATATGCTATGGTCAAAGGATGCTTGAGATAGTGGTAGTTTAGAAGGATAATCAAAACATTAAAAAATCCTTATAATTATTCTTAAAAAGTTTATTTATGTGCATTAGAAAGGGTACGAGTGTAATAATTTATAACATTTATAAAAACAATGCATGAATTGTAACTTTTTAAATTGCACGTTTCACTTGAGTATGACCAATCAATGGAAATAGATGGAAATCATGCCTTGTAGACAAAGTAATAATTTGACCTTTAAAATCAAACTTAAGGGTACATGTATGATAGTCAATGTGTGGGTTATAGTGATGATCGAAAGGCATGTCAAGTATAACATCATAAGATTGCAAAGGTGCAATTAAAAACATCCATGCATCTATATATGAGCCTATGCTAATCTTAACATCATGCACTTCTCTTGTTACATTATGACGACTACCCTAAAATTTCTAAAATATAAATAACTTTATTATTATTAGTACCCTGCATGCAACGTAAATAATGAATAGAAATATCATTACCCAAGGTACTTAAATCCTTCTCCAATTCTTCCTCTATGCAAACAAGAGGAATTTTTTCATTGATAGCCTCCATGTTATGCAATTGAGTTGGAGTTGGTTTCATGTGAAGAGGTCATAATCGGCACTTCATTCTTGTATGTGCAGGTTTACCACAATTCTCGCAAGTGATACGTGGTGGCTTTTGTTGGGCATCTGCCACTGAAGTTTGCAAGGTAGGTTGTTTGGTAGATCAGAGAGATGAAGCGACAGGTGCAATTGAGTAGTTGGATTGTGGAGGACGTGGAAAACTAGAGTAAGATGGGGTATTAAAATCATGCTTCATAGGAAAAGTAGGTTTAACAAAAGTGGTCATTGACATGGTTGTTGTAGATGGATCGACTTGGTTATGGATTGAAATTCCTTCTCTACATCATAGGCAAAAGAGATAGCTTCATTGAAATTCCTTCATTGAGGGTTGTAGGCCGTAATTTGTAAATCTTGGCTCGGATTTCCATCTCCAAACCGTCTTCAAATTTCCTCAACAAGGTATCCTCAGGTATATCTTTGAGCATCTGAATCAATAATGGATTTTGCCATAATTGTTCCGTGTAGATAGTGACAATGTCACCCTCCTTCCATGTAAAGGTTGTCCATGCACATCGAACATGTAAATGATATTGAGGAGGAAGAAAAGAATCCTTAACCTTTTCTTGAAAAGCCTTCCATGTAGTCGGACGATCTGCACTGTGACACAAGACATTCCACCAAAGTTGAACCTTACCTACTAAATAGTTGGTAGCAAATTTGACTTCATCACTTTCAAAATATGATTTGTTAGAATAGAAATCATCAAACTGTGATAACCATGAAAGAATTAATGGGCCATCCTTATGGCCATCAAATCGTAGAAATTGATAATTTTCAACATCAATCTTGGAATGCATGCCATCATCTTGGGTAGAGATAATAGCTATCTTCTTAGAGACACTTGCACTAGACCTTGATCCATCTAATATTCCTTAAACCTATGATGCCAGGTGATGAATAAGTGACTGCAATATTGATCATGCAAGACATGACCAACCACCACTAACACTTTGAAAGTATGACTATGTGTCAAGTTTTTAGGAAAATTTTGGTAGACTTTCCTGTTACCATTATTGTCCATGTGAAAGGCCGAATGGACACCATACATTTCTTTATATATGTTCTTTAATAAAACATATAGTGGCCTAGTCAACCATAGACCGTAAGTTTGATTGCATTTGTAACACCTAAGAAGTCTGTGTTTGTGCCCCCGTGTACTCTGTTTTGTACGTATTCTACAACCTCTATGCAGAGTACCGTGTGCGACACTTGGAGCTTGATTTTATACTATGAGGATATCATCATGGAGCTCTCGAGAAGGAGAGCACACTATGGTACTTTGCCATCAAAATACTTCATCGATATCAGAGCATTTTGATACAAAAGCTTTGTTCCTTCTGTGCGAGTGAAGTGAGCACATGCCCACCCACCCATCAAAATACTTCATTGGTATCGGAGCATTTTGACACAAAAGCTTTGTTCCTGTTGGGGGATTCTTGGACAAGAAGGAGTTTGAGGGTTTGTAGGAGAAAAGGAAAGACAAGAAGAGAAAATACACCCTCGAAGCCTCTGCCGATTGATTACACTAAGACAAATACAATGTTGAAGCACAATACAAGCCAATACTTCTGTGCAAAATCCCACAAAGTGCTCAATGACAAATTACCAAATACCCAAAGTCTTCTTGCTGCCGGCCTCTCTGTACCAGACCTCCACCTGCTTCAAGCTTACCCTTGTGCACACCTTGCACCAAGCTTCCACTAAGGGGGAGGAATGAATACCTTCTGTCGGCACACTGCAACAGGACCTTGAGATCCTTGGGGGACTAGCTTAGCACTCTCTGCACAATCCCTTAGTCACTCTCCATGCACTCCTTCAACTCCACTTCTCTGCGTCGCACACTGGTGACTCTTGCACTTCCCTCTCTTGCTTCACTTAGACTATGCTTACTCTTGCTTACTCTAGAATGGTCCAAGAATAGTCCTTGCCTTGATTTGAGTGTGTCGATTCACGTACGCTCCTAACTGCAATAGTATCTTGGTGCTCACTTTGATGTCCCAAGATTGTCTTCACAAGTGGCAGCCAACGACTCACTGTTTTGTCCTGTAGTGACTTTAGACTAAAACCCAAAATTTTAATTGGGGGACCATACTTTCCCCTGTGCGTACGCTGCCGCTTCACATACCTTCACATTTCCTTTTAAGTCTTCACTTTTGCACATAAGAGAGGGTTCACCTGAACCTTCCAAAATACTTTAAAAACACTTTGAACCTTAGGGAAATTAGAGAAATACCTTTGCAACCTGCAACCCACTTTCTCCAATTTACCCTTTGTGGACAATTAATTGTGCACTACCTGTGCACTTTGACACCTGCACTTTAGCACTTTGACTTTGCACTTGTTGACTCTGACCTTGAACTTGTTGACTTTAACCAGTTGACTTTGACCTTTTGACTTTGACTACAGTTGACTTTGACCAATATGACTTTTATGGGCTCAACAGTTGCCCACCACCTAATGTGCTCTCCGTCCCGAAGAGCCAGAGCCAAAACTCTGAGCATATAGGACACCATGATAATGGAGCTGCAAAACTTCAAAAAGACACTAGAGCAGCCACCAAGTCCATCAGGAGCAGCATAGAAAGCACCAGAGAGTAATCAGCAATTTTGGGTAGGGCGGAATTTTAGGAGGAAGGAAGGGGGACATATTGTTGAAGTGGAGAGATAAGTAGGAGATGGGACCAAGGATTTAATTGGAGAGATATATGGATTTGGTGGAAAGTAAAAATATGGAAATGTATATGTACCAGAATGGGAAATTTAGTTGGAGGTTGGCAACAGAGGGGGGAAAGCCGTGGTTGGTGGGGGAAAGGGGGACATGTTTTGGTGAAGGGAAGGGGGCGGGGGCTGTGTGTGTGTGTTTTTTTTTGTTTTTTTTGGGGGGGGGATGGTTTTGGATGATAGGGGGGTTTGCAAATAAAGAAATATCCAACCAAAGAGAGACCAACCTGTACAGATACAGAGTAATAAAACAACCAGCAACCAACCAGAGAATGCACAAGGAACACACAATGAACACAAAACCAGAATCTCATATATAAAAGCAGAAAAGTACAAGGAAACCACTATCCATGGTAAATACATGAAGTGCCAATGAATGGCAAAGAGCTGTCCAACAGAAAGTAAATGATGAGCCAAGGAATGGCAACGAAACCAAAAGGATAAATAAATGCATCCTACGAACTGAGCCTCAACAACAAAAGAAGGCCAGGGTAGACCAAATGAAACTAGTGAAACCCAAGGGTGTATGAATACCTAGAGCCTAGGGGAGAGACACAGTACGAGTGTCTGGCTAAGGCATCGGCGGAGAAGGAGGCCTATCCCCAGGTGGAACATCGCCCCGAGGTGGAGGTAAGTCGGGTGAGGCGGGTGGAATGATGGCTGCCTCCTCAATCCATGCAGCAATCCTTCTCCTGTACCAGCGCAGGTGATCGCGCTCTCGGCGGACCAACCGACACGCAAGACTATCACATCAGCCTCATCTTGATATCGGTCTCTGTCCTGCTGCATGGCCCGCAACGCATCACGAGACATCTTCCATTGAGCCGCTGCAGCAGCACGAATGTGATTGATCGTCAAAGCATACTGCTGTTGTAGTGCAGCTGTCGCGGATACGAAATCAAGGGAGAGACGGGCAACATCGACTTCATCACTCGCTACTAGGCTCGCATCACCAGGAAGGCCCAAGAAAGGTGGATCGTCGTCGAGGCTATCAGGGATGGAAGGCTGCGAGGCGGGTGGTGGTGGGGGTGGGACCGGGGTATGCTGGGGGTAAGTGGGAGAAGTAGGAGGTGAGTGATGATGATGGGAGGTGGAGGTAGACTCAATGGATATTGCTAGAGATGGAGGAGGCTGTGAGGCACCAGCCGGGGGGGGGTGACTGAATGGGTGAGGCAGGGATAGAGGTAGGAAAAGAATCCATCAACCGTGTATGGACTCTCCGAGCGGGTGGTGGAGTGGAGGCTGCCATGGAAGTAGATGCCTGCGGAAGAGTGCTAGGGGCTGTGGGCACTACGATGGGCGGCGGTGGAGGGGGATGGGGAGAATGGGCAATAGAATGTGTAGGATGGGAAGGGTCAAGACTATGGCTGGATGCTATGGTCTGTGTACCAGGCAGATGAAAGAGCCAAGCTAAAACCGGGGCAGAATAAACGGAGAATGAACGAGTGCCGCGATGGAGGGCATCATGGAATCGGCGAGAGCGAAGTAGGAATGTTTGGAACATGAGTGTGCCATAGGGAAAATGGCAGCCATGTAAAAAACAGAAAAGAGGGTCAGCTATATGGATGTCATGCAACGGAAGGTCTGAGGAGGGACTACGAAATAAGAAGAAGAAAATGAACGAATGAAGGACGGCGAGCTGGTATTGTGTGGGCATGGCATCAATGACATATAATGATATGTAGAAAGCGATGGTCTCTTCCCGAGATAACCCCGAGTAGAGTGCCTGTGGAGCATGAAACGAAGAGATGCTCGAACCTATGCCTGCAGCTACGACCGCAGGGGTCAGCGACCCAGAGGGAAAATGAGGGAAGTCAAGCAGCGCTATGCGAATATCGGACCCCTCAGCCTCGGATAAGAGGAGGGAGGCCAATCGCCACAGACCAGCTTGATGGAGGCAGCCCTCGGGAAGTAGATCGATGAGCGGGATCGGAGGCAAGGCTAAATGCAGGCGGAGGGATAGGGTCGAAGATGAGTCTCTATGGTCAACGATGGATGACAATGGTGGACGTGGAACAGGAGAGGTGGAATGGCTACCTGAGCTGCATGCGGGGTGGCCACTAGAACGATCTGAGTGTGTCGGCACGGCTGTGTTAGCCGCAACAGGAAGGTGGTGACTAGGGGGAAGGGTCCCGGGGCTATACAACGAGGAACCAGAGAGGGAGAAGCATGGAAGGGAAACCGCAAAAGGCTGACTACCCTGGAAATGGGGAGGGGTGGAAAGGGTAGTAGGGCGTGGAACTGGTGGGCGAGGGACGGAGTGGACCATGGAGGGGAGGAAAGAGGGCAGGGGGGCCCTAGTGGCGGGGTGTAGGGTGGCGACAGGGACGGTGGGGGTGGAGGCCAGAGGGGTGGACTGGGATGAGGCCATAGGAAAAAGGGGGCCTACCTCTGAATGGATAGGACCGAAGGCCAAGGCCGAAGGAGCAAGCTCCGAGTACGCCTCGGTAGCCATGGATGAATCCTGCTGGGGAGCGGAAGACGCCATAGATGCAGGGCAAGAACGCGGTCACAAAAGTGCTGCAACCACAGAGATCAATTTTCTATGAAGGTAACTCTATAGTGAACATGGATAAAACATAGGAAAAACATCTGAACTGGGAGCACAGAACCCAAAAATTGGATTCGACACGATCAATTACCCTAAAAACGACTGTGAAAACATAAAAAATGGAGGGTTACATGAGTAATTACAAAAGGATACAGATAAAATAAAAATGGAAGAGGAAAAAAAGAAAAAATAACCAAAATAAAACTAAAAATAAAAATTGCTCAAAAAAAAGAATTATAAAAAACACTAAAATACAATTCTTAATGAAAATATATACAAAATAAAAATAAATAAATAAGAAATATTTAAATAAAAATAAAAATAAAAATAAAATAAAATAAAAAATAAAAAATAAAAAATAAATAAAAAATAAATAAAATAAATAAAAATAAAATAAGAAAATAAAAAAAAAACAAAAAAAATAAAATACCTTTAGAAACTCCGACGCTGGGGATGCCGCTTAAGAGGGGAATTAGTATTTATATGGGGGGGGGGGGCTGGGGGGTTGGTCGGTTGGTCAGTCGGGGTGCGGGGGGCGAGAGGGGGGAGGGGTTGGTCGGTTGGTCGGTGGGGGGGGGTTGGGGGGGGGGGTTTGGTCGGTGGGGGGGGGGCCAGGGGGTGGTGCGGGGGGGGGGGGGGGGGGCAGGGGGGGTTGGTCGGTTGGTCGGTGGGGGGGGGGGAGGGGGGGGAGAGAGTTTTTTTTTTCTTTTATAAACCCTCAACCCGAAAAATCCGGGGGGGGGGGGGGTCCTTTTTTTTGGTGGGAAAATTACCCAAAAATAGAGAAAAATGAAGAAAAAATTAAAAAAAAAACCAAAAAATTACCAATAAAATCTGAAAAAATTCTCATGAAATTTTGCTACAGGGCGAGGCCCAATTTCCTTCATCAAACCACAGAGAGCCTCCATTTATTCCTCCTATTTGGCAAGAAAATGATATAAAAAAAAAGATAAAAAATGCTAGAAAAATGCTAAAAATGCTAGAAAAAATTTCCAAAAATACCCAAAATTTGTACTTTTGCAGAGGTATATGAAATGCCTTCTAGGTTTGCTAAAAACTCAAGGAATAAGTATGAAATTGATAAAGAAAACTACTAAAACTGAGCAAAATGAGATGAGAAAGCTATGCACAACCTGGACAGATTTTGCAGTTCCAGGTGATCCATACTTCTTCAATTGTGTTGATGGTAGGCCTTGAGCCTTGATATGTTGACCAGTGGCAAGGCCTCTCCTTTCAGCATCTCTAACTCCACAGCACCCCAATTCAACATTGTTTTGACTCGATAAGGTCCTTCTTAGTGTGGAAGCCATTTACCTCTCAATTGTGTATGAAGATGAGGTCTATGAAGAAGAACTAACATGCCTGGTTCGATGTTGTTGTTCCACAGATGTCGATCATGTGCCTCCTTCCTCTTCATATGAGTCTCTATCAATTGTTTTGTTGCTAGTAGACGAATCTCCTCCACTTTATGTAGTGCTCCAAGCCTCTGAGAGACATCACAATCTTTCTTGCCCTGCATGAATGCTATTTTAGGTGATCCATGTAAAAATTCAAAGGGCTCAATGGGCAATATGCCATAAACCAATTGGAATGGAGAATATCCCATGGCCTCTTTGTAAGCTAACCTGTATGCCCATAGGGTACCTTGATAAGCAATGCCCCAGGAAGTGGGCTGTAACATACACTCCTTCCTTAACATTGAGATTAAAACCTTATTGGTCGATTCAACCTGTCCATTGGCTCTTGGATAGTAGGCACAAGAGGTCCTATGTAGAATTCTATACCTGTTGAAAATTTCCTGCAGGACCTTATTGACAAAATGGGTACCCTGATCTGTACAAATTTCAAGTGGACATCCAAACCTGCAAATGATGCTACTATAAATGAAATCCGTAACAGTTTGGGCAGTGCAGTCGGGGGAGGCAATAGCTTCAGCCCACTTTGTCGCATAATCTGTAGCTATCAAGAAATATTTCTCTCTTTTTGGAATCGCCGGAGGGTAGATGGGCCCTACAAAATCTAGCCCCCACTTCTCAAATGGTTGCCAGGAAGTGGAAACAATCAAGGGGTTATGCCTCTCCTTTGTTGGCTTAGGTCCACACCTTTGGCAAATGCCACATGCCTTTCCCCATTCATCTGCATCCTTAAATAGTGTAGGCCACCATAGACCAGCATCAAGTATCCTCTGACTCATAATATGCCCTAGAAGGTGCCCACCACATGTTCCTTCATGTGCAGAGTGAAGGACTTCCCTCACTTCTTCTTCTTCCAAGCACTTCCTAAACCTGTCATCCTTGCCCTGTCTATATAATTTATCTTCAATGAAGGTATATGGTCTACTCTTGATTAGCAGTCTCTTCCTTTGCACAGCACTAGCCTTTTCTGGATACAAACCAGTTTTAATGAAATTCTTGATATCATAATACCAACCTTGAGCTTGTACAGCAAACAGATGAGCATCTGAAAAATCATCATTGATTCCACTAGCTTGATCCATCATATTGATTCTGGATAGGTGATCCGCCATAACATTTTCTTTACCTGGTCTGTGGACTACAGAAAAATCAAACTCTTGGAACAACAATAACCACCTCCATATTCTACCAGTGGCTTGTGGTTTGTTGAGCAAGTATTTTAGTGGTTGGTGATCTGTTATAATAATAAATTTTACTCCCAGTAAGTAATGATGAAATTTTTGGACAGCAAAAACCATTGCTAGGGCTTCCCTTTCTGTAGTACTGTAATTCCTTTCAGCCTTGGTCAAGATTCTACTGGCATATTGAATTGGTCTGTCCACTTTAAATTCTTCACTGGGTTGGGTCAAAACTGCCCCCACTGCGTAGGCATTGGCATCTACATGTATATGAAAGATTTTTGACCACTCAGGTGTGATCAAAATAGGAGCAGACACTAACCTTGACCATAATGTTTGATATGCTTTTTCCTCCTCTTCTTCCCATTTAAAAGGTACTTCCTTACCTGTAAGTCTAACCAGTGGTCTGGCTATCTCTGCATACATTTTTATAAACCTTCTATGGTATCCAGTATGCCCCAAGAAACTCTGAATCTCTTTAGGAGATTTATGTTTAGGCAACTTTAATATAGAAATGATTTTTTCAGGATCTGGGGCCATACCTTTAGCTGACACCAGATGTCCTAAGAGAGTTCCTTCTGTCACAAGGAAATGACATTTGTTTGGATTGAGCTTTAGCTTAGTCTCCCTGCATCTCTTGAAAACATTCTGCTACTGTCTCAAGTGATGATCCAAACAATCTAGAGGAGTTTCCTTGTGAGAACCTGAAAACGAAGAGAAGTCATCCATGAAGATTCTAAGTGATTCTAGCAATAGGGGGCCAAAAATGAGATTGACTGTTCTGTTAAAGGTGGCTGGAGCATTTCTGAGCCCAAATGGCATTTTTACATACACATATGTTCCCCAAGGTGTGATAAAAGCAGTCTTTTCACGATCCTTTGGGTGCATTGATATTTGATTATAGCCACTAAATCCATCCATAAAGCTATATAATGCATGCCCAGCCACTTCTTCAATGACCTGCTCTGCAAAAGGCATTGGGAAACCATCTGGAATGGTCACCTTGTTGAGTGCTCTAAAGTCAACACAAATTCTGATTTTATTAGTATTCTTCTTTGGTACTATAACCATAGGTGAGAGCCACTCTGAGTGTTCCACATGAATGATGATTCCTGCATCCTCCATCTTCTGTATTTCCACATAGACAACTTCAGCATATTTTGGGTTAAGTCTATAACTCTTCCCTCTTATGGGTTTGGCTCCATCAACCAGAGGGATTCTATGCTCTCCATAAGTTGCAGGCACTCCTTCTAAGTCTTTATAATGCCAGGCAAAAACATTTGTATAATGGGTCAAGAATGATCTTACCTTTTCAAAGAGCCTTGGGTGGCTCCACAACCAAGTGGCCACCAAAACTAGTCGCTTATTGTCTTGAGTGCCTAATTGTATTTCTTTGCAAGGATTTCTCTCTACCATATTATCTTCATTATCATCTCTGTCCTTGCCTTCTTCCACTAGCTTTTCATGCATTGCTTCATAAGCAGGGGTATTTTGGATTTCAATGTGTTCCTCCTTGTCCTGCATCCATCCTGCAGGTATTTCTTGAATTGGGAAAGAACACTCTTCACTAGAATCTTTTACCTTGCCTTTAGCTTTAGTAACTTCCTTATATGTGGTTGTCATATCCTCCTCCAAGTTGTATTTGAGGGGTGTCTTCCTGCCCCTCCTGTGGTCTGTGATGGGCTCTCCCAATCCATCAACCTGGACTTTCTCCTCACCTTCATCATAACCTTTAGTCGTGCAAGAATTATTAAGAAAAATTCCAAAACAAGAGGAAGAGTTGCCTGATTGGAGCCAATTTAGAATATCCTCTTCTTCCTCGAAATCTATTTGTGGTTGATCCTCCGATTCTGGTTCCATGCATATGCCAACTATTTGTATCATGCTGGTGTTTCCTTGATTATCTGGGCCCTCTTCTAAATGAATCTGTGTTAGCTCTTGCCCTTTATTTTGTACCCACATAGTGTCCTTGCCCCAATCATGAATGAAACTTGCATGCCTCAGCCATGGTCTTCCAATTAAGAGGGGAAATCCTCCTTCAACTTGGGGCAATCTTAAAACCACAAAATCTAGAATGAATAGATTACCTTGTACTTCAAGTGGAACTTTTGGGATCACTCCCAAGGGCCTTACTTTGCTCTGATATGCCAAAGTAACAGTGAAATTTGCAAGGCTTGAAGGTTGGAATCCAATCTTTTCCATTGTATGTTACGGCATCAAGTTAATGCCAGAACCATCATCCACAATAACTCCTTGAAATTCATGATCTTTGATAGATACTATCAGCCGAGGACTTTTATAATCTGTAAGGGGTGCTTCCCCTACACTTTTTCCTTTATGTAAAACAGAAGTCTTTGCTACCAAACTTGTAGTGGAAGCCTCATCAATTATCTGCAATAGTTCTGACCTGAATTTCCCATCCATCTTTATTAAATAAAAAATACTAACCTCCTTTTTCATGGACTTGAGTAGTTTTGAAGCCTATGATTCCTTGAGAGCATGGGCTCCAGTTGACTTATCAAACTCCTCATGAGCCCTGTTGAAGGCATGCCCAATGGCATCATTGGTACATATGAGATCTCCTTTTTGCCTTGTTTCTGCACCTGTGGTGGCTTTATCTTCAGATGGTTCTCTATCTTGATTCCATTCCTTAATCTTTGATCCTTGACCTATGTCTGCTTGAACCTTCCCCTTGCTTCTTGTCTGCACAATCAAATATTCTATTTCCTCTAACTGCACCACCCTGGTAGATGGTGATGGCTCATTGACTTGATCACACATTTCTTCTTTGTGCACAAAAATCATTTGAATATGGGGCCCGGATGAAGAGGCTTGATTCTTAGGACACCAATTTGTAAAATGGTCTCTGGCCTTAGGGCAGTTCCTGCAAGGAGGGGCATTTTCTGGTAGGGTGCACCTATTTTGATAGTGCCCGCATTCTCCACATCTAAAACAGATGATTGGCCTCCTAGGCCCATTTCCAAAGTTATTCCTCTATCTAGGATTATAATTGTTACCTTGATTCGGTGCACCAGCCATCACATTTGTGGGGGGTAGGGATCCTCCTTGTGTCCAGTATGTCGTTGCAGGCATTCCCCTTGATTGGCATTCATGGGCTTCATGACCAAATTTCCTGCATAATTGGCAAGTCACACTTAACAGAGGACATTCACTTACTATGTGACCTTGCTTGCTGCACATGGAACACCAAAGTCCACTCTTGATGCCACCCCCTTTGAGTTCTTGCAGCTCCTATCGCAGCTGAGCCAATTCCTCTGCTTGGGCCTCCTCCTCCTTTTGGAGCTTTAGTGCTTCAATCTCCCTTCTCAACTGAGCAACAACATTCTCCTCCTCTTTGTAGGGCTTATTTCTTTTTAAGCCCTCCAGCTCCTTACTTAGCTGGATCACTGGATCCTCCATTTCTGTACCATATGTTGGTTGGGAAGAAGTTGCTCCATATTGATGCCTTATCTGCTCCAGGCGTGTAGCTGTGTTGATGAACTCCTCTATGGAGGTTGTAGGTAACACTAATTCCTTTATTTTGCATTGGGTGGCCACTGGTAGGGGCTTGGCTAACCATTTCTTAACAAAAAAATCATGTGGTGGATCTGGCAATTTAGCCATTAGTGCCTTGGCCCTAGTCACAAACTCTGGGAACTTTTCACCTGGACCCAATCTCAAATTTTCTAGTTCTTCTATGATAATCTCTGTAGTATTCCCATGCTGGAATTGATTTTTAAATGCATCTTTCATCAAATCCCAAGTTGTAAAATGGTTCTCAGCAAATTAGCTGAACCATTTATCTGCTAATCCCTCTAATGTGGCAGGGAAAAGTATCAAAAAGGCATCCTCCCTGCCCATTAAACCTCTAGTCTTACATAGTGCTAAAAACCTTCTGATGTGTTCATCCGGATCCTCCTGAGCTAGGCCTTTGAAAGAAGGAAATTTTATATTTAATCTTGAGAGTAAGGTTTCCAAGTCTACCTGTCCCGCCATGCTCTTTACTGATGAGGTTGAAGATAGTGGTTTGGAGGATCTTCTAACAACCTTCCTTCTTGTTTGCTTGCAGGTGACCCTCAATGTTTGGGACCGGGTTGCGGTCATGAGCAGCTCATAGTCCACTTAATATGAGACACTTGATAAGAATATTTACCTTTTGGTTGATGGAGTAGCACTGTAGTAGCACTGTAGACACGTGATCTCTTCTATACTTTGCACTTGGTTTCTCCTAAGCTCAAATCTCCTTGGAAAGTATGGTCCCACCGTGCGTGCCAAATTTTGTTGGGGGATTCTTGGACAAGAAGGAGTTTGAGGGTTTGTAGGAGAAAAGGAAAGACACGAAGAGAAAATACACCCTGGAAGTCTCAGCTGATTGATTACACTAAGACAAATACAATGTTGAAGCACAATACAAGCCAATACTTCTGTGCAAAATCCCACAGAGTGCTCAATGACAAATTACCAAATACCCAAAGTGTTCTTGCTGCCGGCCTCTCTGCACCAGACCTCCACCTGCTTCAAGCTTACCCTTGTGCACACCTTGCACCAAGCTTCCACTAAGGGGGAGGAATGAATATCTTCTGTCGGCACGCGCACACTGCAAGGAGACCTTGAGATCCTTGGGGGACTAGCTTAGCACTCTCTGCACAATCCCTTAGTCACTCTCCATGCACTCCTTCAACTCCACTTCTCTGCGTCGCACACTGGTGACTCTTGCACTTCCCTCTCTTGCTTCACTTAGACTATGCTTACTCTAGAATGGTCCAAGAATAGTCCTTGCCTTGATTTGAGTGTGTCGATTCACATACGCTCCTAACTGCAATAGTATCTTGGTGCTCACTTTGATGTCCCAAGATTGTCTTCACAAGTGGCAGCCAACGACTCACTGTTTTGTCCTATAGTGACTTTAGACTAAAACCCAAAATTTTAATTGGGGGACCATACTTTCCCCTGTGCGTACGCTGCCGCTTCACATACCTTCACATTTCCTTTTAAGTCTTCACTTTTGCACATAAGAGAGGGTTCACCTGAACCTTCCAAAATACTTTAAAAACACTTTGAACCTTAGGGAAATTAGAGAAATACCTCTGCAACCTGCAACCCAGTTTCTCCAATTTACCCTTTGTGGACAATGCACTTTGACACCTGCACTTTAGCACTTTGACTTTTCACTTGTTGACTTTGACCTTGAACTTGTTGAGTTTGACCTTGAATTTGTTTACTTTGACCAGTTGCCTTTGATCTTTTGACTTTGACTATAGTTGACTTTGACCAATATGACTTTTATGGGCTCAACAGTTCCTTTTGTGCGATCAAAGCAAGCACCCACCTGTCCACCCAAGGCTTTTGACTAAGGTGGCAACCAAGGCATAGACCTTGACATACCTTGTCATCCCAGTCATTGTTGGCACCATTGGCTATACGCGAGGGAGGACCTCAATGATCAAGGAAGATAGAGGTTTCCAGTACTTCCCAAGAGGTTACCCATCCCAGTACTGTTCCCCCTAGAGCTCACTTAACCGTGGTAATCTCTTACCACTAAGCTACATTGTTGTGGTGTCTGAACAAGGGAAAAGACTAAGATTAACATTACCTTGAAAATATTTTGGTCCCTCAAAGCTTCATTCTTTGCTTTCAAACCCTATTTTTGAAGCATTTTTTGGGGTGATTTTTGGAGCCATTTTGGAGTACTTTCGTGCATAGGTCTCTTCACACAAGTTCAAGAACATCAAGAAGAGTGTTCTTCTTACTTCTCTAAAAATAAGTATTCACCTTCGGAGCTGTTTTCTCAACCACACTCGTAAACCTACAAGTTTCTTGAAAGGTTTTGAGTTGTGGTGGGAGCAGCCACTGCAAACTTATGCAGGTTTTTTGAACCTAAGCAATAGAGTTGACAGACACTTGCAAGTGTTGGTGGCTAGTATTTTGGGCTGTGCATTCAGCCTTTCAGTGTCATTTTACTGCATATATTGAGCACATATACACTATGTACGCTTCTGTGGATACCGCTTATGTACATCCATGTGGTCATTGATATAGCAGTTATGTTTTGCATAAATCCTTTTACGTTTGATAAAGAGGGTTGTGGGGGGGTTTTTCCTTAACTAGGAGACACCCAGATATCATAGTCTCTTCGGTGATGTAGGTAGAAGACTTACCTAGTCTCACCATAGGAGATGTATGATAGTTGTTCATAGGTGCTCGATAAGCCTAGTTGGCTTTTTCAGGTAACTGATTGTATGCAGTGGAGTCAGTGATTCACTATGTAGGTAAACATATTAGTAGTTGCAGTTTTATGAGATTTTGACACTAGCCATATGCTCATTTTGCAGAGGATACTCTGGTAAAATTTTTTCATATTTTTTGGTTTTGTCAAATATACTATTATGAATTATGGAATGTATTGTTGGAGTGTTAATTTATTAATTTTTGGTGTTTTTTGATATAGCAGCTGAAGGTTCATGAGGGCATGAAAGGCATAAAAGGAAGAACATCAATAATCTGATTTATATTTTATATAGTTTGTAAATAAAACCACGTAGAGGGTTTGATTTTTAAAAATAAGTAGTAAAATTAGTGGTTGTGATGCAAATCATGTTGATATATTTAGGTAGTGATGTGTGTGAACACTCTAGGACCGTCAGGGCACTTTTTTTCCTCTTTAGGAGGTTTTTTCCTCTGGCTTGTATATATGCATGTTACCCTAATGGGCTACTTATCTAGTAATAGATTCAGTATTATGTGTTATGCTCCACGCTTCATCTTCTTCCTTGTGTTGTTCGCATGCTTCCGTAGACGTTTAACTCCAACAATTGGTATCAGAGCAGGTTGCCATTTTATCTAGGATGTTGTCTATACCTCTCTGGTTGCAGTCTTAGAATCGCATGGAATTTGGTACGTATACTCAAGGTGTTTTAGAGATCAAAATTGCTTCACTTTATGTTGTCAAAATCATGATCTTAGCTGGTTTTGGCCTTCGAATGCACTATTGAAGCACTTGTGTAAGCTATTTCGTCTTTTTGTACCAAAGGTATATACTAGTTTTGGTTTGCCAATATAACTGTCTCCAAGTCTGCTATAGATTTAGTAGAATTCATCTGGGTAATTCTGGTCAACTTTTTGACATACAATCAATGTTTTTCTGCATCAAGGTATTTTAGTCACTGGCCATGGCTAAAAGTAGTGATGTATTTCGTATGTTGGTTGTTGAGGATAAGTTGGATGGTACAAACTACCCATTATGGGCTTATATGATGCGGCATGTATTGGTTGCAAAAAAAATGTGGAACATTATGCAGGGTGTTGAAAGATGTCTTGTTACACCTATGAATATAGGTACTGGAGTTGATGGAGATGATGTCGAAGATGGTGATATTTTGCAGATTCCTGTTCCTGCTGTAGTTTCTACCACACCTACTGTAGAGCAAATTTGTTGAGATACCAGAGATGCTCAGGCACATGCATTGATAGGTTTGTTTGTCAAGCGTGCCATTATTCCTCACATTCGCTCTTGTAGAATAACTAAGAATGCTTGGGATACACTTATCACATTGTACTAGGCTACGAATGAGGCTTGTGTTGCTTACCTCCAAAAACAGTTGGAGAGTGAGCATATTGACGAAGATCAAGAATTTGAAAGAACAATTGATCTCAATTGATGAAGTTATACCAGATAGCTCACTTGTGGAGAACATTCTGAATGGTCTTCCTAATTCATACCAGAGTTTTGTCTCTACTCTTCATTTGATGATGAAAGACAATCCAAATGCCTTGTCATTTGAGGAGTTATTCTCTGTTCTGTTGCAGGAAGATCAGTCTAGGTTGAACAGGTCCATCATGCGTATTACAAATCAAGCTTTCCTGGCTAGTCAGAAGGGCAAAGGTAAATGGAGCTTATCAACTAGCAAGCAAAAATTTACAAATGCTGCACATTCGAAGAAGGAAGACAAAGATGACAAGAACTCAAAAAAGCAGAAATTGTTTTGCAAGTACTGTAAAAGAAATGATCACATCACAAAGAATTATCCAAAACTTGTTGCAAAAGAGGCAAAGAAAAAAGAGGCTAGAATGGTTGTTGTAGAGGCCTCTACACCAAAAACAGAGTCTGATAATCTTATACAGGAAGAAGAATATGTGTTTACTACTGTTTGTAGTTTTGATCTATCTTCTCATGAGCAGTGCATGTTTGCAGTAGACTCAGATGTTTGGTACTTTGATAGTGGGGTGACCAAACATATTACCTCGCAATGCAATTTCTTCTCTTCACTCGAGCCTACCCCTATAGGGAATACTGTGACATGCACCTATAACTCCTCTTATCCTGTCATCGAAGTCAATAAGATCATTATGACTACTGCTGATGATAGTTCTTTCACGTTGTCAAATGCTTTATTTGTGCCAAGGATCAAGTAGAATCTGTTATCAATTTCTGCATTAGCCAAGATTGGCATGGTTGTGAAATTATTTATTGATGAAAAATGTACAGAATTTTATGTCGTGGGCTGTATCAACTCATAAACTATGAAAAATCTATGAATGATTTGGCATGTGCAGTACATGATTCTCAGGCTACGTTAGATGCAAATCTTTGGCATACACACTTTGGTCATCTGAACTTTGCTACGCCTCTAGAAATTTGAAATGGTGTCTTCTTTGCCCAAACTTGAGGCACCCAGTAAACATGTATGTGAAGGCTATATTTTGGGTAAAATAAAGCGTTCCTCATTTCCAAAAGATGGTTCAGTTCGGGCTACTCAAAAATTGTAGCTTGTTCATAACAATGTCTGTGGTCCTACGCAGAAACTCTTTTTTGGAAATTATCTTTACTTCATGATTTTCATTGATGATTTTTCCAGGCATGCATGGATATATCCACTCAAAGCAAAGTCCGAAGTGTTTATGTGCTTCAAATAGTTTCAGGTTTTGGTTGAAAATATGTCAGCATGTAAAATGGGCACCCTCCATTCTGATTGGGAGAAGAGGAAATATATGTCTTCTGATTTTAATGTATTTTTTACTGAACTTGGGATAAAACATCAGTGTACAGTGCCTCTTATACACCTCAATAGAATGGAGTTGATGAACGGTATAGGTGCGAAAGCTACGATTGGTGGATAAGCCAACTGCTGGAATTATATGGTGCACGTTAAGTGCTTGGAGCAAGCTTAGGTACCGTGGAGACTCAGATCAAGATATTTGATTATTACTTTAAGAGTAGAAACCTTATCATAAATATATGATTGTTTATGAAAGATCCAAAAGAATTACCACTCGAGAAATTTATTCGATTAATTGATAAACGCTTCATATTCAAAAAACACGATGCTTTATGATCATCCTTTCATGCATTGACCGAAACAACTTTGCATGGATCAACACACGATTCTTCTTTGTACTCTTTTATAGTTCAAATCAATTCAACACAATAAACGATTTTATCAATAAACAAGTCGCTCAATTGATACTTTTCATTAAAATACGAAAATGGTTACTTCAATTCATGACGGAATGACAAGATTTGGATGTAAGGGTTCATGGAATATCACATTCGTTTTGACGCTATGTAAGTGGCATCTTTTGTGTATACGCAAAGAATGGAAATTCCAATTTCAATCAAGCGCTAATCTGATAAACAATGTCCGATGAGCATCGAGACTATAATCGAGTCAAGATGACTTTACGGTTCAACACGTCAGAGTTTGCTCTTCAACTTAACCTGAAAAGCTTGTCTGCAGCTGCATGATAAGAGTACCTTCAGCGCCTCATTAAAGCAAGAGTTGGCCTCCCTCCAAAAACACAGAGATTTTGCCCTTCTGCGTTTCTTCGGAGCTCCCTTTGTTTCATTTGGCATAGAGCTATCTTTCGTCGCATGCACTACTCCTATCCTCTCCGTCCTTCACCAGCCATCGGATCAGATGATAGTGCAAATAGAAGGTTAGCGCGTATGTATTCCTCCCTCCCGTCTCTGTAGCTAGCCTCAGACAATACATAAAAGGACCCTGTCACAGATCATATGCGTTCTCCTCTGCCCCCCAGCCATTCGAGAGACCTCCCCCTTAATAAATTGATGCCCCCGATGATAATTGTACGAGTTGCCTTTACATACAAAATCTGCCACTTCAAGAGCAGGTAGTTGGTTGAGCTTTGTTCACGTCTCGTAGGGAAGTTGGTTGAGCTTTGGCCTCTTGAGACGGAGGTCTTGAGTTCAAGTCCCGGGCTGGACATGTAATGACTTAGGCCAGTTGAAACCAGTTGTAACCATGTTACCTTCAGTTGTAACCATGTCTCCTTGTCTAACCCCTCCTTTGTGGGATACGGAGGGTCCCGTGGGTACTATGCCCATTCACTTGTATAGCTGCAATTCCAAAGTTAAAGTCCAAGGGAGAAGGCTTCGGTTGAACCTCCATTAAAAAAAAAATAAAAAAAAATAAAAAAATCTGCCACTTCAGGAGTGAGGCTGAAGTTCTCAAGTTTGAGAGAACAATCTTCGACAACGCCTAATTGCGTGGCCAGGCAGCCAAAAGTCCATCACGGCTCGTCAAGTCATGGACTGTCGAGGAAGGCACATCGTTGCATATGAATTATGTGCCTTGGAAGCTGTCATTGGTGTCTTCTGAGGTCGAGCACACGAAAATCATCCGCCCACTTCATTCCTTGATCTGCGATACCTTATCAATCGTGATTGACTGAATGTATCAATCGCGACTGATTGCTTCAACCATAATCGGGCGCTTAAGATCTGAGAAGAAAACGACGATCAATCGCAACATGTGCCGCGAGTTTTCTGCTGTGTGAAGACGATCAATCGCAGCGCTCTGTGTGAAGAACAACGTGTAAATGACGATCAACATGCATCAATCGCGATTGACTGAATGTATCAATCGCGATTGATTGCTTCATCCATATTTGAGTAGACGTGTCAGTGTGTGGCGATCCCTGTCCGTCGTGGAGGACTTCCATTTATTGCGATCGACATATTTGCTCTCGTGTCACTCGCGATTCAATCCGTGTGTAGCTACCAGCCTGTGTCAATCGCGAATCATCTTTTCACCTTCAATGGCAGTATTTACCATCAACGCGTATTGAAGGTGGATTTAGAAGCGCTCTCTCGGTCTTGATCTACCCCTCTTTGTTGGGTAGAATGTCTTGATCTACCTTCTTTGATGGTTTGAATTTGATCCAACGAGGTGTGAGTGTTATTTCAATGTTTCAAGCATAAGGAAAAGAAATGAGACATTGTTTTTTTTCGATCGTGTCCAAGCTGTTGTGTATCGAAAGCTTTTTCGAGACTGACTAAGAGGGTCTTCCTTTGTGATTGATGGGTGGCGTGCGATTGCTCAGTGTTTGGAAAGCTAAGAAATCAACTTAATTGAGTTTGCTTTTGGTGATTCTCGCCTCAATGTCGTCCTTCTTTCCCTCTTTGGTCCTAAGCAATGTGGCTCCCCCTCAATCCCAGTGCCCCCTTGAGGTGCACTCCGTCCCCTCGGACGTCGCACCTCCAGTGATCTCTTTGTGCAAGGAGTCTGTGGCGGCAAAGCAAGAAGAACTGATGAAAACTTGTCTCATCAGTCAAGTATTTGGCCCTAGGCCCCTCTAGAAAATGTGAGAATATGGCTGTGCAAGGAATGGTTCCCGCGTGGTATAATTGTGTGCAAATGTCAATTCCTACCGGCGAATCACCTACTTCTAGTGTTTGAGAATGAAGAGATGGCCTTCTAGGCCCTGCAAGCCAGCTCCTGGCTAGTGGGCTGATCAACCTTATGTCTATTTAAGTGGACCCCAGACTTTGTTCCAAACAAGTCAAAGCCTCTTCGTTACTCGCTATGGGTGTAGCTTCTCAATCTCTCGTATTTCTTGTATGGATTTCTTCGAGAAATCATTTCTCCGATCGATCGCTCGATGGCCTCAAGAGAGGATGTTGGGGGGTTTATCTACGAGGGTGCTCAATACTCTTTCAATGCACGATGGCACCCATAAATTTGCGTTGAAACAGACTTGAACCAGGTCCTCCCCTCGAAGAACTCCGTAAACTATGGTGATGGTAAGATTTGGGTACAGAAGATTACCTATAAGAATTAACCCATTGTGGGCACCAAGGCCATAGGATCAAAGATTGCCCCTTGAAGCAAAATACAAAGGAAAACAAGCTTAAACCAAACGGGGCCTCGGATCCTTTCCCTCAAGTTGGCACTCGGGGTCATCCCCCTCCGATGGAGGAAGAAGAGGGCACTCGGGTTGCAGATACGGATTCAAAAAGGTTCATCGAAGTAAGACATAGGAGGAACGTTCGCCCTCAAAGATCGTTAGCAAGGAACGTTACGACCATTGCTCCTTCGAATAACATGTACTGCAACCTAGAAAAGGAGATTAATGAGGTCGAACTCCCAGGGGATAACCTTTATGAAGAAGACCCTGCTGAAAATTCCCTTGGGTGCTCTATCGGCAAAGAAGACAACCAAGAAGGCTACACCACCAGTAAGGAGGATGGCTTTACTACTAGCAATGAAGACAACCAAGACAGTGAAAGCTCCTTCCTTGGCCCTACTCTTCCGATATGCATGCCAAGCTTACCGCAACAAAATTCAAAGCTTAAAGGGAAACAACCGTCGGGCATGCCTTGGAAGAGCCCCCTCAAGAGTAGGATCCTAAGTCAAGAAGTTGGGAGGAAAAAAGAAGATCACAAGAAAAAAAAAAGATCGGGTCCCTCCCCTCAAAGAGGGCAACCATCAATAATGAAAATCACTTTGCTAAATGTGAGGGGTTTGTCGGACCCCTCAAGAGCGGCGATTCTTGGTCAATGGTTCAAAGACAAGTGCCTCAACCCCGACTTTATCTGCTTACAAGAGATTAAAATTGACGTAGAGGATCTCCAGAAACGGCTTAAATGCATTTCTCCGAACCACCTTTGGCTCTCCACTTCGCACCCTAGGGGGGCAGGGGGCACTGCGATTGGTATTAATCACTCCTAGTCTAGCAGATTGACCTCGACTTGTGAAGATCGAAATCATTGTTGGATTGTTGCCTTTATCGGGTTCCCTAATCTGTTCATCGTGGTCTCAATTTATGCCCCGAATGGAGAGACGGATAGAATCAACACTTGGACTTCCCTTGACTCCCTCTCACACAATGTTTTGCTTTGCAGGGACTTCAACATGGTTGAATTTCTTGAGGACTTTTGGAATAACAAGGGGAAAAATATTGACGCTTAGGAAAAAGAGATATGGGATAAAATCAAGCTCCATCTCGACCTGGTCGAGGTGAAAGACATGAAGGGGTTCTCCTGGTCTAACTTCCAATTGGGGGACTATCTGAGGAAAGTGTAATAAAGTAAGTCTATGATCCAAGGGTCTGGCCGGTTCAGACAGATCTGAAATCGGACACCGTTTGGTCATCCGTGTGTATGACCAAAGATCTCGAGTTTAGACTTACTAGGAGGTCATTTACTCTTGTAACCAAGTAATCCACTTAGCCTAATGGTTAAGACTCAAGGGTGTGAAGGACGAGGTCTTGGGTTCAATCCCCATGAGGTACATGGGAAGAGTATTTTGCCCAAAGAGCTCTAGAACCTTCTAGAAGCATCCACTGGACACTTGGCGCACATGTAGTTACATGGCTGACACTTGGATGATTAGCATTCACCTGCCCAAGAAGGTAGTCCCCTGGAGAGAGCTATATATAGAGGCATTTGGTTGGGAGGAGAGTCATCTCTCAAGCTTGTGGTGGTCGTAATTCCTAGATTGTTGCATTGGTATCAAAGCCATTCTCCATAGCTCTTCTCTTTCATCATCTTGCTCATCAATTTGCTCTCGCCTATATGCGTATGCATAAACTCTTCTACGAAGAAGAAAGAAGCTCGCGGCCGTTTTGAGAAGAGAGTACGTTGATTCTGCTGGATTGGCTTAGGAGAAGCATAGCAAAATATTATCAACTCTGTGTGCTGCCGGCAAGATTCGAACTCCCGCCCCTTTGTTGGGAGCGCGCTACTCTAACCACTAGAGCACGTCGTGCACGTGAAGAGTTATCTGCAGCAAACAGAATTGATCAGAGCCGGCGCTGAAGTAGATCTAAATTTATAGATCTAAAAGGTGATATTCTCTGGTGAAGCAGAGGAGATTCGAACCCCCGCCCCCCCAACTAGAGGACACTCGCCTATCCATAAGGTCGACGGGCGTTCACGTCCAGAACTCTGCAGAGATTTGTGTTGCTTTCAAACCCAGTGTTGCAGAAGATCTCCGAAAGGAACAAAACAGAACGTAGCTTTCTCTGCCCGCTGCGCCTACTAGGGATCGAACCCAGACGGGTTCCTTGGAAACACGCTCACGTAGCCACGCCGCCCACGAGTTTTGCTTGTTCTCTAGTGCAGAGCAGAATCTTCTAAAGCAGTAAGCAGAGCTGAAGTGCAAGCCCAACTCTCAGTCATTCAAGGAGCCAAATCAGTTGTTGCAGGCCGAACCCGAGAAGTATTCTGCTTTTAGCCAAAGAAACAAACAAGGAGAATCAAAGATTGAGCAAAGCTTGAAGGAATTGGAGCTGTGGAGTGAAGATCCGGAGGCCTAAGTTAGTCGATCTCGACGGACCAAGTCATCCAAGACTATTTCTTGATGAGGAAGCTTCAAGAATGGTGAATAGCTCCTTGCAAGGATCAAGAGGATGAATCACTCTTCCAAAGGATCAAGGGAAGGACGTAGCTAATTGGAAGATAAGTATTTTCCAAGTTATGTCTTCATTTCAATATTTGTTTTCTCCATGCTTTCATGTAGGATGCATTAGAATAATGCAAATTAATGAAAGCTAAAAAAGAGAAAATAAACATATTGAAATGCAAAAGCACAAACATATTGAAATGTTTGGTATGCAACTACAAAAGAAATGATTGTTGTTGCATTTCTCCTTTCAAAAGAATGTTTTCAGGCACCTTGCACATTTGTTTTCTTGCTTCCAAAAGGAATAGCATGCACTCAAGTATGTGCACATGTATATAACCTTTTGTAAGGTAGAGGAAAGATTGTTTATGCATGGATGATTGGACGCGCACATATATGTATCAAGCTCAAGAAATTGCTTGATTTATGTTTAGTATATGAAAGGAGAATGCTAACACTTGCATGTACTCACATGCATTTGCATCCAAGAATGGTCATTTGCATGCATTTGCATGCAAGTAAATGCATGAGCATACGCATGTTGTTCTGATAAGTAGTTGAATACGTATACTTTCATTCCTTTCTTTTTCTTGACTTAGCTAGGTGGAAAATATAGAAAATTACCTAGTTGCAAGGATCTTAACCATCATGCAACTAAGTATCTAGTCTATTTTTTCCTAAAAAGTGATACATAGGTACCACTTAGTAGGAGTCTTTTTTGAGGAAAAGAAAGCAGGTTGAAAGTAAGTATTCATAGAGTTACTTTCCAACTTGCATGCTCAGTATTCATAGAGTTACTTTCCAACTTGCATGCTCAGTTTAAGTTTGGGAAGAAACCCAGATACTCTTAGCAACTATCAAGGATTTAGTTGTTTTTGGATGTTCATGTTCATGCATCCAAGTAAGGAAGTTTCTATTGAAACTTGTAAGTTCCAAAATATTTTTAGGAGATTTAATACTTTATTATTCATCAAATATTGATGAAAATAAGTAGAAGTATTGAACTTCTAGAATCCCTGGAACTCTAGTGTTTATAGATGTTAGTTTCCAGAAATGCATCTCAAGGCATGATGCAAGGTCTTCAATTGACGCGGAAACTTTTTAAGGAAATTTGCTTGATTCTATTTTAAGCTAAATCAAGGCTTAAAAAAGAAAGACAAATATTAATTGATCTTTAGGAATCAAGTAATTTCCTAAAGTCATGACAATTAATGAAATGATTCAAATTATTTTCATTTCTAAAACAGATATAGCGTAGGAAATCACGATATTTCCTAAAGACCATTTAGGAAACAAGTTCTTTCCTAAAAAGATTAGCTTCAAGTGGTAAAGCCTTGAATCTTATAAAAATCAAGAATATTTTTTATAAGATTAAGTAAACAATTCCAAGCATTATTTGCTTGTGCAAAGTTTTCAAACATGGAGACTTTATTAAAGCACTTTTCTAAAGATAAGAAAAGTACGCTTGGTGGTCTTTAAGATAAGAAAAGCTTAATCAAGAGACCCAAGCAAAGTAATCTTTGGAAATTAAGCTATTTCCTAAATATAAACTAATGAAAGAGCGTGATTACCTATTTCATTAGTTAAATGAGAATGTCTTTTGGACAAGCAAAGCCTTAAGTCTTGGTCTTATCCAAAAGTCTAGAATTCCTCTTGAAGATCTTTCCAGTAAAGGAAAAGATTCCAAGATGAATCATTGAACTGGAAAGCAAAAGATTCCAAGATGAATCATCTGCTTCAAGTTATAGCTTAGTATTACTTGATTCTTTGGTAGGAACCAAAAAGTTCTTGAAAGAAAAATCTCCCCAGACGTGAGACTAGCATCTTTCAAGAAAAGTTATATAGTAAGTAGTTCCCGGACATCCCAAACCACTAGAAGTGGTATTTCAAGTCCTATTTGTGATATAACCTAAAGGTATATCAAAGATTCTTAGCTTTGGAATCTGAGAGGCATAAGTGTATGCTTGGACTTGAGAAAGATCTCTAAAAATCCTGCAGGTAAGCAAAGAAGCTTAAAGATAGTTTAAGAGATCTTAAAGATAAAGACTAAGTCTTTATTTTTATCGCAAGATCAACCAGACTTGATCAATCTTGGCCATGATTGTCCAAGTAATGTGCGATTAGAACTACTTTGTAGATTGCCCAAGTATTGGCAATAAAATTCCTTTTGGGAATTATTCACTCAAGTTCCATTTATTCGATGGAAAACTGTGAAAAAGAGTAAGTTGTTCCAAGTCTGAACAGAGTAAAGAAATTCCAAGAATATAGTCTGCAACCGTGAAAATGGTAATTAAGTCTGTGGAAGGTAAAACATAAGTGTTTACCTATCCTTAAAGGGATTTTGGTACAAATCCAGAAAGCATGAGCGGATGCTTAAGACTTAAGCAGTAAAGAGATTCCTAAATAAAGTCCCCGGGGTAGGTACCTAAAGCAACAATAAAGAAAGGAATCTAAAGACAAGAAGTCAAAAGCTCTTGTCGCTACAAAATTGGTCAAGGGTAAACCAATTGAACTTGAATTCAAGAAAATTCAAGTACTTGGAATTCTGATTGGTTTTTATTTGAAAACCCTAGTAAAGAAGAATTGATATTCTGTTAAGAGGTTTTCAAGTTCCCAAGGTAAAGCACATGATGGTGAGACGATCATGTGAAGGAAACAAAACCTAGAAAATCTAGTTAGAGGTAATACCTGGAACTTCTAAATTCTCGTAAAAGAATTGAAGAGATAAGGTACTCTATCAAGAGATGTTTAGACTTTAGGATAAGAATCACCCACACATTAATGTGAATATAAAATAGGGTGGTATGGGATACCAGATTTTATACTCAGATTGATATAGGAAAGATGGTATGGGACATCGGACCGTGGGATGATAATTATCTTTTAGTCCTAGTTTGGATTTTGAAGTTAGGTTTCATCCTCAAGGGAATTAAGACTTCAGGAAAAGTTTAATTCGTAAAGGATGAAAGTAGTATCTTACGATACTTCAAGATGACTTCAAGATCAAGGAAATTGAAGATATGAAGTAAGTAACTTCCAAGATCTTCTTAGAACACTTCAAGCTTAAGTGTTATTGATCAGAAATATTTGATAAATTTCTGAAAGAAGTTGGACTTTGATTTTGAGTTGATCTTTTCAACTAAAGATTTAATTGACTAAGTCAAGTATCAAGTTCCTAGTGTAACTTGATAAAATTCACTCTTTTAGACTCAAAGAAATGCACAAGAATTGCATTCACGGAGTCAAAAAGATTGAATGTGACCTGAACTTAGTCTCAAGTGAAGCATTATTTGAATACAAAACTCATCAGCGTAACCTCAGTGGGTCGACACACTGATGTTGGTTACCACACTAGTATCTTGTGGTTGGATGATGTTTTTTATTTGCTTTGAATCTTTTTGAGAAGCTAGCTTATTTCTCTTAAAGATAAAGTCAATGCTTCAATATCTTATTGAAATAGATCGTTGAGAAGTTAAAGTCCTGAGTCAACTAGACTTTGACTCATAGCAAGTTTATGTATATTCAAAGTTTGAATTGGTTGTACAGAGTCTTAGTTATTTCTTTCCGCTTTCCAAATCTTTTGGAATTGACTCAGATATGGTATCTGATTCCTTTTGCAAAAGACCAGGGATAGCCGGTTAGAATTAGATAACTAACTTGAACATCCTAGACAGATGTTATGTACAAGAACCTTTTCAATCTTCAAAAGATGATAAGTCTAAGTAGACTTATTCATTTGATTTTGCTTCAAGTTATAGCATAAATAATTTCCTAGAGTCCAGTATACTCTAGAATAAAGAAGTTAGGAATTGCTCATTGGATTGACAATTCCCAAGAACTTTCAGTTAAAAGTCTTTGAGAAAAGTGTCCTAAGTTGGACAATTTTCATTTTTGAATTTGAATTGGTGAAGTTAGTATGGTTGATTCCACCGACATGGTAAACTTTCTCCTACAGTTTACATGGGATTTTTTCAACTCATTGGGACAATGTAGTCCTCTAATCGGGTGAAAAAATCAAGTAACTGTTAGATAAAAGTAAACCATTGTACAGACATCTAAAGTTAGATGTATGGGACAACCAAACTTCAAGTTCTCCAAAACAAATTCAAGTGAATCAAGAATTCTCAAAGTCTTGCGAGGGATAAGAATCCCACCTTCATTACTAAGCCCATGCACCAGTTATGCCTAGAAATGGACTAGTAATTTGAATCCACCTAGTTCACATGTTTGTGCCTAGATCGCACATCCAGAAACTGTGAATTAGCCAGGGATGTCATTAGATCCACCCTCATTATTCTTCACTAGTTTGTACTTTGTCCCGTTCATCAAAGTGCAAACCTAGATAGTGTTTTGAATCATTTGGGCAAGGATGCCACCACAGAGATGAGACATGTTCTTCCAGTTCTAGAACATGACCATGTTCTTCCAGTTTTAGAACATGAGGCTCGGGGGTTGCCTACAGTATGTATATAGCTCTATTTTCGAGGACGAAAATCTTTTCCAAGGGGGGAAGAATGTAATAAAGTAAGTCTATGATCCAAGGGTCTGGCCGGTTCAGACAGATCTGAAATCGGACACCGTTTGGTCATCCGTGTGTATGACCAAAGATCTCGAGTTTAGACTTACTAGGAGGTCATTTACTCTTGTAACCAAGTAATCCACTTAGCCTAATGGTTAAGACTCAAGGGTGTGAAGGACGAGGTCTTGGGTTCAATCCCCATGAGGTACATGGGAAGAGTATTTTGCCCAAAGAGCTCTAGAACCTTCTAGAAGCATCCACTGGACACTTGGCGCACATGTAGTTACATGGCTGACACTTGGATGATTAGCATTCACCTGCCCAAGAAGGTAGTCCCCTGGAGAGAGCTATATATAGAGGCATTTGGTTGGGAGGAGAGTCATCTCTCAAGCTTGTGGTGGTCGTAATTCCTAGATTGTTGCAGAAAGCAAGACTTCATAGATGTTACATCGACCAAAACACCATCCTCTAGTGGGGTATTCCTTTGATTTCCCAATACATGGGCCTGACTATCTCAGACCACGACCCGATTACTCTTTCTTTCAAACCGATTCCCATGCTTCAGAAAGCTCCTTGGTTTCACGCTTGTCAGGCGTCATTTTCCCTCCCCTCTATCCACCAAGAAATTTTCGGAGTATGGGCAGAGACCTTTGCCTATTGTAACGAACCGGCTAAGTGCTAGAGAAGCGCGGTGGAAAGGACTAGATAAATTCTGATCAGGACTCATAAGGCTATAAGAGATATCCAGAATAAAAGGAGAGAAACTGTGTACCGAAGGCCCTCACGACTTGAAGAAGAAGTGAACAAAGGTAACTTACAATGCCAACAAGGGCTTCCAAAAATTAGGGGAAGATTAAGACTTGAGGAAGAGGTTCAAAGGAAAAATCTGCAAATATTCTTCAAAGACTAGTGGGTGGGGAAGGCTGACAAACCATCGAAGGAGATGTGTAACATCCTTCAAAGGAAACAAGCAAGGGAAGCCATCCCCTTCTTGGTCGACAACAATGGGATCGAATGTGGCACGGAAGTTGAGAATAGATCTATCATCATCGAGCACTTCACCCATCTTCTTGGGGTCTCGACTCCTCTTTCCATGCACAGGCATGACTGCATGGCATCCATCTCAAGGATTGCTCAACCTAGAATCCCACAGAGCACGAATTCTCTGCTTGATGCTAACATTTTAAAGAACGAAATTATTGAGGTTATTGATGCTCGTCCCAATGGAAAAAGTCCGGGCCCTGATGGACTCACCAATGAGTTTTTCAAGTCCTTCAAGCACGTGGTGGCCGCTCTGCTGTGCATGGTATGGCAAGAGGATCTTTCCTTCGGTGAGTGTATTAATAATGGTGTCATCAAGTCAATTCACAAAAGGGGAGATAAGAGAAAAATTGAAAAATGGAGGTTGATTACCATGCTCCAAACTGGATGCAAGATAATTGCCAAAGTTATCACCAACAGAATCTCTTGTCATTTAAAGTCATGGCTTTGTGAGGAACAGAAAGGTTTTATCAAAGGTAGATCTATACTTGAAGCAATTGTCAATATTTGGGAAGGCCTTGCGTTTGCTGAGGAGTCTGCACAAGATCTGCTATTCATTAAGATCGACTTTGACAAAGCATATGATAGATTGGAATGGGACTTTATTCTTCAATCACTAAAAGATCTTGGATGCAGCCGAATGTTCATGAAGATGGTTTCCACTCTTCTCAGAAACGCTTCAATGAGAATAAATATCAATGGTAAGCTCTTTGAACCCATACGTTTAAAAAGATCTATCAGGCAAGGCTGCCCACTGGCTCCACTACTCTTCGCTATCGCCTCGGATGGCCTTAGTCGCCTATTTAAGCATCACATGGATGCTGGCAATCTCAAGGGTCTTTCCCTACCTCTTGATCATAGTCAAATGATTGCGAGACTCTTTGCCAATGACATGAATGCCTTTGTTCTTAACGATATCAACTGCATTGAGGTGTTTTGCAGTTGCCTCGACACCTTTTGTGTGGCGTGAGGTTCAAAAATCAACCATGCAAAAACTGCTTTCATAGCAATCCGTGGGCCTCCACCCCAACTCTTGATTGATCAAGGGTGTCAAGTTATCCCTAGTGGTCAAGTCTTCCGTCTCCTCGGTATTTCGATGGGCTTCAACATCTCAATGGACCAATGGTGGAACCGGGTGCTATCCAAACTGGATAGCAAACTAAATCATTGGAAAGGTATGCAAACTAACTTGGCAGGGCGCGCTATGGTTGTCAACACATTCATGCTTTCTATGACTATTTACTTTATCTCGTGTTGGAGACCTAAGGAGAAAGAATTGGTGAAAGTGGAAAGAATTTGTAGAAACTTCCTATGAACTAGGGACCCCAATAGAAGGGGGATTCCCAAAATCAAATGGGAAACTTGTATTAGCTCGAAAGACTCGAGAGGCTTGGGTATTTTGGATATCGTTGGGTTGGCTGACAAGCTGGCGGCAAAGTGGTTTATCAAGGCTTGGAGCAATAGTGAGTCCTCTTTGGCTAAATTGATGTTCAGAAAATTAAAAGACCTTACCTTAGTTGGTCTTCCTGGTTGGAAGGACATTGGGATCCTCACTCTTTTGTTCTCCCCTCACCCGATGTCCCCTAAAGGCTCTAGCCTCGTCTGTTCCTTATGGAAGAGTTGGAACAAAGCCAAACAATTCATCAAAATCAGTGATGAGTGGAAGTGGGCAGCTGGGATAAGACAAAATGACTCTATCTGGTTTTCGATCATCGGCATAAGGTGGTGGAGTCTGTTGAGATATCAAACTCAACATGTGATGATCTAGGATGACACGTACCAGTTTTTTGTTTCTCTGACATGTATAGTGGTCACGCCGGTATATGTCAGGGATACTTCATTGAGCGTTATTAGATTTATCTACGGAGAGTGATGGCACATTTGTTTCTTGCCAGCTTACTCATTCGCGGACATTAGGTTTTTCCTTATGTACTGATCTTTATATATTGCACTTGTTGTATTCTTGTTTTTAGGTCATTCTTGTACATTCCTTTTATGTAATAGAAGAAGAAGAAGAAGATCATTCTTCCTTGCCTCAATCTGTGTGTGTGCTTCTCCTTGAGAGTGAGAGTGTGTGTGTGATATCTCTTCCTTATCTCCTTCCTTGTGACATGGTATCAGAGCCAGTGTGGCTACAGAGAGCTTGTGGAGAAGGCGACGGTGAAGATTACGTGGCAAGGCATGGAGAAAATGAGATTTCACAAACGGCCTCTGTTTGCTATGAAAATTGGCATGAAGGTAGAAGACCTCAAAATATTTTTGTGAGTTATCCCTTTAGGGTCACTCATTTTTGTCAGATCAAAGTTTCGGAGCCATCTCGACCTCCGTTTTGAGCCTGCAAGGTGGGGCCCACAGAAAAACCAAGTCAGTTTCAGAAACTGTAGCTTGCCTTGTGTTTGGTGACACTCATATATTCCAGATCCAGAATTTCAAGTGATTCTGTGTACTGTTGATACATGAAAACTATGTTTTTTTGAGATCGAACTCTCACGTCATAGTGCAACAGTGTTCAAGCAGAAGTGCTGCTTGTAGTGTTTTGCAGTGTTGTGAATTGTTGCAGAAATGGAAAAGACAGATGGAATGGGTCAACTTATGAGCGATAAGCTGGACAAGAATAACTTCCATGCTTGGAGATTCAGAATGACGAATTTCCTGATGGGAAAAGGCTACTAGAAGTACATCGAAGGAGAGAATGAAAATGCTCCGCAATTACCAGAAAGGAATCGGACTGCAGACCAATTAAGAGCATATAAGGAATGGAATCAAGGAGCACAAAAGGTAATGTATTGGCTATCTGTTAGCATACATGATAGCATGATTGGACACATACATGATGCCAAGACTCCAAAAGAGGTTTGGAACAGTTTGGTCACTTTGTATGAGTCTAATACAAAGGCATGGAAATTGCAACTCAAGAACGAGCTGCATACATTGGAAAAGAAGAGCATGTCGGTAAGTGACTACACTGTAACAATCAAAAGCATATGTGTGTCACTTGCATCTATTGGCATGAATGTAGATGATGATGATAAGGTGGAAGTGTGCCTTCGTGGATTAGGAGCTACATATAAGCAGTTTAGAACTTCCATACGGAACAGGGAAAATATTTCGCATTTTGCTGATCTGGTATCTATGCTGATTATTGAAGAAAAGAATCTTGGTGAGGATTCAAGCTCCCAAGGAAAGCCCAGTTCTGAGCAGGTATTCTACTCTGGCAGAGGAAGAGGTAGAGGTAAAGGTTTTGGAAGTGGAAGAGGAAACAGTAACCAAGACCAAGGTCAACAACAAAATCATGCAAGAGGAAGAGGACAGTTTCGAGGCAAGGGGAGCCAAAGAGGTCACAAAAATTTTCAAAGACATGATTTAGGTAATGATAGTAAAGGATGCTGGAATTGTGGTAAACCTGGACACTTAAAACGTGATTGCAGGTTGAAGAATCAAAATAACAGAAGGCAGCAAAACAACTATGCATCCACAAGTGCATATGATTCTGAGAAGCTGTTTATGGTTCAACATCACATGATGAATACGATGTCTGCTAGTGTTTCAAAATCGAATGATAATGTCTAGTATGTTGATTCAGGTGCTTCAAATCACATGACCAGTCATGCAGAATGGTTTAGTAGTTTGCAAAAAATGCTAGTTCCTGGATATGTTGAAACAGGTGATGATACATCACATCCTATTGAGCATACAAGAAACATGGCATTGTCTATGGAGGACGGGAAGGTAAAACATCTTGCTGATGTGTTGCATGTTCCAAATATAACAAAGAATCTGGTTTCTGTTGGACAAATGGTTGACCAGGGATTACAAGTCAGGTTCAATGCTGATGGATTATATGTAGAAGAGTACAAGCAGGATGGACGATTGGTTGCCAAAAGAAAAAAAGTGGGTAGGATGTTCACCTTAAATGTGAAGATTCCTGAAATGAATGCAACCATGTCTGCAAAAGGTGCACGAGTTATTGTAGATATAGAGATATGGCACAAACGGATTGGACATGCAAACTTGCAAAGGCTGAAACTGATGCAGTCAAAGGAGATTGTCCATGGACTACCAATTTTCAAAGTTGCAGAAATGCAAAAGGTATGTGCAGCATGTCAATTTGGTAAACAGTCAAGACCATCATTTCCACATGACAAGCATGTTAGTGAGAATGTACTAGAAGTAGTACATACAGATGTTTGGGATCCAGCAAAGACCACATCTATGGGTAGTTGCAGGTTTTATGTTACTTTCATTGATGACCATAAACGCAAAGTATGGGTATATTTCATGAAGGAGAAGAGCAAGGTGTTCATTCACTTCCAGAATTTTAAAGTGATAGTGGAAAAGCAGACAGGGAAGTACATTTTTCTAAAAAATCCTGGAATTCAGCGTCAGTTTTCATGCAGGTACACACCACAATAGAATGGCATTGTTGAACGCAAAAATAGACATATTGCAGAAATAACAAGAGCCTTAATGGCTGAGAAGAATATGCCTCATTGTTATTGGGCAAAAGTGTTGGGAAAGATGGATGGAGACTCCAAAAGATTGAGTAGATACTACCAAAACCTGCTTCGTACCAGCCCTCTGATGCTTTAGAGTTGATAAGTAGACCTCCTTAGCTTTCCAATGACACCATAAAATGGCCTATGTACTTTGGAAGTGATGTGTGTAATGATTGAATCAAACAGATAACTTTGAAACTCAAAATCTCAAGAAAACCTTCTATTTATGTCTTGACACCTGCTGGATCTTTTGCTCAGTATGACCAACACAATAGGAATTAGAAAAATTCCTTTTAGGGGTATCTAATTAGCTTAGCAAGCTAACTATTCCAAGTGAAATGATATAAAAAGATAAAATATGCTAAGAGAAATCAATTTAGCAAGTAAAGCTATACCCCCGATTTTTTAGGACTGTAGTAGACTTTGACCAGTGATCAACTCGACGTAAATTTCTGTAAAACCGCTGAATAGAATCTTCTCAAATTTTGATAGCATGTAGATAACTTCAAGATGAATCCAACAAGCTTTAGATCATTGAAGTTGGTGAAGAATTGATCGAGATATGCACTTCACAAGTTGACAGACTTTCAAGTAGTATAACAGAGAACTCAAAAATGACTAATGAGAATGTATGTATTAATGAACACTTGTATAAAAATCCATTGGCATGAATGTCATTGCCTAATGGTGTAGATAGGTGTGGGCTATAGTGTAGGCCTCACACACACACTCAGAATGAGTAATGAGAAGCTCGAAAGTGATGAGTTCTGCCTGCGACTTCTCCATGACCATTTTTATAGAGTGTGAGTAAAAATTTGAATTCAAATTCAAACTCTTGGCTCCCTATGATCAAGCTCCTATATCCTAGGAGATATTCCTTCAATAAAAGAGCTAACTTTTTCACGAATCCTTTTGGTAGGTGTTTACAAAAGATTCCAAGTCAATTTGACTTTTACAAAGAGATAAAGTGATAATAAATCACTAGCAATAGTTCCTATGCTTCTCCATATGTATATGGACTTCAATGCATCCATCAAGCCAAATGTGTAGGCTTGTGAATTACACCAACAGCTCCCCCTTAAGCCAAACATTTTGGCTTGGTCTTCATCTTCAATCTTCATGTATATCCTGCAATCCAATCATTGCTTTGAATCTGCAAAGTTTGATTCCATCCAAAGCTTTTTTAATTTGCAAACATATGTTACCTTCTTAGGGTCCTCATAGCCAGGAGGTTGTGACATATATACCTCCTCTGAAATCCATCCATTCAAGAAAGCATTCTTGGCATCCTATTGGTACATATTCCAATTTTTTGATGCAGCCACACTTACCAACACTCTGATGGTTGGCATCTTGGCCACAGGAGAAAATGTCTCTTCATAATCAATGCCTTGGGTTTGTGCAAAACCCTTGGCTACCAATCTGGCTTTGTACCTATTAATTGACCCATCAGAATTTCTTTTAAGTTTATAGATCCATCTGGATCCTATTACCTTCATGGAGTCCTTCTTTGGTACTAACTCCCATGTATCACTTTCCTTGAGTGCTTCAATCTCCTCATTCATAGCTTCTTTCCATTCTGTCTTGGTTATGGCTTCTTCATATGATCTCGGTTCTTCAATTGGTAAATCTTTGGCAAGATAGACAGAGTGTTTAGTAACAAGAGGTGTATCATACCCATATCTGATTGGTTTTTTGCTTTCTCTTTGTGATCTTCTGATTGATTGAGTTGAAGATTCAGGTATGTCTTCAAGCTTCTCCATCTTCATTTTGCCTTTGGACTTCCATGCCTTGAACTCTTCAAGGTTGATAGTATCTTCATCATCTGAACTTGAGTCTTCATTCTGAGTAGGTTCTTCTTTTGCAAGACTTGGAAACTCCTCTTCCAAATCATAGGGTAATTTAACCTTCCTGCATTCATTCTCATACCAATAATCATTTTCATCAAAGACAACATCTCTAGTCACCATGAATCCCTTATTGGAAGGATTATAAAACCTGTATCCTTTCTGATTCAAATCATATCCAATAAAGATGCACTTCTCAGCCTTAGGGTCTAGCTTACCTCTTATCTGAGAAGGAATGTGTACATATGCTACACATCCAAATATCCTGCAATGGTCTAGTGAGGGTCTCTTACCATGCCATGCTTCATAGGGTGTCATCCCATCAAGGGATTTAGATGGTAACCTGTTTATGAGATAAGTGGCAGTTAAGTTCTTTCTCCTATGTGTCCTAATCTTTTGTGCCAAATCTCAAGCTCTGAAAGTGTTTGATCTTTATAACTGTATAGTGCAATATTCTTTGTGTCTTCTAACTCAAAAGTGAAAAGTCTACCTGATTTTTCTCCTTTAGCAATCCTCTTGAACCCATGCCTTGGATCCTCCACAAATGCTCCATATTGGTTGAATCTAACCTGCAAACCTTTCTACACAATCTGTCCAACACTCATCAGATTTTTTGTGATGGTTGGTACATAGAGTACCCTACTCAACAAGTTCTGAGTCTTAACATTTCCAACTTTAACTACTGAGTTCTTGGTGTCATCACCTGTCTATATTTGATGCTTACCTTTTGGTTCCTCAAGATCAGAGAGTAGTGCTACATTGCCAGCCACATGATTTGAGCATCCTGAGTCAATGTAGAATAGGTGATCATCATTTGTACCTGATTTTGAAGTCATGTTCATGATCAGAAGAGAGTCATCATGCTCCTTTGTGTAGTTGTTGTAGTCCTTTCTGGATTTGAATCCTCCTTGGTAATTGCCATTGTAATTATTGTTGTAATTGTTGTTGTAGTTGTTGTTGTAGCCTTGGCGATGGTTGAATCTACCTCTTGACTGTGAGTATCCACCTCTTTGGTATCCTCTTCCTCTCTGATTCTTGTAATTCTTGAAACACTCATCTGTAGTATGATTTGATAAACCATAAATGTTGCATGGTGAGGAGTTATAGGATCTCCCCCTACCTTGCTTACCTCCTCTGCCCCTTCCTCTTGATGATCTACCTCTCCCTGCATAGTTGGCTTGGGAGGTAGAGCCTTCATCTTCCAATTTCTTGCTCTTGCCTTTATCTTTAGACTTTTTATCAGTATATAGGGCAGAAGAGTTATTACCTTTAAATGTGTCTCCATTCTTGTTGAGCTTTCCTTCATGAGTGAACAATTGTCCCATGAGATTTGTAAGATCTGGAATTTGCATGTCCATGTAAAGGTCCATGGCAGTGGTGAAGCTTTCCCATTTGTCATCAGCCTTGATCCCATTGATCACTTGCCTTACAATCTGCTCTTCTTGAATCTCTTCTCCTATGCTTGCTAACTGATCTGCTACATCTTTGATCTTGGTTACAAATTCTGGAACAGCTTGCTTAGGTTGCTTCCTTAATGTTGTGAATTCAATCCACAACTGATTTTTCCTAGCCCTTGTGTTGGAGGAAAATAGGATGACAAGGTTTCCCAAGTCTCTTGGGATGTCTTACAATTTCTAATATGTGGAAAAAGAAAATCAGAGATGGATTTGAGTAAATAAGACCTTGCCAATGCATCCTTAGCACACCATGTGTTGAGCTTTTCATGTTCTTCCTTTGTTGGTAATCCCCTTGTTTTGACTGAGGGCAATTCCTCATCTCCTGAGATGTATCCATAAAGACTCCTTCCTTGTAGATAGGTCTTCATCCTTAGAGACCATGCCTGATAGTTGTTCCTATCCAATTTATCAATAAATGAAGGAAAACCATCTCCCATTTTACCCTAGTTTGCTCTGATACCACTGTTGGGAAAGATGGATGGACACTCTAAGAGATTGAGTAGATACTGCCAAAACCTGCTTTGTACCAGCCCTCTGATGCTTTAGAGTTGATAAGTAGACCTCCTTAGCTTTCCAATGACACCATAAAATGGCCTATGTACTTTGGAAGTGATGTGTGTAATGATTGAATCAAAACAGATAACTTTGAAACTCAAAATCTCAAGAAAACCTTCTCTTTATGTCTTGACACCTGCTGGAACTTTTGCTCAGTATGACCAGCACAGTAGGAATTGGAAAATTTCCTTTTAGGGATATCTAATTAGCTTAGCAAGCTAACTATTCCAAGTGGAATGATATAAAAAGATAAACTATGCTAAGAGAAATCAATTTAGCAAGTAAAGCTATACCCCCGATTTTTTAGGACTGTAGCAGACTTTGACCAGTGATCACCTCGATGCAAATTTCTCTGAAATGGCTGAATAGAATCTTCTCATATTTTGACAGAATGTAGATAACTTCAAGCTGAATCCAAAAAGCTTTAGATCATTGAATTTGGTGAAAAATTGACCGAGATATGCACTTCACAAGTTGAAAAACTTTCAAGTAGTATAACAGAGAACTCATAAATGACTAATGAGAATGTATGTATTAATCAACACTTGTATACAAATCCATTGGCATGAATGTCATTGCCTAATGGTGTAGATATGTGTGGGCTATAGTGTAGGCCTCACACACACTCAGAATCAGTAACGAGAAGCTAGGAAGTGATGAGTTCTGCCTGCGACTTTTCCATGACCATTTTTATAGAGTGTGAGTAAAAATTTGAATTCAAATTCAAACTCTTGGCTCCCTATGATCAAGCTCCTATATCCTAGGAGATATTCCTTCAATCAAAGAGCTAACTTTTTCACGAACCCTTTTGGTAGGTGTTTACAGAAGATTCCAAGTCAATTTGACTTTTACAAAGAGATAAAGTGATAATAAATCACTAGCAATAGTTCCTATGCTTCTCCATATGTATATGGACTTCAATGCATCCATCAAGCCAAATGTGTAGGCTTGTGAATTACACCAACAAGAAGCTGTGCATACTGCTGTATACATCATGAACAGAACTCTGCCTGCTGCTGTACATCAAGTTACACCCGAAGAGAAGTTTACAAGTAAAAACCCAAACTTATCACATCTGAAAGTTTTGGCTGTATTGCATATGTACATGTCCCAGATGAATTGAGGATGAAGCTTGATCCAAAAGCAGAAAAGTGTGTCTTCATTGGATACTCCCTTCAGCAAAAGGGATATAAATGTTATAACCCACTCACACGACAGGTAAAGGTGAGCAGAGATGTGGTATTTGATGAAATGTCAAGATTCTATGCAGATGTCAAAGAAGGACTAAGTCTTGAACCAAATGACAAAGAAAATGCTAAAAAATCAAGTGCAAAATCTCAGGTTTTGAGTGGACCGGATGCATCACCAAGCAATAGATCCAACTCAAATCCATGGAGTGGAAGATTACGTGGAAATTTGAGTCTACCAAATTCATCAAATACATCCAAGAAAGGTAAAGAAAAACTTTCTGTTGGTCATAAAACATGTGCAGGTTTTGAAGACGTTGATGGAGATTCAAGTGGTTCAGAAAAGAGTCTTGATGAGGAACTTGGATTGCCCTCTATGAAGACTCCAGGAGGAAGAAGGCCACATGCAGATGATACAAGGAGAAGTGATCCAGGACCAAGAAGATCTAGGAGGATGATGAATTCAGTGCAACGATTGACATATGATAGTTACATGGCTTGTCATTATGCGTACATGAAAAAGGTAATAGAAGATGCAATTGGAATTGCAAATTGGGAAAAATCTATGGATGAGGAGATGGCTTCACTTTATGGAAATGATACATGGAAGCTGGTTCCATTGCCGCAAGGAAAGAAACCCATATGCTGTAAATGGGTTTACAAGGTAAAGCATAATGCTGATGGTACCATAAGCAGGTATAAAGCACGACTGGTAGCTAAAGGATATGCACAGACATATGGCATTGATTATGAGGAAACATTCAGCCTTGTAGCTAAAATGTCTACTGTTAGGACACTTGTTGCATTAGCTACAGCAAAAGGATGGACTTTGCATCAGATGGATGTGAAGAATGCTTTCCTACATGGTGAGTTATAGGAAGAAATATATATGGACCAGCCACAAGGATATGAAGATTCAAAGCATCCAGAATATGTTTGCAGGTTGCAAAAGGCTTTGTATGGGCTGAAGCAAGCTCCGCGTGCATGGCATGCAAGGATTCCTGATTACTTAACTAGCATTGGGTTTTCTATGTGTGATGCAGATCATTCACTATATGCAAGGAAGGCTGATGATGGCATCACCATTGTGGCCATTTATGTTGATGACTTGATTGTAGGTGGCAATAATGAAGAAAGCATCAAAGAGGTAAAGCAACTTCTTATGCAAGAATTTGACATGAAAGATCTTGGTGTGCTGCGCTATTTCTTGGGCGTTGAGTTTATACATACAGAAGCAGGTATATGGATGTCGTACAGGCAATATGCCTTGAATATGCTGCAAAAGTATGGTATGGCTGGTTGTAAGCCAATTTCTATGCCATTAGATCAGAATTTGGAGTTGGATACTACATCAGGTGAAGCATTGGAAAATGCTACTATGTATAGGAAAATTGTGGGAAGTCTTATATATCTTACAATTACAAGGCCTGATTTAAGCTATACTGTTGGACTTGAAAGTCGGTTTATGCAGGTTCCCAGGAAGCCACATTTGGATGCTCTGAGGTGCACTCTACGTTATGTGAGTGCTACTTTGGATTATGCATTGTTTTATGAAGTTAGTGTAGATTTGTAGGTTCATGGATACACCGATGCAGATTGGACTGGTAGTACTCCAGATAGAAGATCTACTAGTGGCTTTCTTTTCTCACTTGGAGGTGCAACTATTACATGGAGCAGTAAGAAGCAACCCACTGTTTCTCTGTCAAGTACAAAGGCTGAGTATAGAGGTGCTGCAATGGCAGCATGTGAGGCATCATGGTTGGAGATGTTACTTGCAGATTTAGGTGTGGAAGTGCAAAAGCTTATCACTATCTATTGTGATAATCTTAGCAGCATATAGTTAGAACGGAACCCTGTTTCCATGCTAGAACAAAGCATATCGAGGTACATTATCACTTCATCAGAGAGAAGGTATTAGCACGTGATATTGATCTTGTTTACGTGAGATCAGATGAGCAGGTTGTTGATATTTTCACCAAAGCACTTGGAGCTGAGAAGTTGAAGAAGTTTCGGGAGATGCTTGGATTACAGGATATGGCATTGAGCTTGAGGCGGAGTGTTAAGATATCAAGCTCAACATGTGATGATCCATGATGACACGTACCAATTTTTCATTTCTCTGACATGTATAGTGGTCATGCCAGTATATGTGAGGGATACTTCATTGAGCGTTATTAGATTTATCTACCGAGAGTGATGGCACATTTGTTTCTTGCCAGCTCACTCGTTCGCGGACATTAGATTTTTCCTTATGTACTGATCTTTATATATTGCACTTGTTGTATTCTTGTCTTTAGGCCATTCTTGTACATTCCTTTTATGTAGTAGAAAAAGAAGAAGATCATTCTTCCTTGCCTCAATCTGTGTGTGTGCTTCTCCTTGAGAGTGAGAGTGTGAGTGTGAGCTCTCTTCCTTATCTCCTTCCTCGTGATAGAGTCTTGGAACCTCCAAACTGCTAAGCGGCTTTGGAACAAGGGGTTCAAACAGTGGAAATAGCTCTGGAAACAAGAGACCGGCTAGTGGATCAGGTTTGAAGACTTAGACCCAAGACATAGAGTGTCATGGACAAAGGAAACCATCCTGAACCTTAGATTCCATGTGAATCCTATATCTCATGATTGGTCCAAAATTTGGGGAAACTAATGCCTTCATTGTGTCCCGAACGTGGCAAAACCCTAAGATCGAATGTCCTCTTGCTTGATTCTGACATCCAGAGACCATATTTTGAATTGATGGCATCATTGATGATATCATCGATGACATCATCGATGACATCATCAATTCATAACCGCCCTAGAACCGCCCTTGGAAAATCTATATAAGGTGGGGTTGGCCACATTCATAATCAGTCTTGCCAATACCAGTCTTGGGAGCTCAAGGAGTCGTGACCGCCAAGTAAGTACTCTTCAAGTTCCAGTTCTAGTTCTTGTCTTGTTCCTTGTTCTAGTCTAGTTCTTGGACATCCTATCTTGTCCTCTTGTAATCTCGTAGTACGAGATCCTATTTAGTTCTTTCTTGTACCTAGTTCGTCTCTGAGAAGGGAGTTGTAATCCAGACATCTTGTCTCATACTTACGATCCTGGGTTGTGGGATCTCCTGTATCATCTCTAGTTAAGTTATTCATACCTATCAGTCCAAGGTTGTGGGACATCTTGTATCAGTCATATATTCTTGTATTGTTTTCCCTTCGTGGGTATTCTTGTTATCAGAAGTGTATTTTCGAAATATTGTCTACTGTAGTCAGAGAGCACAATCTAGTGCTCCCCTGACATTTTAGCAAGACTAGCTTCCATCCAAGACTAGTTATCATGGAGAATGCTTATGAACAGATTGTAGCATCACTTCAGAGTCTCCAACAACAAGTCAAAGACCTAAATCATCGACAGACACAAATTGAGATGGGACATCCAAGGCATGTAAGTGCACTCCTCCAAGAATTACAAGAATGAATCGGGAGTCTTCAGACAAATCAAGGGAGCATGCAAGTAAATCAACGACCTAGTACATCCTTCATGAGGGAACCTAAGATCTGCATGCCAAAAAAGTTTGGTGGTGATCGCACAAAGTTCCAGGGATTCTTGCAACAAGTCAAATTGTACATCTGTATGTAGCTGATAGATACCCTGATGATGCATCCAAGGTTGGTTTTATCGGAACCTTGCTCTATGGTCAAGCATTATCATGGTTTGCCCCAATCTTGGAGAAGGATATGGCCATACTTCATGACTATGAGGGGTTTCTTGGAGAGCTCGTCGCCACATTTGGAGATGAAGACACGAGTCAAGTGGCAGAAACAAAACTTCGGAAGCTACGTCAAGGTAACTGCCCTGCCTCTACCTATGCATCAGAATTTAGGCAGTTGATATGTGAACTCACTTGGTATGAAGATTATTTCATAAGCCAATTTAGATGGGGATTAAGAGATGATGTGAAGGACCTTCTACTCACGATGCCAAAGGTGAAGACATTGAATGAATACATCAACAAGCTATTCAATGTGATAACCGCTTTTCCTACTAAATAGTTAGTGGAAAATTTGACTTTTTCTTTTTCAGCATATGTTTCATCAAAATAAAAATCATCAAATTTTGATAACCATGAAAGAACTAAAGGGTCATCCTTACGTCCATCAAACTGTAGAAACTAGTAGTTTTTAATACCAATCTTGGAATGCATGTCTCAAACAGAAAAGAGAACTAGGGTGACAACACAAAGAGATAGTGTAGTGGCAAAACACTTCCCTTGTGAGAATGAGGTTGTGGGTTTAAATCCTCTCTCCTTGGTGAATATAAAACTCATTATTGCCACTCGTAAATTAAAATTGGTTCACGTATAGCCAACGACTGTCAACAGTCTCCAAGGGAGCACTGGGTGCCAAAGATGCCAAAGTAATGCCTTAGTTATGCCTTAAGTCATGCTTAAGTTCTATGCCTTAGTTGATGCCTTGGAGTAAGCCAAAGGAGTAAACATAGGTGTAAATGCAGGTTCTGGTTTTGGAACTAGAACTGGAACAGAAACAAAAGCCGAAAACAAAAACGGAAACTAGAACCGAAAATGAAAATGAAACGAAAATCAGAACCGGAAAGGGGACTGGAAAGGGAATCGGAAATGACTATGAAAATGCAAATGCAATTTGAATCGTAAACAAAAACGGAAACCAAATCCAAAAATGGAATCAAAATCAGAAATGGAAACAGGATTCGATCAGAATCAGAATTGGAATCAGAATCGAAACCTGAATTGCGAACAAAGAACAACAAAACATGAATCAATCACCAAAACAAACAAAAATAGACCCCTCCATAGTGACGCACGTAGGGCTCTAATACCATTGCTATCAAGATCTTAATTCACGTGCACATAGAGGTTATGAATGCTGAAAACACACAGAGAAGATAGATATGCAAGAAGACAAGACAAAAGGGTGCAATCTCCCACCATGCGCTCTATTTCGATAGTCCATATAGTGCATGTGTTTATAGGATTTTTTATTATGTCAAAAATAGTGGTTACATGAGAGTAGCTTTGAAAAGCATGTGTGAAAGTAAAATTTGGCATCTTTCATAGAAAGCTTTTGCTTTTAATAACAAAAATCATGGTCTACAATGATCTGTTGGAGTTAGACGTCTATGGAAGCATGCAAACAGCACAACGAAGAAGATGAAGCTTGGAGCACAACACACAATACTGAATATATTAGTAGAGAATGTACAAAGATAAGTAGTCCATTAGGGTAACATGCATATATACAAGCCGGGGAAAAAAACCTCCTAAAGTGGGAAAAAAGTGCCCCGGCAGTCCTAGAGTGTTCACATACTTCACTACCTATATCAACAAATCCCCACTGGAAGTGATGTGGTGAACAAGGAGTTGGCACTCATGTATAAGGAAGTGCCAAGCTATGTGGAAATCACTCCACAAAAGGAAGTAAGCCCAAAGCTTTGTGGAAAGCTTCAAACGTCTCCCTAGGCAGAGCCTTCGTGAAAAGGTTTGCAATGTTCTCCTACGTGGGCACATATGCCAAGTTGATCTCTCCAACGGAGAACGGAGAACCTCTTCCTAACATAATGATTATGCACCTCAATGTGGTTAGTCCGAGCATGGAATAGAGGGTTCCTCACAACTGCCAATGCGCTTTGACTATTAGTGAAGATGGTGGTGGTAGAAGACTGGCCAACACCTAAATCAACCATAAGGCATCTCAGCCACACACACTCAACAGTTGCTATGAAAGCTGCCCTATACTCAGCCTCACAACTCAAAGTGGCCACAGTAGGCTTCTCCTTGCTCAGCCAAGATATGCATGAGCTACCAAGCATGAAGCAAAAACCACTAGTGGACACATGAGTGTCATAGCAACCAGCCTAGTTAGAGTCAAAAAAAGCATGCCAATCTGGTGGTAGTGATCCCCCCTTGATAAAACAACCCAAGAAGCCAAGTACCACTCAATTAGTGAAAGATGTGCTTAACCACTTTCCAATGCTTGACACCTGGGCAACGCATAAACCTGCTCATCTATGAGACATCAAACTGAATATCTGGCCGAGTAATGCATAAGTTTAAAATCAAGCATCCAACAGCCTACTGATAGAGAACAACATTAAAATGCATCTTCAGCATCATGAAGACTCAATCATAAACCTCTCTCCAATGGGATGGCAATAGGTTTACAATCTTTAAGGCCAAAATGCTGCAATAATGTGTCAATATATTTCATTTGACACAAAGCCATTCCACCATCAATGTGCATAAACTAAATGCCTAAATAGTGATGCAAATGCCCCATATCAGACATCTCAAATGAGGCATGCAAATCAGCCTTAAAATCAATAATATGCCTCTCATGAGGACGAGTGAGCAACATGTCATCAACATAAACCACAATCATCAGAAGAACATCATTAGCACGCTTAATATATAAGGTGCTTTCAGTTGGACTATTCTCAAAGCCATGTGCAATTAGATAGCCATGTATCTTTTCATTCCAACCATGTGGTGCTTGTTTCAAACCATATAAAGCCTTTCTTAACTTGCACACCTAGTTTTCATGCCCTTTCTGCACAAAGCCACGGGATTGAAAAACATACACTTCTTCATGCAAGTCACCATTCAAAAATGTAGTTTTAATGTCCAGCTGATGTACATTCCAACCATGATGAGCTACAAGTGCACATATGCTCTGAACAGTAGTCATATGGCATGTAGGTGCAAAGGTCTCAACAAAATCAATGCCTATTTCTTGTGCATAACCCTTTGCAACAAGCCTAGCATTATACCTATCAATCCTTCCATCAGGCTTACGCTTCAGCTTGTATACCCACTTAGTGCCAATGGCCTTCTTACCAAGAGGCAAGTCACATAAAGACCAGGTACTATTTTTCATAATAGCATCATATTCAGATTGCATTGCAGCCATCCAATGCTCAGGATTTTGTGCTTCATCAAATGAAATAGGTTCAGTTTCGTCATAGGGACTAGAGGCAGCCATAGTATAGCAATCTGATGCAAAAGAGGCACTATGAGAGCTTGACCGAGTACGATATGATAGAGGTGCATTTAATTTGCTATCACGCAAAGTCTGCACCAACCATTTTGGCATACTTTTTGCCTGCTCACTATCAGCTCTCTCATCAACAATTGCATCATGTAAATCTTCATAAAAAATGGAATGATCTACATCATCACATGAAACCTGCAAAGGCTGAGAAGTTGCCTCATTAGGACAAGCACTAGACTGTCCACCTATAAAAAGAGGTAGCAAAGTATCATACATGTCTTAGGAGCTAACAAATGTCTCCTTAGTACATGAAAGCAATGGTTGAATAGCATCTTCCACAAAAACAACATCACGGCTAACCAAAATGTGTTTAGTCTGTGGATGATACAGACAAAAGCCTTTAATTTTAGAACTGTACCCAACAAAAATATATTTTATTGCTTTATCATCTAATTTTCTGCGATGTTGTTCAGGCACTAATGCATATGCCAAACAACCAAAAACACGCAGATGAGCAACAGATGGCTTGCAATCATGTCAAGCCTCATATGGAGTGATAGACTATAGCGCTTTAGTGGGACACCTGTTAAGTACATATGCTGCATACATAACAGCCTCATGCTAGAAACTATGTGGTAAGACCTGACTCTTGACCATACACCTCGCCATCTCCATGAGTGACCTGTTCTTCCATTGTCGTAGAGATTTTGATCTCTACTTTTGCCTTTACATGCTGCAAACCAACACACTTTCTTGATCATCCATTGTTGATGCAGCTATTGGAGTGAAGTGCAAAGCAGACATGAACATGAAAGGAGATTTTTTGCAATCTATCATTCATAAGAGATCATTCGGAGCGATGATGAAGGAGCTCCTGAAGGGATCTCATGAACAAGTGAATCTCTATTGAAGCGCCATATCTACAAAGGCAACAATTATTTAGCAGTAACGAACTTGTGAAGTTTGGTTCATCGGGATGTTGTGTATGTTTCAAAAAGGATCCACTTGGCATTATTATTGTACTCAATAAAAATTGCATGTTTCCAAATGCAAACCATGAAAGCTTTGAAGATCTGTTTTAATGAAAGAATAAGGCTTATGTTGTTGTGGCGCATAAAGCCTTGCTTAGGACTTACCTCAACAGAATGGATTGTTTCTAGATCTACGATCTATTATGATCAAAGGCACTAAAGAAACATTTCTTATTTTAGTTCATACATAATATTATATTATTAAAAATCATTTGGATTCGGCCGCTTATGTCATACATAAGCTTCATGTGAATGGTGCGACTATGTTTCGTTGATGACAAATGGAAGGTAGGAATAAAAATAAAATAAAACAAGGCATTTCAACCAAAGAGGCAACTCCTAAAAACAAGGAGTTTTTTTCCAAAACAAAAGAAAAGGACTGGAGGTGGCGCAGGGATGAAAAAGGGAAGTGGCAATTTTTTTTATTTTCTTTAAAAAAGGAAGTTCGGCCTTAGCCTATTCTCCCGGATTTTAATTAAAATAAAGAAGAAAAGTTACAAGTGAATGGGACTAGTGCCCATGGAACCCCCCAAATCCTATAAAGCAAGGGACAAGTTCTGTAATCTAGAGGGCATTACAAATGAGGTGTACAAATCTATCATCTCCCTCATGCGAGGTTCATTTGGGTTCCAGCTTGTTATCAACGAGGAGATAAATGCAGTGGTGCCTAAACGGAGGAGATCTCTTATCATGGGAGATTCTTTTACCTAAAACAAACAAGGATTTCTCAATCAACCATTCCTTTGGGGTTTGGCCAAAGTTGAAAACACATCGCTCCCTCCAAATCTTCCAGAGAGTCTCACCCCTGATGGCATTCCACAGCCTTGAAGAGCAGCCTACTGCCTCACCCAAGAACACCTGTTGCCAATTGATTTGGTTCGCGAGTCTCAAAATCTGTGTCACGTGATGCCAGATAACACGAGACTTGGGGCAATCGAAGAAAAGGTGAACAAGATCTTCGATGTATTGATGCATCGATGGCACCACTTGCACCATGGAGGCACACCACAAATTTTGTTGGCCCTTGCATTGTACCAGATATCCTTAGGCAAGATCTGCCACATGAGAACGGACTTTTTGATCTCAATAAGGGGGTGCCAAATAGACATGAACTTAATTTCCCATAGAAGTTTGGTCCAAGAAAGGCACCACACCTTGTTAAGAGTGTGATGACCAACTAAGATTTCTTTGAAGTTGTGAATTTTGGATAGTTTCTTAACATTGCTCCATTTGAGGCCCTCCAGCAAGGAAGATCTTGTCCATAGAGAAGGCAGGTAGTTGAGCGGTCCCAGGCTAAATACCTATTTTGAAGAAGAGTCTGTTCCTCGAGGGAAACTCTATGTCAGGGGAGCACTAGATTGTGCTCTCTGACTACAGTAGACAAGATTTCAAAAATACACTTCTGATAACAAGAATACCCACGAAGGAAAAACAATACAAGAATATGTGACTGATACAAGATGTCCCACAACCCGAGACTGATAGGTATGAATAACTCAATTAGAGATGATATAGGAGATCCCACAACCCGGGATCGTAAGTATGAGTCAAGATGTCTGGATTACAAGAACTCCCTTCTCGGAGATGAACTAGGTACTAGAAAGAACTAAACAGGATCTCGTACTACGATAGAAGACAAGATAGGATGTCCAAGAACTAGACTAGAACAAGGAACAAGACAAGAACTAGAACTGGAACTTGAAGAGTAATTGCTTGGCGATCACGACTCCTTGAGCTCCCAAGACTGGTATTGGCAAGACTGATTATGAATGTGACCAACCCCTCCTTATATAGATTTTCCAAGGGTGGTTCTAGGGCGGTTACGAATTGATGATGTCATCGATGATGTCATCAATTCAAAATATGATCTTTGGATGTCAGAATCAAGCAAGAAGATAGTCGATCTTAGGGTTTTTCCACGTTTCGGATGCAATGAACGCATTAGTTTCCCCAAATTCTGGACCAATCATGAGATATAGGATTCACATGGAATCTAAGGTTTAGAATGGTTTCCTTTATCCATGACATCACCTCCCCCTCAAGCAACGAGTTCCACGAGGAGCGATCATGTTATCTCGTCTCGCCTTCATTGGATTCCTCTTATGGAATTCTCGAACCTTGATTGGTGCTCTCTGAAGGTTTTCAGCGGGTTCCCAAGTACGATCACTGATGTTATACCCTTTCCAATGAATAAGGTATTCCAATCTTCCTCGGGATATTCTGGAATCTAGGACATGCTCGACTTCAAATTCTTCATGATCATCAATCTCGATAGGTGGTGAAGGACTAGGTCTCTCCCCCCTCAATGATGAAATCTGATATGGTTCCGACATGGATACATGGAAAACTGGATGTATTCTCATGGTGCTTGGTAGCTCGAGCTTGAAGGTGACTGGATTGATCTTGGCCAAGATGGTGAATGGACCAAATCTTTGACGATCTAACTTTGCACAGGGCCTTGAAGTTTGCAAATTGTTTCTGAGTAACCATACTTTATCCCCAATTTGATACGATGGATTCTGGACACGATGTTGATTTGCATAGTACTTTTATTGTTCTTGAGCTTTATGGATCTCCTCCTTGAGTTCTTTTTGAATGTCCATCAAGTACTGGGCCTTGTTTCTGGCAGCTAGGTTCTTGACATGATTTGAGAGTTGTATATCCATTATTAGATGTTGTCCATAGTTTGCAAAGAAGGGAGTTTTCTTAGTAGATGCATGAACACTATTGTTATAGGCAAACTCTGCAAAGGGTAACAACTCAAACCAATCATTTTGGTGATAGTTGCTAGTGCAACGGAGGTATTGCTCTAGGACTTGATTCACCCGTTCTATTTGTCCATCAGTCTGTGGATGATTTGTTGTAGATAGTTCAACTTGAACACCAAGGAGCTTGCAAAGACTGTTCTAAAAGCTGGATATGAACTGTGGACTTCGATCACTGACAATATCATCAGGCAATCCATGGAGCCTAAAGATGTATCTGAGAAAAAGTCTAGCAGTGGCTGCACCTGTGATTGCCTTTGTGGTTGGAATGAAGTGTGCCATCTTTGTAAATCTATCCACAATAACAAGAATGGCATAATACTTATTTGACTTTGGTAGATTTGTGATGAAATCCATAGACAATGAAGCCCATGGCCTTTCTAGAATAGGTAAAAGTTACAAGAGGCCATGAGGTTTATGTCGGGGTACCTTAGATCTATTGCAAGTATCACATGTTCAAATATATTCTTTGACTTCCTTCCATATTTGAGGCCACCAAAAGTCCCTTGATATGAGTTCTATTGTTTTATTCACTCCAAAATGTCCTGCTGCGAGGTTGTCATGGTGTTGTTGAAGTACTTGGATCCTGGGCTTTCTTAGAGGGACATACAATAGGTTCTTATAGAGTAGTAACCCATCTTTTCCCTGAAATTTGTTTACTTCTTGGAATTTTCCTTCTTGAACTTTCTGCTTAATGTTACAAAACAATTCGTTCTGTGGTAGATTCTCACGGATCAAATGATTCAAGGCTGAATCTTCATGATGGCTCAAAGAGATAGTTGCTAACTGGAGATGCTCAGGCTTGAGTAATACACTCTCTTGTTGATCGAAAGCCTCTTCACCCTTCTTTGGTGCAAGGTAAGATCTTCTAGACAGGGCATCTGACTAACATTGTTGACGTCCTGGACGGTATGTGATGACAAAGTCAAGTCTGGATAGAAAGTTACTCCATCGAGATTGCCTTCTATTGAGGATGTGAGTGGTCATAAAATACTTCTTGTGATCTGTATACACAGTAACTTTGTGAGATGCTCCTTCTAGATGGTGATGCCATGTATCAAACGCGTCTACTATGGCAAGAAGTTCTTTATCATGGATTTCATAATTAACTTCTAGAGGTGAAAATTTCCTTGAATGATATGCAAATGGATGTAGTTGTCCATCATCTCCATATTGGGATAGAATGGCTCCTAGCGCAAAGTCTAATGCATCTGTTTCTAGGAAGAAAGGTTTGCTCGAATCAGTATGAACTAGAATTGGGGAGTGGTGAATGTTGATTTCAAATTCTGAAAGGAATTTTTTTGCTTCTTCGGTCCATGAAAATTTTGAGTTTCCTGTGATCTTGGTAAGAGGTGTCACAATCTTGGAGTAATCTCTAATCAATATCCTATAAAAATTGGCAAACCCTAGAAAACATTGTACATCTCAAACACACGAAGGTGGTTTCCAATCAAGGATTGTCTTGATCTTCTTAGGGTCCATAAAGATTCTTTTCTCTGATACAATGTACCCTAAAAACTCCACTTCTGTTTGATGGAAATAGCACTTCTCCAATTTTGCATATAACCCTTTTTCTCTTAGTTTCTCTAGGACTATCTTCACATGAAATTCATGATCTTCTAGATTTTTGGAGAATATCAAGATATATTACCACAAAATCATCTAAATACTCTCGAAAGATCTCATTCATCATATGTTGAAAGACTGTTGGAGCATTGGTGAGACCGAATGGCATAACTACATATTCAAAGTGTCCATACCTTGTTCGGAATGATGTCTTCCATTCATCTCCTTCTCTGATCCTGACAAGATTGTATGCTCCTCGAAGGTCAATCTTAGTGAAGAACTTTGCTTTTCCGAGGCGTTCCAAGAGCTCTGATATAAGTGGTAGAGGATATATGTTCTTTATTATGACTTTATTCAAACCACGATAGTCCACACACATTTGAAGAGTTCCATCCTTCTTCTTTACAAATAGGATAGGGGCTCCTGCAGGGGACTTCGAGTGTTTGATAAACCCCTTGGCTAGATTCTCATCAATATTCTTACGTAATTCTGTAAGTTCATCTGGGGATAGTCTATAGATTGGTCCGAACAGTGGTTGTGCTCCCTCTTGAAGTTCTATGGCACACTCATAAGTTCATTCTCTTGTTGGGACAAGTAACTGCAATGTGGCCAGGGTTTCCACGCATAACTTGTTATCCTTCCTTCTTATTTCTCTTGTGTTGTTAGAGGTTGGAACCTAGTTACATCTATTTGCATAGGTTCGGGCATAGACTCATCTCTAGGAGTGGGTTGGAAAGGTTTCCATTGGTGAGGTCTTCCTTCTACTTGTTTTTCTTGTTTCCTTTCAAATTCAGCTATGGCGAAATGTCCTGTGTCACAATATAGATCGTCCAACAATATGGGCGGCTTTCCAAAATAAAGTGAAGGATTCTTTTCTTCCTCCTCAATATCATTTACATGGTCGACGTGCATGGACGACCCTTAGATGGAAGGAGGGTGACACTGTCACTACCTATACAGAGCAGTTCTGGCAAAATTTATAATGCTCGAAGATGTACCACAGGATATCTTGCAGTAGAAATACGAAGATGGTTTGGAGGTGGGAATCCAAGACAAGCTTCACACCCTATTACCCACAACCCTCAAGGAAGCTATTTCTTTTGCCTATGATGCAGAAAAGGAATTTCAGTCCATAACTAAGTCGATCCATCTACAACAACCACATCAACAACCACTTTTTGTTAAACCAACTTTTCTTATGAAGCATAATTTTAATGCTCCATCTTACCCTAGTTATCCTCGTCCTCCACAATCCAACTACTCATCCACACCTATTGCTTCAACTCTTCAACCTACCAAACCACCTACCCTACAAACTTCAGGTGGATGCCCAATAGAAGTGACCATGTATCACTTGCTGGAATTGTGGTAAACTTGGACATACAAAAATGAAGTGCCGATTGTGACCTCTTCACATGAAACAAGCTAAATCTCAATTGCATAATATGGAGATCCATAATGAATAAATTCCTCATGTTTGGACAGAGTAAACATTGGAGAAGGACTTAAGTACCTTGGGTAATGATCATTCTCTGCTTTGCATGCAGGGTACTATAAATAAAAAACTTGTTAGTATTTTACATGATGATGATATTTCACATGATTTCATTTCACATTTATTAGTACAAGAACTTAAATTAAAAATGTTTCCTTCCTTGTATAAAGTGAAAGCTGCATTTCAAGGTAGTTTTTATAATGTCACACTAGAAGTGCAAGATGTTACGATTAGCATAGGCCCATATGTAGATGCACAAGCATTTTTAAATGCACCTTTGCAATCTTATGTTGTTATACTTGGTATGTCTTTTTTTCATCATCATAATCCACACATTGACTACCATACACATACCTTTAACTTTGAATTTAAAGGTCAAAACATTACTTTGTCTGTGCGGCATGATTTCTACCCATTTCCATTGATAAGTCATAGTCAAGTAAGACTTGTATTTAAGAAAGGATACAATTCATGCATTGTTTTTGTCAATGTCATAAATGATTATACTCATACACTTTTTGATGCACATAAACCTTTCATGACTACTTATAACGATTGTCTTATGTCTGAATATCCCTCTGAACTACCACCATCTCGATGATCCTTTGACCATAGCATAGACTTAATACCTGGTAGTTCTCCTCCTCATAAAGCACCTTATTGGTATGGCCCACTACACTAAATGGAAATAGAAAACCAAGTGAAAGACCCACTATAGAAAGGACTTATAAGGCCTAGTTCCTCCCCATTTGGAGCACCAATACTCATAGTAGAGAAGAATAAAACTTATCGAATGTGCATTGATTATAGAGAACTTAACAAGATCACAATAAAGAATAGATACCCTATTCCTCGAATAGATGATCTCTTGGATAAATTACAAGGAGCTTGTATCTTTAGTAAAATTGATCTTAAATCGGGTTGCCATCAGATACGTATGACACAAAGTGATATTTTTAGGACTACATTTAGAACTCAAACCGGCGATTATGAATTTATAATAATACCTTTTAGACTTATTAATGCTCATGCTACATTTTCACGAATGATGAAAAACATTTTTCTTGATTACCAAGCTTTTGTTCTTGTATTCTTTGACGATATATTTGTTTACAATAAGAATGATAGTGAGCATGAGAAGCATCTTAGAACAATTTTTCATTTGTTACGAGAGAACACACTTTATGCTAATCCTAAGAAGAGTTACTTCTTTCAATGTAAGCTAGAATATTTAAGACATATTATTTCAAGTGAAGGCATGCATGTGGATCCCAAAAAGACTAAAGTTATAGTAGAATGGCCTATACCACAATCCGTCAATGATGTTTGTTCTTTTCTTGGGTTGGCTAGTTTCTATAGGAAGTTTGTTCGAATTTTTTCTTATTTAGCATTGCCGCTTACCTTATTATTATAAAAGAAAATAAATTTTGCATGGGGACTTACCCAGCAACAATCCTTTGAAAAACTCAAACATGCACTTGTTCTATAGTTACCTGATTTTTCACAACCATTTCATGTCGTTACTGATGATAGTGGTTTAGGAATAGGTGCTAATTTAATGCAAAATGATCATCCCATTGCATTTCAAAGTAGGAAGCTTAAGCCCTCAGAAAAAATTATAGTACTATCTTATGGGATCTGAGGTATTAATCAAAACCGATCAATAGGCTATTAAGCATTTATTAAATTAGCCCTTAATCTCTGATCGACATCTTAAATGGGCTTCATTCATTCAAAATTTCTAGCCCATGATCCAATATCAACCCGATAAAGCTAATGTTGTAGCTGATGCTCTTAGCCATTTTCCTTCACATTCTATTGTTTTGCATAATATTTTTGCCATTTAAATTCATTCCTTTCAAGAAATGATTTCCACATGCATTTGATTTGTATTTCTCACATGTCTGGCATGACTTCAATAATGCTACACCTTTATCTAATGAACAATATACATTTCATCATGGTTTACTTTATTTCCAATATAGATGGTGCATAACCCAAGCTTTTAAAGATTTTGTCATCAAAGAAATGCATGAACCATCTTACATGGGTCATCGAGGCATACATAGCACCATTTCTGCTTGCGAAGATTTATTCTTTTGGCCACACATAGAAAAATATATTGCACATTATGTTTCTCAATGCATTGTATGCCAGCGTATAAAACATTATCATGGTAAACCATTTGGATTATTAATGCGATTTCCCATTTCGAATGAACCATGGGGACAAATCTCTATGGATTTTATCATAGATCTTCCTCTCACTTCATCACATAACAATATGATTTGGACAATAGTTGATAGGTTTAGTAAACATGCATATTTCATTCTTTGTAGAAAAACTTTGTCCACACCTTAGGCTGCAAAATTATTCATCAAATGGATTTTCCCACATCATGGATTTTGTAAAGTAATGTTATTTGATCATGATGTTACATGGGTCATCAAGGCATATAGAGCACCATTTCTGCTTGCAAAGATTTCTTCTTTTGGCCACACATAAAAAAAGATATTGCATATTATGTTTCTCAATGCATTGTATGTTAGCGTATAAAACATCATCATGGTAAACCATTTGGATTATTAATGCCTCTTCCCATTGTGAATGAACCATGGGAATAAATCTCTATGGATTTTATCATAGGTATTCCTCTCACTTCATCACATAATGAAATGATTTGGACAATAGTTGATAGGTTTAGTAAATACACATATTTCATTCTGTGTAGAAAACTTTTTCTGCATCTCAGGCTGCAAAATCAGTCATCAAATGCATTTTCTCACATCATGGATTTCCTAAAGTAATGTTATTTGATCGTGATGTTCATTTTTGCAATCATTTTTGGGTTGCCTTATTTCAACATTTTGGTTCTAAAATAGATTTTAGCTCTGCATTTCATCTTGAAAGTAATGGAAACAGTGAAGCTACAAACAATACTATTCTTGATTTATTGCATTATTATTCATTAGATAGTCCCACTAACTGGGATGAAAAGTTGCCATTACTTCAATTTTCTTACAATAACACCATGTGCACCACTATTGGATGTGCACCTTTTGAAATTGTTTAAGGTAAAAAGCTTCCCACTCCCATCCCTCATGCAAACTGATATTCCGATGGCCGATTCCATTGCTGAAGTTCACATTTCTATACTTCACGATGTTCACGACGACATTAGGAAAAGTCAAGAATGTTATACACCTAATATCAATACCAAATGATTAGCCAAGGAATTCAAGGAAAATGACTTTTTATGGTTATGTATCATTAAAAGACGTTTGAAAAATATTTTGCAGCATCCTAAATTAAACTTGCACCATGATATTATGGATCGTTTTGCATTATACAGAAAATTAATGATAATTCATTCAGATTAGATAACCATCTCATTGGAATATACATAACTCTTTTCATATTAGTTTACTTAAACCATTTAAAGGAACTTTACCACTCGATCCATTTGTTGATGACCCTCCTTTAATTGAAGAACAATCTGAAATCTTAGTTCTTGAGAAAATAATTGATCATGATGTCACTAGTATATACACAGGTACTCAGTATAATCGATCTCTAACTAAGTACAAAAATCAATCTATTGAAGAATGTCAATGGATACTTAAAACACAATTACACCCCATTATGATCACTTAATTTCTGCATATCATACACATACACAATAATGAACCCCCTCCATGAACATTTCCATGCATGTGTTTTTACATGGAACATGCTTATTTTTGTTAAATGATGGAACATGTGACTGGCCATCCATGTTTATCTTTCTTTATTTTATCAATAGAGGTTAATTTCTTTTTAAACTGAAGGGCATGATATGAATTATGGAATATATTGTTGGAGTGTTGAGGTGTTGTTTGATAGCAGTTAATTTATTAATATATTAATGCGTTTTGGTGGTTTTCGATATAGCAGCTAAAGGTTCATGAGGGCATGACAGGACGAACATCAATAATCTGATTTATATTTTATATAGTTTGTAAATAAACCCATGTAGAGGGTTTGATTTTTAGAAATAGTTAGTAAAATTAGTGGTTGGGATATGGATCGCTGTAGACCGTGATTTTTGTTATTAAAAGCAAAGGCTCTCTATGAAAGAGACCAACTTTTACTTTCACACATGCTTTTTGAAGCCGCTCTCATGTAACCACTATTTTCGACATAATAAAAAATCCTATAAATACATGCACTCTGTGGACTGTCAAAATAGAGTGCATTGGCGAGGGGGAAGATTGCACCCAGTACTACGTTCTATCTCGTCTTCTTGCATATGTATTTTCTCTATGTGTTTTTTGCATTCATAACCTCTGTATGCACTTGAGTTAAGATCCTGATAACATATGCAGCGGCCGATTTACTCCTTGATACACTTAGCAAAGTCTCTTGGTATCGTGAGACTTGGTGACTCTTACTAGTGTGACGTTATGGGGATTAGAGATGTGATTGTGTAGTTCATTGATGGTTCAAATGTATTATGCATAATGTCCGATTTGTACCTCAATTTTCCCACATAGTTTGATGTCAATTGGTCAACTTGATGACCTTGGTTACACGGTGGTCTTCTATGCTTAGTCCTTTCACATATCAAAGGGCAATATGGTTATTGCAAAAGGAAGCAAAGTTGGCTCACTTTATCCTTTATTTGTATCATAGAAAGAACACTTCTTAGCTGTTATTCAACAACCTATGGCTTGTATTTGGCATGGTTGTTTGGGCGATATATCTCATAGTGGAATGGAAAATCTTTCTCGTTTTGGCTACTTACCTGTGTTATCTTTCTCTAATTTTTCATTTTCTGTGCATTATCAATATGGACAGAAAACCAGAAATGAGCATAGAATGCACATTGACTCGTCAATTCAGCCTTTAGATCTCGTTCATATCGATGTGTGTGGTCCTATGCCCATAAGGTCATTAGGTGGTTCTCTTTATTTTGTCACTTTCATAGATGATGCTACTAGAAATGTTTGGGTATATCCTATCAAATCAAAGGATGAGGTATTCCCTACTTTCAGAAAATGGCTTGCTTCAGTTGAGACTGAAAAAGGAACTAAGCTCAAAGCTTTACGTTCAAATATGATGGGGGTGAGTATACCTCACAGGAATTTAACCTTTTCTACCAATCTAGAGGAATTCGTTCATGCGATCAACCTTTCCCCTAGTACTACCAAAGGTCGGAAAGTGGCATAAGAGTTATGGATAGGGAATCCACCATACTAGGATCATCTTCAAGTTCATATACCCAAGAATCTTAGACAAAATTTGGACCATAAGTCAAAGAAATACATTTTTCTTGGATATGGTGGAGAAGGACAATTTGGATATCGCTTATGGGATCTTGAAACGCGGTTAGTTATCATAAGTAGTGATGTCATTTTCAACGAGTCTAAGATGCATTATTAAGGAGGTTGAAGTGAGAAGAGTGGTGTTTGAAGCTACTAGTCCTCCAGTTAGCACACATAAAAATGCTACACATAGGGATGTTTAAGAGAATGTCCGATCAAATCAATTTGCAAATGTTCCTATTCAACAACCGTTGAGAGACTTTATACATGTTCCACATCCACTTGATAGATTTGTTCCAAGTGAGCCTTCTTGCTACAAAGAGGCTATGCAGACAAAGGATCATGTCAAGTGGGAGCATGCCATGAAGAGTGAGTTGGATTCTATTCACAAAAGATCTCAGAAAAATATTATTTTTATGTAGCAACAGTACTGTTACAAGGCCGACGGAGCGAGACAACCGCAACCGCAGAAGAAGGACAAACAAGAATTTTGGCTGAAATGACGGAGATGCAGGAAATTACGCAAGAGTCGGTAAATGAAGGATGCGAAAGCGATAAAAAGTAGGATGAAGAAGAAGAGAAAGAGAGAACGTCCGCCGCTCCGCTGGACTGGTGGGAGCAGAGATTACTGTGTTAGACATAAGAGAGAGAACGTTTGGATTGATAGTTAACAGGAATTTACTTAAGAGAAACAGGAAGGAGTAGTAGCTTTTTTTTCGGAAGGAGTCTTTGTTATGTTGGGCATTGTAACGAGTAGTATTAATCACATCTCGAACTGAAGTGTTTGGAACTTGCAAGTATCGTATTGTATTCTGTCTGTCTGTTATATTGAATCAATTTGGGAGATTGCGAGTATCATATTTTGAGACTATATATGAGATATTGATGAGTACATTGAGTTCTGTTCTATTCTATTCGTATCTAACTATTCTACTATTCTCCTTGTTGAACCGATTTCCATTCGGTAAGTCTTGTGTTGTGAGTCTGTTTGATGATCAGTTATATACGATTCTGTATCTTTTCTGTCGTGAGATTGTGTGTTTGTCATCCTGCGAAGAGACTGTGTAAGGTCAAAGTTAATCATCTACGTTTAGTACCTTTTCGGTTAAGTGACCAGATTCGATACAATAGTCTGCGTTCACTGAGAATTCGATAGAGATCTGTATGTGGACAGAAGTATTGGTAAGTTTATCAATTGCGGTAGGAATTTGTGACTTGAGTCAGTATACGAAAAGTTTGGCGTAATCCTGATTATAGTTGTCTGTGTATTATTGTTCAGTGTACTTACCTGTCACATGGAATCGTCATATTGAATAGTATTCAATTACTGAAAAGCGCGTATTCTATTATTTACAAGTCACAACAGGACCTACCATAGCAGATTCAGGCTAAAAGTCCTAATATTCACCGTGCCGAAGAGTAGTCAGTATTCAGACTCACCCACTATGCTACGACGTGATGGAGCATTTATGATTGTGTGAAGAATTGGGAAAATAGTACAGGGCCTCTGTCTAACAGACCCCTACCACTCCCAAGAACCTGAGGACCCGATAATACTCTTCCGAAAGTTGGATAGAAGTATTGTCGTTTAACATTGGCGATCCTGCTGGGGATGTGGAATTAAGATTGCCTGGTATTTTGTTCAAATTAAATTTTGTTGGAAGGACAGTAGCAACAGAATCAGATTGTTGCAAGACTGTTCTGTGCGTAATACTATATGATCAGTACGGAAATGCTACATGCCGATTACTCGATCAGGTGAAAAGTATCCCAAGAATCATCAGTTAGGGGTATTAAGAACAACTCTGGGAGGTACTAGTACAATTAGACCTGACCCAGTTGTCGAAAAAGTGACGAACGATAACACTGATTCCGGTGAAATTACGGTAGAACGTAGTACATCTCTAGAACCGTCTGGTATCACTACGGTGCAGACTGTCGAAAATACAGCAATTTTGGAATCTACCAAGACGTAGTTGGAATCTAGTCTAAACGTTTTCGGAATAGATTCAGATACGATTAGAAACACTTTAGGGAAGGAAATTAACACAGGTGAATCTACACTGTATCCAGCCACAATTTCGAATCCTTTCGGTGGAATTTCGGTAAGAAAAACACAGTTTTTCGGTGACGATCCAGCAGTTTCGGCTGAATCTTCAGCTCAACTACAACGTTTGGAAGCAAGTCTTCCTACTTTGGATATCAAGGAGGAAGGAAGACTATTTGAAACAGAAATTCGCAATATAGTAAGTAAGCTAATTGCACCGGAAAGTGTGCCATTTGGTGAAACAAATTCCGGTAGTTCAGAAACTCAAAACAGAAATACAGAAGGAGTGTATAATACATTTACGATGAATGAACAACCGCAATGACAGTTAGGTCAACCCAGATTGGCTCCAACGGGAGTAACATACACAAAGTTTAGTGGGTTTCCAGGAGATGATCCAGATGCTCACATACGCACCTTTGAAATTAGTTACGCTGTCCTCAACCATCCACCGGATCCGGTATACAAAGCATTTGTTTTTCAATCTACACTTGTGAATGAAGCAGCAAGATGGCTTACTGAATACGATATTAATCATTTCGGTACTTATGAAGCAGTACGAGACGCTTTTCTGTAGCGATTCAGGCTGAAAAAGAATCCTGCAGAGATCTTTGAGTATTTACAGAACAACAGACAGAAACCAAATCAAACTGTACAAGAGTATGCTACCCTTTTCAGAACACATTTAAGACAGTTACCTCAGGCTCATGCTAATTTACCAGATGATGTTATTACACAATGGTTTATCAATGGCTTACTTCCTCAACTTAGGCAAATCATGATTATAAGATGTGTAGGAGCCATGACCCTTGATGCAGTGATCGCAATGACTCTTCAGCTGGAAAACAAAGTTGGTGGATTTTCAGAGGATTTGGAATGGATAAAAACAAACAAACATGTGACTGAAGATATAACTAAGCAAGTATATTGCACCACCTGCAAGAATTCAGGACATACTAGTGCCCAGTGTGCGTTAAATCAGACCTATTGCGCCATCTGTAACATTGTTGGACATACCACTGAGAATTGTGCATACAATGCCAGAAGACAAGGAACAGCAACAGTTAATGCAATTATTCAGGAACAAGGGCAGCCAACCAATCAATATGTACCCCCACATTTGAGAAACAATCAACAACAAGGTTATCGACATTATCGAGGACAGAGGAACAACAATTATAATACACCGCGCTGGCAGAATGGACCACCACCGGAAAATCATAATTTACCACCACCTTGATGTCATTTCTGTGGACAATTGGGCCATATTAGAAGATTCTGTAGAGATGCAGCAGAATATGATCAAAGGAAAAAGGAACGTCAAAACCCAATGGCCAATGTGGTAACAATCACACCTGTAGAGACGCAGGCAGCAGCAGTTCAAACTCGTTCCGGTAAACAATTGCAACCAGCAGCAGAATTATTTGAACCAGGGATACGTGAACAACACAGAATGTATCATAAAGCTAGCCAGTGGACCACCGTAGAACCACCTGTTTTTCCAGAACCTACTCCAGTAATCCAGTCCCCGGATACGACACAAGCTCGTGCTGACAATACAGAAGCAGGTACATCATCTGCAGTAGAATTACCATCTTCAGACCAAGCTTCATCTTCAACAGTTAAGGAAGATGCAATTCAATTGCAACCAGCATGGGATATATTGTCAAAAGCATCCATCACACTGCCTTTCGGGCAATTACTGGCATTAGTACCAGGAATACGCCAACAATTTCAACAACAGTTTACTACAAAATCTGCTTGCATTCCGGCTACCGCAACAGTACAACCAGAGCCAGACTCTACGGTAGATCACTCAGTTCCTCTGATTACGGTATGGTTTCATAAACATCAAATCCCACAAGTTTTAATTGATGGGGGGTCTGGCGTGAATATTGCCACTGCGTCACTTTGTAAGAAGTTAGGATGGACTAAGATAGAACCAGTTCAATTCTTTGTTAGGATGGCTGATCAATCTAGAGTTCATCCAGTAGGACTGGTCCGAGATATACCCATAACTGTGCAAGACACAACATTCAAGATGACTTTTGTTGTTCTAGAATTGCCGGAATCCACCCTAGATTACAATCTACTTTTCGGCCGTCCTTGGTTGAAACAAGCCAAGGTAATTCAAGACTGGTCAGCCCAGGAACTTACGTTCAAAGATAAAAATCGCAAATGTGTTGTAAAGTTAGATGCGATACAACCCTGTGAGTTACATGCTCGACCATATTTTGCCGAACCAGTCCATATGTTAGATGGGTTGTCTGATGACGAAGAAGAAGAATTTCTGAAGAATAATGTTGATTTAATGACATTAGGAACTATTGATCTACAGTCTGTAGTAGATACCTGGAATGCTTCAGTATGTACAGTAATACCCATTGCCGAAGAAACTAAGGAGGAAGATACCATTTCGATTCACAGTAATGAACTACAGCAACTTCTCGAATCATCAGCTAATACAGAGAAATATCAATAATTTTATGTTCTAGAAGACCAGTTAATTACTTATAATCTTGGAGATGAAGATCACCCTCGTCCTGTAAAGATAAAGCAGAACTTACCTGAAGCCTTTCAAGCAGATTTAATTCAGTTACTCCAAGAATTTACTGACGTCTTTGCATGGGATTACAAAGACATGAAGGGCTTGGATCCTCGTATTTATCAACACAGAGTTATGCTAAAACCAGAAGCGAAACCGATAAAACAAACCAGCTACCGGATGAACCCACATTATGCATCACAGGTAAAGGCTGAACTTGATAGGTTGTTAAAAGTTGGATTCATAGTACCAATAGAACATGCGGAATGGATTTCACCGATTGTGATTGTACCGAAGAAAAATAAGCAATTAAGAATCTACGTAGACTATCGGAAATTAAATGCTGCAACAGTACCGGATCCTTTTCCGATTCCTTTTTTGGATACTATGCTTGACAAAGTAGCAGGTCATGAGATGTATTCATTTCTAGATGGATACAGTGGATATAACCAAGTAAGAATGGCTGAAGAGGATATACCAAAAACTGCATTTATTACAAATTGGGGTGTCTTTGCTTGTACAGTAATGTGGTTTGGATTGAGGAATGCACCAAGCACATTTCGAAGATGTATGGAGGAGATATTTTCTCCTTATCTCACCTCATTTATGCAAGTATACCTTGACGATTTTTCAATTTTCGGTAAGATGATTGCACATCTGGTACATTTACGATGTTGCTTTCAGAGATGTAGAGAATATAGATTGTGTTTAAACCCAAACAAATCTGTGTTTGCGGTTTCATGTGGTAAGTTACTTGGTCACATCATATCGGCACAGGGTATTCAAGTCGATCCTGATAAAATTTCAGCAGTATTAGAAGCTCCGGTGCCTAATACACCTAAGGAAGTAATGCGGTTTATGGGTCAAGTGAGATGGCATGGAAGGCATTTACGGTGGCTTGCTCATGTGGCAATACCACTAAACAAATTAATTTCCAAGACTCCACGGCAATTCGAATGGACTCAGGAATGTCAGATAGCATTTGAACGACTGAAACAGTTATTAACACAGGTTCCCATTTTACAGCCACCAGATTGGGACCATCCATTTCACGTGTTCGTTGATGCATCTGATATAGCAATAAGAAGTGTATTGATGCAACAAACAGATAAATGGTTTAGACCAGTATACTATGCTAGCAGAAGATTAGCACCTGCAGAGAAGAACTATTCGGTAACAGAGAGGGAATGCTTAGGACTAGTGTATTCAGTAAAAAAATTCAGACATTACTTGCTGGGCCGAAAATTTACATTTCATGTCGATCACGCTGCACTTGTTTACTTGGTTCGGCAGCAACATATAGGTGGCCGCCTAGCACGATGGGTCCTACTATTGCAAGAATTCGACTATGATGTCATTCATCGGCCAGGTAGTTCACATGTTTTAGCAGACTTTTTGTCACGCTTAGATTCCGGTGAACCTCCGGTTGGTATAAATGATACAACGCCAGCCATCTATACTTCAGAACCAACTACTGAGGAATTGTCAACCCAACCAGTACCAACTACGTATTATGATCAGTTATTGACCTTCCTTTCGGATGGATGTCTACCTTCTGAAGTCCCTACAGCTACACGCCGAAAAATTGCAGTTTTTAGTCGAAGGTTCCGGTTAGTTGCTGGAGAACTTTATTATGCAGATCATACAGGAACCTTACTCCAGTGTGTTCCTACACATGAAGTAAATTCAGTCATCAATTTAGCTCACTCAAGTCCAACAGGAGGACATTTTGCAGCAGATCTTACTCACCAAAAAATTCTGCAAAGTGGACTTTGGTGGCCAACTATGTACAGAGATGTATTGGAATTTATCAAAACTTGTGATAGCTGTCAAAGAACTGGACAACCACTACAACGTCATTACTTTCCACTTCACCCAGTACTTCCTTTAGAACCATTTCAGAAATGGGGTCTAGATTTTATTGGTCCAATCACACCTCCCGCGGTATTCAGTAATAACCGGTATATATTGACTTGCACAGATTACGCAACCAGGTGGGCAGAAGCATGGCCTTTACGTTCGGCTACAGCAGTTGAAGTAGTGAAATGTCTATTATCAGATGTCTTTCCAAGATTTGGATTGCCACTAGAGCTTGTTTCAGATCAGGGCACCCATTTTATGAACAATTTGATGAAAGCATTAACACAGTCATTCCAGATCAGTCATAAATTCAGCTCACCATATTATCCTCGTGCAAATGGATTGGCAGAAAGTACCAACAAAGCTTTGCTGAACATGCTTCAGAAATTGACTAGAGAAACACCGGAAAGATGGGATCAGTTGCTACCTGCAGTCTTATGGGCCTATCGCACTACATATAAGGTAACCACCAGCTTGACACCATTCAAATTAGCCTATGGACTAGAAGCAATAGCCCCGATGGAAATTGTAATACCAAGTTTAAGAGTAGCAATTTCTCAGAAGCTTCTACCCGAAGAGTCATTGGTATTTCGGTTGGAAACACTTAAAGAATTAGATGAGCACCGATGGCTCAGTTTCTTAACTATGAAAGAAATCCAACTCAGACAGGCCAGGACACATGACCGCAATTTAAAGACTCCAGTATTTTCGGTAGGACAGCTTGTTCTTTTTTACAATGCGAAGTCCAATAGATCAGCAGGAAAATTCAAGTTACGTTGGTTCGGTCCATTCAAGATTTCAGAACAAATTGGTCCGGCTACTTTTCGATTGACTACATTGACTGGGCAACCACTTCCAAAAGCGATAAACGGTTCTAAGCTACGGCCATATCAAGTAACGTCACCACGGCAATAACAAGGGTATACAGGGTACCGCAAGTTCTTAATTTTCTTTCAGTCTTTTAGTTCCTTTTTGTTTTAATTTGGTATAATCAATAAAGTAAGTGTAACCGCCGTATTTTAATATCTATTTATGTCAAGCCGCCCGCTCCTTTTTCTCTCTTTGCATGCATGCACACCAGATATAGACATTACTGCCCGTTTTGTGTAATTAGTACCGTTTAAAATATTCTTTGTATAAATCTCTTATATAATTCACTTAAACTTGTCGGATAGGTAATATAGTATCTTGCGATCACGGCTGTATTTTCTGAATACTTGTGTTTTGCGTCTTGTATCTGTGCGTAATGGAATCCCTAGCAAACTATACAGCTTTTGCTGATGGTATCCCTGCTGAAGTAGGAAATTACCTGCATGTACGAGGATTGGGTAGTTTCGCCGAGCTGCCCTGGCACTCAGTAGAAGCTCACCCCTTCTTCGCACAGATCATTTCTGCTATCGCTCGAGTATCTCCTACCGAAAAACAATGGGTTTTCCTATCCTTACCTTCTAGAACTGTAATCACATTCCAAGCTTTTGCTGAAGTATACCATTTGACTCCGCATGGCCGCGAGAATCTCCCCATAATTTTTGTAACCCGAATGGCAGAATTGTTCCCTCGTTATTCATCTAATGAATACGCCATTCTCTGCCGACCAGAACCCGAAAGAACTGCATTACAATTTCTAGTTGCTATACTCAATTTCTAGAAACGAACTTATGGTATCTCTCGACCATTTTATTCTGCCATCGATATAGCTGCCCGAGAACCTGTTAACTTCGCGTCGTTTTTCTTTCAACGTATTCATAAGGAGTGCGTCTCAATCATGAAGCAAGTGAACAAAGGCAAAACTCCGAGGTCTCGACTTCCGCACATTCTGTCATTTCTGTTTCCAACTCTAATGCAAGCACAACCACCACCAAGAGGACCAGTCTTGCAGATTGAAGAATCAGCGCAACCTTTAGATGAAGATGAAGAAGATGAAGAAGAGATTAATCAGTTATTCAGAAATAAACGAATCAGAATCAGTTCTTCTGAAAGTAAGATTGCAGGTTCAGTCGGACAAGACGAAGAAGTACAACAGGAGGTCGATCAACATCCAGGTGAAGCAATACAAAAGGAAACCGAACAACCGCAAGAAGTACAACACGACACAGAACAACAACACGAAAATAAAGAAGGGAAAGCCAATAAACAAGACAAGGCAGTAGAGAATGAAGCTGATCAGCAAGACAAGGAAGTAGAAACAGAGGCCAAGTATCAAGATGAAGAAAGGTTCCATGATACAAATACGTCTATGCACCAGGAATCATCAGCGTATTCATTAGCGTCTGAGCACCAACAAACGCAGAAGCAAACTGAAACTGAAGCAATTTCAACTGATAAAGTCTGTCAGCAGCAGCATCAAGAGAACCAACAAATCCATGAACAACAACTTACTAATGATGCACTGGATAAGCTCCTGAAGGCAGCAGAAACAACAGATGCCGGCACCACAGCGAATGAACAACAGGATGCAAATAAGGTAATAAGCTCTAACGCATCTCGTCCCATTTTACCACCGGAAAATGAAGTACAAGACCACCCCGACGATTCATCATCATCTTCCCCTAACTACTCGCCACCAAATTCTCAACAATTACGCACCGATACGTTTGCCCAACCACGACAATTTCTGCAAACACAATCTGTTCAGGTATTTTCTGAATTAGCATCGATCGGACAGTTTCTTATTAATCTCTCCCAGCAGTTACCTGCTCAAATAAGAGCCGATACAGACAATATCTACAAGGAGTTGCAGCATAAAGTAGAATTACTGGAAGCCGATATTACTCCTCTTCAAGAAGAATTATACATAGTAAAGGCAGAAAATCAGGCCCTACACGAACAGGTGAAGCAGCTGCAAGAACGACTCAGTGACCAAGAAGACATAACAAAACAACGGGATGAAGCTCTGAAGACAATGAACAATCAAAAAGAATTGTTGATAGTAGCCGATGCAGAAATCAATAAGTTAACACAGAACTTCAAAGATGCAGAAGATGTTAGAGTAGCATTAGGCAACTTACTGGAAGAAACTAGATTACAGCTGGCCCAAAAAGATCAACAAAACCAAAACCAGCAAAGAGAACTGAAGCAAAAAGAATTCGAGTTGAATACTACAAAAGACAGTTTATCAACAGTTAACAACATACTGCATAAGTATCTCGTTGAAGAGCCTCAGAAACAGAAAAGATTAGCAGATACGAAAAGGGCAAGAGATGCATATCATAAAACGATCCAGTTCCTCAACCAACAGTTAGAAAGGCTCGACAATCAAGTACGCAACCAAAATGATTACATCCATCGAATGCAGCAACAAGTAACAGACATGAAGACAGCCAGAGATGCAGCATTGGCCAATGAATTTTATTTACAGGAAGCATTCTTACAAACCGAGGCTGAAAATTTACTTTCGGAAGCTATTGTGCTCAGTTCGGTGCGTACAGATGCCCAATTATTAGAACCCGACACCTTGAAAAATGTATTAGAAACTCTTAAAAAAAAGATTGCCCGTATCTTTTGATCAGCTAGAAGTATGTATTTAGAAGGTCTCGCAGCAGAACTGTAAAATTCGGTCCTACAAATCCTGTGTTGTACTAATGATTTTTATTAAGAGTCATGATTTTTGTGCATAATACTCTTCGCACATGTAAAAGACGTTCCAAGTCCAGCATCGATCTATGGGATAAAATACAGAATGATGATTTTGATGCTACAATTTCGGCAAGAAGTATGAAGTGTCATGTCCGAATGAAATATCATCATTCCAGCAAACGGCAGTTCAAGTTCTAGTGCTTATAAAATGCGTATGCCCAGCATAGTATTTTTCTGTATAGTATTCTGCGAGCTCTCGTACTAATTAACAAAACTTCTAGCATATTATTTTCGGCAAGACTTACAACTATGTCTGAATCGGATATACTAAGATGGCGACTCAGGAAGCGCGCAATTGCACAGAACCGTGTGGTGACTACAACAAATACTACATTACAGGATGATGAAGATGACTCAAAAACTTCGGCAACATCACCGGGTCAGCATAACAACATATTATTTTCCACAGAATTCAAAATAGAGTTTGACATCCATTCTAGGAGAAATGAGAACTGGTTACGGAGGATCGGACTCCTCCAGTTTGCTAAGTTACCCTGGGAACAGTGGACAGATAATGAAGATGCAGAGAATCAGTTACACAGCATGCGACAAACAAAAGGTCTCCTTGTAAATCAGGTACAATTTTCACCACAATTAGTTTCGTCAGTATTTCAATTACCGTTGTATGAAGAGGCAAACTTTCCCAAATGTTCTTATAACGACCTGCGAAAAGAATTCGGTAAGGGCGAAGGTCGTAGACGCTATTTTATGATGAAGAATGCCACATATACTTGCCGTGAACAATTTAAATGGTACTTAGAAAGGCTTTGCTTTATAGTCAGATTTGATCTTATGTCTAGAGAAAATTTTTCGCCTCTAGTACAAGCGGAGAAGGGAGGAAAAGTGAGCTGGGCTCACTGGTTGTACAATCATTTACACAAACAGTTTTTTGTTGGGGACAAACGCAGATCCCAAAAATACACTCGTTTACCAGTGTATTTAGCTGCTATTTTTCAATTCGTACAAGCTAGAAGACCACATGTTGAAAAACACGGTATGCTCAACTCGGAGCATAACTACACAAATGAACAAGATGAACCCGATACACTGTTAGACTCCTCTGAGGATATATGCCCCACACACGGCACTAAACAGGCAAGGGTGTTTGGAACACCTTTTTCGTTGATAACAAAAAGAAAGTTACAGCAGTCACCCCAACCAGTAAATTCGAAGAAGTCAAATACTAATGATTCTATTACCGGAATCGGAAATCAGGTATATACCATGCAGAAAAAATTACAGGAAGTCTCAGATTTTTTAATACAACAAGAACAGAAGCTACAACTGGGAAAAGATCAAGCATTGGCCAATATGAACCATTTTAATTCTTTGTTAACATCAAATCAACAATTGCAAAACGCACTGAAAGATAAAACAGAGCTGCTGAGAGAAGTACAGAATGAACACAATCAACTGATAGTTACATTAGTTAATATCACCAAATCTATTAAGGAATTCCAACAATACCAGGAAGCGGTGCAGAAACAGATACATGATGAAATGACCAATTTTTCGGCAAGGAATGTCACTCTACAGAACGAAATTGAAGTCTTACGATCCAGAATACAGGTCTTGCAGGATTTAGAAAAACAGGTTTTGACTGGTGAAGGAATTAATCTGGATGCCACTTTGATGACAAAAATCGATATCGAAGCATTAAAACAAAAGTTGAGCACTCATGTACATAACAGTTGGAAACTTTTTCGTCGCAGATGGTTGGCCATTACAATTCCAAAAATGGAAAACATACGCTCAGGTCTTGTCTCCCAACATGACCATGATTTGGTAGATATAATTAACCAACAGAAGCAACAGTTGGAACAACAAAAACAGAAAATCAATCAATTACAGAAAGAAATTCGGCAACAAAAATCTGGAACAGGTAGTCCCAAAAAACAAACGTCCCCGATTGCAGATAATGATATCTCTGATAAGATTCAGGTCGATCTTGCGGGTTCGAGTCCACCGTGCGTGCCAGTGTTACAAGGCCGACGGAGCGAGACAACCGCAACCGCAGAAGAAGGACAAACAAGAATTTTGGCTGAAATGACGGAGATGGAGGAAATTACGCAAGAGTCGGTAAATGAAGGATGCGAAAGCGATAAAAAGTAGGATGAAGAAGAAGAGAAAGAGAGAACGTCCGCCGCTCCGCTGGACTGGTGGGAGCAGAGATTACTGTGTTAGACAGAAGAGAGAGAACGTTTGGATTGATAGTTAACAGGAATTTACTTAAGAGAAACAGGAAGGAGTAGTAGCTTTTTTTTTGGAAGGAGTCTCTGTTATGTTGGGCATTGTAACGAGTAGTATTAATCACATCTCGAACTGAAGTGTTTGGAACTTGCAAGTATCGTATTGTATTCTGTCTGTCTGTTATATTGAATCAATTTGGGAGATTGCGAGTATCATATTTTGAGACTATATATGAGATATTGATGAGTACATTGAGTTCTGTTCTATTCTATTCGTATCTAACTATTCTACTATTCTCCTTGTTGAACCGATTTCCATTCGGTAAGTCTTGTGTTGTGAGTCTGTTTGATGATCAGTTATATACGATTCTGTATCTTTTCTGTCGTGAGATTGTGTGTTTGTCATCCTGCGAAGAGACTGTGTAAGGTCAAAGTTAATCATCTACGTTTAGTACCTTTTCGGTTAAGTGACCAGATTCGATACAATAGTCTGCGTTCACTGAGAATTCGATAGAGATCTGTATGTGGACAGAAGTATTGGTAAGTTTATCAATTGCGGTAGGAATTTGTGACTTGAGTCAGTATACGAAAAGTTTGGCGTAATCCCGATTATAGTTGTCTGTGTATTATTGTTCAGTGTACTTACCTGTCACATGGAATCGTCATATTGAATAGTATTCAATTACTGAAAAGTGCGTATTCTATTATTTACAAGTCACAACAGGACCTCTGCTCCATTACCATAGCAGATTCAGGCTAAAAGTCCTAATATTCACCGTGCCGAAGAGTAGTCAGTATTCAGACTCACCCACTGTGCTACGACGTGATGGAGCATTTATGATTGTGTGAAGAATTGGGAAAATAGTACAGGGACTCTGTCTAACAGACCCCTACCACTCCCAAGAACCCGAGGACCCGATAATACTCTTCCGAAAGTTGGATAGAAGTATTGTCGTTTAACAGTACAAAGGTTCACTTGAAATTCTCAATCTGGAATGTTTAAGAGATATCAAACAAAGCGCAAGTTACAATCTTGCAATCTGACCTCATTTTCCCATGGGCCCCACCTTGCATACTTGAAATCGAAGTCGAGATGGCTCTGAATGGATTCGTTGCAATGAAGGACTTAGAACTAGTCAAAATGGATGTGAAAACTGCTTTCTTGCCTGGAGATCTTATAGATGAGATCTATATGGAACAACTAGAGGGTTATGTATTTCTTGGCAAGGAAAGTCTAGTTTGTATCACGAAAAGCTTGTATGGACTTAAATAGTCCCCTAGACAATGATATCGAAAGTTTGACGGTTTTATGAAGTCTCAAGGCTATTCTCGAAGCAATGAGGATCATTGTCTCTACACAAAGAGATGCTCAGATGGCAGCTTGATGTGTTTGATACTTTATGCCGATGATATGTTGATTGCTTGGAAGTCCTCTTATGACTTGTCAATTCTCAAAGAGAAGTTGAGTCTGACATTTGATATGAAGGATTTTGGGGATGCCAAACATATTCTTGGCATACACATTACTCGTGATAGGATTAAAAAATGCATATATATGTCTCAAAGTGAGTACATATCCAAAGTACTTCACACGTTCAATATGCAAGGTAGAACGGCATTGAGTACACGCTTACCCACATATGTGAAATTGAGCAAGGATGATTGCCCCAAATCAAATGAGGAAAAGGAATTCATGACCAAAATTCCCTATCAGTCTACTATTGGTAGTCTCATGAATGCTATGGTAGCTATGAGACTAGACATTACATTTGTAGTGGGAGTTGTGAGTAGATATATGTTTAATCCTAGCAAGAAACATTGTGAAGCAATCAAGATGATTTTGAGATATCTGAGTGGCACTAAGGACAAGTTTCTATGCTTAGGTAGAGGGAAAGAATCTGTTATTGGTTACACAGATTCTGACTATGCTGGTTGTGTAGACAATCATAAGTATACATCAGGGTACATTTTTCATTTTGCTAGAGGTGCTATCTCTTGGAGATCTCGTCTTCAAGAATGTACAATTGTTTCCACCATAGAAGCAGAGTATGTTGCAGCAAGTGAGGCATGTAAGGAAGCATTGTGGCTTTCTCGTCTTGCTTGTGATATGGGTTTATCTCATCATGTAACTCTTTTGCTCAGTGACCGTTAGAGTGCCATTGCTTTGGCTAAGAATCTAGTCTATCATGCAAAGACCAAGCACATTGAGGTGAGGTATCACTTCATTAGAGATTGCTTAGCCACCGAGCACATTATTCTCGAGAAGGTTCACACTCAAGATAATGTTACAAATTCTTTGACCAAAGTTCTACCACAGGATAGCTTTCGACACTGTTGTCACTTGATGGTGGTTACTTGATTCATGGTCTTACACAATCACTTGTATACTATATAACATGCCCATGAGGTGTGAAGTATAGCTTGTATACTTACACTCAGGTATTCTTTATCATTCTTTATTTTCCCCCCATAGTTACTTTGGCCATATTGTCCTTTAGTGGGAGATTGTTACCATTAGTGCCCATGTGAAAGGCTAAATGGCCACCAAACACTTCTCTGTATATGTTCTTTAATTAAACATATAGTGGCCTGGTCAACCACATACTATAAGTTCGATTGCATTTTTAACACCTAAGAAGCCTGTGTTCGTGCCCCTGTGTACTCTATTTTCTATATATTCTGTAGGCTCTATGTACAGTATTGTGTGCAGTGCTTGGAGCTCGATTTTCTACTCCGAGGATATCATCATGGAGCTCTCGAGAAGGAGAGTGCAGTATGGTGCATTTCCATCAAAATACTTCATTTCCCCAAAGAAAGGAGCAGATGAGAAAAATGAATGATGAGAAATTGCATATACCAAGTGCTAAAAGAAGCCAACTAGGTTTGTCGAGCATATGTGAACCCACTAGCATACACTTCATATGGAGAGACTAGGGTAGGACTTCCACCTGCATCATCGAAGAGACCCCGATATCTAGGTGTCTCTGGTTTCATAAAAACCTCACCACGACCATCCTTAACACATTAAGGCTATTAAAACCATAATTATCGTGCTATACCACATGAGCATTCCTAGGTCATTTCCACAAAGACATACATAGTGAGAGTTCTCAAACAATGTATATGAGCAATGAGTAATAGTTATTGAATTAAAAAGATCTAAAAATATGTCCAAAAATTAGCCTTACACAAGGCTCAATGCACTCCTACAAAACGACCTAACAAGTGCCATTGACGTGTTGACTAGTGATGGTTTCTCCCATTACAACTAGAACTATCTAAGAAAATTGTAAAATCACTAACATGGCTGGAAAAAGAGGCCCAAAGCTCTGAACATTCATTGTTGAAGAAGCACAGAAAAGACTCTTCTCAAAGCTCTTGGACCTACTCAAAGAGAATATCCATGAACAAACTCCGAAACAACTCCAAAAATCACCCAGAAATTATGCTGAATAGGATTTGAAAGCCAAGATCACCTTGAGGACCCAAAATCTACTCAAGCTAATGTCAATATTAGTCTTTTCCCCTTCTTAATCATGGGTGACCTCTGCAAAAGTATCAAGAACCTCTATCTTCCTTGATCATTGAGGTTCTCCTCTTTCAAGTGCCAGTCCAAATGAGACAATGTCTCAACCTTTACAGATTTCAAATGATGCAATCATTCCATTTTTTATGCAAATTTACATGATGCATTTGTTGAAGAGAGGGTGTGGCTCAGAGGTCTTTTGGTTGATTTGGGTGCTGGTCAGTCTTATGCCACCACCATCTTTACTGACAATCAAAGAGCATTGGTAGTTACAAGGAGCCCTATGTTCCATGCTCACACAAATCACATTATGTCAGAGCACATTGGCAGTTGCAAGGAAGCCTGTGTTCCATGCTCACCTCAAATGCTCATGTTCAGGTGTACTATCACAATGTCAAGGAGAGGTTCTCTACTGGAGAGATCAATTAGGCTCGTGCGCCCACAAAGGATAATGTTGTAAGATTTTTCACAAAGGCTCTACCCAAGGAGAAGTTTGAAGCTTTTCGCAAGATCTAGGCTTGCTTCCTTTTGTGGATTGATTTCTTTCCACATAGCTTGGCACTTCCTTATAAATAAGTGCCAACCCCTTGTTCACCACATCACTCTCAAGGGGGTTTTGTTGATATATTTTGGTAGTGAAGTGTGTGAACACAAGATCATCGGGGAACTTTTTTCCCTATTTAGGAAGTTTTTTTCCCTCAAGTTGTATATACACCTATAACCCTAACAAATCACTTATCTTTTGTGAATTCAATTGGTAATACATTATGTATTGTGTTGTGCTCCAAGTTTCCCATTCTTCCTTGTGTTGTTTGTGTGCTTCCATAGACCTTTAACTCCAACACTAGTGGCCATTGGGCCTTTCACATAGACACTAGCAAAAACAATTTGTAATAGAAGGATCATGAAGAAAATACCTTTTGTAAGGTTACCCATTTCACTATCATCTTCGTTAATGCTTGTTTCAATGACCATTTCTTATCATTAAGTTATGCTTGGTCGGTGGCAAAGATGGAAACTACATGGTGTTTAGACACAAATCCTTGTATCTATTTCTTTATCTCTCCATTTGGTAGATTAACAATAATACATAGACTTGCACCAGAATTTGGAGGTAGTTTTGGGATTTTTGCACAAATTGGCTTGAAATATTTGAGAAAATCATTTGATAACAGTGTATGATTTGGAATATAGCTGTAATATTTTAGGATATTTAGCTATTTTGGTACTTTTCTAGCCATCCTTTACCATGCAAAGTTTATTTTATAGATTTTAGATGTGATGGGAGCACCTACATAGACCTATAGATGCTAGTGAAACTTACTTCACAAGAGTGCACATACTAACATTTAGTGGTTGTATTCACATTATCTTAATTTCAATCTACGAATCTACTCAATTTAGTACACATAAGCATGTGGTAGACATGATAATAAAAGATTTCAAGGAAGATAAAATTTTGTCTCCAAAACCACATGACAAGAATCGAGAATTATTTTTGTTGGAGTTGAAGGGAGCAATAATGCTCACAAATAGCACAAGGAAGAAGAAAAATTTTGGTATTAAAACACAAAATGGATTATTAAGTGCCAAAGTTATAGAGATAAGTAGTATGTTAGTGTTATGGGTGTATATGCAGCCTAAGGAAAAAGAACTTCTAGAGAGGGAAAAACTACTCCATCAACCTTGATTGTGTTTGATCAAATACCAAAATATACTAAAAAATCCCATGAGCAGTGATGTGGTGAACAAAGAATTACCCATCAAGCGATGTGGGGTGAGATCAATCCACAAAAGGGAGTAAGCTCAAATCTTTGCAAAAATCATTTAAATTCTCACAAGGTAGATCCTTTGTAAAAGATTTTCAAGTCAAAGTTTGAAAAAGCATGCAAATATAGTGGTAATGATCCCCCCTTGGGATAAAATAATCAAATTTTTTGCATACCAAATACATAAAAAAAGATATGCGACCTATCACCAATAAGTGCACCATGTAAATTTTCATAAGAAAGACTGATGTGCATATTATTTGAAGCTTATGAAGTCTTAGAAATTTCCTAACTAGGAGCAATGCTTGATTATCCACTTGTAAAAAGAGGAAGTATCATACACATCCTTTGAGCTGATTTATGTCTCCTTGGTACATGAAAGTAAGGGTTGAATTTCATCTTCCTCATAAAATATATCATAAATAAACATAATATGCTTATTGTATGGATGGCATAGATGATAGCCTTTGCTTTTAGAATTGTTAACAACAAAAGTATATTTCACAACTTATCATCCAATTTTTTCATTGTTGTTCATAAACTAATACATATACTAGAAAACCAAAAGTATATGGATGAGAAATAGATGGCTTGAAACATTGACAAGCCTCATATGGAGTGATATGCTACAATACTTTGGTGGGACACCTATTAAGTACATATGTTGCACATATAACAACCTCACACTAGAAGCTATGTGGTAAAACCTGGAATTTGACCATCGACATTGCCATATCAATGAGAGACCTATTCTTTCTCTTAACAACTCCATTTTGTTGTGATGTATATGCTAGTTTATACTAATGTTTTATCCCACACTCAGCTAGTAATTCATTAAGTCAACCAAAATGGAGGGTTCCCATTTTACATGCTTACAAATTTTTAGCCATAACTAGGAACTGTTTAAAATACATAAACACTTTGGACTTTCATTTCAATGGATAAACCCATGCATGCTTGGAAAATGATCAATGAACATCATGAAGTATAGGTAGTTCCCAAATGAAGGTGTCTAGATAGGACCACATACATCAATGTGAAGAAGCTGCAATATATGTAAAGCTCAAATTGGACCATTTTTGGGCAAGGTGGAACTTCATATTTATCCAAATACATTCCTCATGGACATCCTTAAAACCCTCTTTCTGCTTTGCCCCTTTTCTAGCCAATTTAGGATAGCTCTTAATGACATGATAATTTCCACTATAGTACTTATGTTTCTTCTTTTCTATTTTTGTTTTGTCTTTATCTCTAAAAAATTGACATGTTCTCTCTAGACTGATCTTCTTGCAACAAAATAGAGACTAACTTCTCAAAGGTTAAGGAATGTGGATTGCTTTCATCATCAGACAAAGCATAGAATCAAAACTCAGATAACAAAATAAAAGACCATTAAGAATAATCTACTAAGATTTTGTCAACAAAAATCAAATCCTTGATCTTTGTTAGAAAAATGTCCATTGAATCTCCATCATTCATTGTCTTTGAAGGTAATCAACATGAGCCTCATTTGTTGCCTCATATAGTGTGGTAAGAGTATACCAAGCATCTTTTGCTATTTTACATATCAATATGAGGGAGAATGACATTTTTGATAGAAAAATATATTAATACATGTGCTTGTGCATCTTTACAATCACAAAAAGGATATTCTATAATAGGTGCAATAGGAATTGGAGAGGGCCAAGAAATTCAATATAATCATCTTCAATACCACTTGCATCACTTGCTATCACTATATTTGTAGGTGTAGGAGAATGTATTTCAACACCCTACATGATATTCTACAACCCTTTTTCTACCAAAACATGATGCATCATTTATGCCCAAAATGGGTAATTAGGACCGTCAAACTTATCCGCTACAACCAATATATAAATTACTTATTGCTTTTGGCCTTGGCCATTGACTATCTTCCCTAATATAGGAAATTGAATGTATCTAAAAAAAGTTGAACATCATTACTTAATCGAGTTCTACTAGACATGTAGTAGGATTCAAGATGTTTGTATTGGTGAACAAAAAACTATATATATATATATATATATATATATATATATATATATATATATATATATATATATATATATATATATATATATATATATATATATATATATATATATATATATATATATATATATATATGTGTGTGTGTGTGTGTGTATGTATGTTTGGCACAAAAGGAAAAATTTCCTGCATATTAATTGCAACAAAATGAAGCTATGTTGAACTATTAATGACCCCAAGAATGCTAATCAATTATCATGCTGATACCACACTACAAGAAATAGGGGGGCGTAGCGACGCCCCCGAATTGAAAAAAGTACGAGTACCATCGCTTATGCGACGCTGGCGTCGCATAAGCGACGGTCCATTTTAATTTTTTTTTTTTTGCGACAGTCGTCGCATAAGCGATGCTAGCGTCGCTTATGCGATGCTAAATTACAGCATCGCAAATACCATCGCTAGTGAGCGACGTTCTTTGCGACGTTGGCAAACCTGAAGAGTGTCGCATATGCGATGCTCTAGAATGTAAAAAAAAAAAAATCAATTTCTCCCGGCACATTTGTGCCGGGATTTGGATGCGAGAGACCAAGAAGAGACCGAGAGAGAGAGAGAGAGTGCACACGAGAGAGAGAGAGAGAGAGAGACGCATCTACTTGCAAGGTATGCGCACACACACACACTTACACACATATACATATGCATACACACACATATACACACATAGACACACACACACACATACACATAGACACACACACACACATAGACACACACACACATACACACAAATACACACACATATACACACATACACAAATAATGTTGCATACACACATGCACACACATATACACATACATATACACACACATACACACATACACACAAACACGCATACACACATACACACATACACACATACACACATACACACATACACACATACACACATACACACATACACACATACACACATACACACATACACACATACACACACATACACACACACACATACACACACATATACACACATACACACACATATATGCATACACACACACATAGAGAGACATGCACACACATACACATACATGCATACATAATGCATATGCATATGCGTACATCCATACATACTTACATGCATACACACACATATGCATACATAATGCATATGCATATGAGTACATACATACATACTTACATGAATGCACACACATATGCACACATAGACACATACACACATACACACACATAGACACATACACACACATAAACACATACACACACATACACACACATACACACACATATGCATACATACATGCATACACATACACACACACATATGCATACACATACACATATAGACACATACACACACATAAACACATACACACACATACACACACATATGCATACATAATGCATACACACACATACACACACATATGCATACATACATGCATACACATACACACATAGACACATACACACACATAGACACATACACACACATAAACACATACATACACATACACACACATATGCATACATACATGCATACACATACACACACATATGCATACACATACACACACATAGACACATACACACACATAAACACATACACACACATACACACACATATGCATACATAATGCATACAGACACATACACACACATATGCATACATACATGCATACACATACACACATAGACACATACACACACATAGACACATACACACTTATAGACACACACACATACACATAGACGCGCACACACATACACACACATATACACACACATACACACACATATACACACACACATACACACATAGACACATACACACATTATGATGCATTCACACACATACACATGCATACACACATATACACACATATACACACACACATACACACATACACACACATATATGCATACACACACACATAGAGAGACAAACACACATACACATACATGCATACATAATGCATATGCATATGCATACATACATACTTACATGCATACATACACATACATAATGCATATACACACATATGCATACATAATGCATACACACACATACACACACCTATGCATACATACATGCATACATATACACACATAGACACATACACACACATAGACACATACACACACATAGACACATACACACACATAAACACATACACACTCATAGATGCATAACGACACATACACATAGACACACACACATACACACACACATATACACAAACACATACACACATAGACACATACACACATAATGATGCATACACACACATACACATGCATACACATACATATGCATACATACATGCATACACATACACACATAGACACATACACACACATAGACACATACACACATAAACACATACACACTCATAGATACACACACACATACACACACATATACATACACACACACACATACACACACACATACACACACACATACACACATAGACACATACACACATAGACACATAGACACATAGACACATACACATGCATACACACACATACACATGCATACACACGTAGAGACACATATACACACACATACACACATACACACACATATATGCATACACACACACACATAGAGAGACATACACACATATACACATACATGCATACATATGCATACATAATGCATATGCATATGCATACAATGTACATACATACTTACATGCATACATAATGCACATGCATAGATACATACACACACATAGACACATACACACACATAAACACATACATACTCATAGATACACACATATACACATAGACACACACACATACACACACATATACACACACATACACACATAATGATGCATACTACACATGCATACACACATAATGATGCATACTACACATGCATACACACATACAAACACATATACACACACATACACACACATATATGCATACACACACATAGAGAGACATACACACACATACACATACATGCATACATATGCATACATAATGCATATGCATATGCATACATAATGCATATGCATATGCATACATAATGCATATGCATATGCATACATAATGCATATGCATATGCATACATACATACTTACATGCATACATAATGCACATGCTTACATACACATATGTAATGCATACACACACATATGCATACATAATGCATACACACACATATGCATACATAATGCATACACACACATACACACATATGCATACATAATGCACATGCATAGATACATACACACACATAGACACATACACACATAGACACATACACACATAGACACATACACACACATAAACACATACATACTCATAGATACACACATATACACATAGACACACACACATACACACACATATACACACATATACACACACATACACACATAATGATGCATACTACACATGCATACACACATACATACACATATACACACACATACACATATACACACACATACACACAAATATATGCATACACACACAAAGAGAGACATACACACACATAGAGAGACATACACACACATAGAGAGACATACACACACATACACATACATGCATACATATGCATACATAATGCATATGCATATGCATACATACATACATACTTACATGCATAGATAATGCACATGCTTACATACACATACATAATGCATACACACACATATGCATACATAATGCATACACACACATACACACATATGCATACATAATGCATATGCATATGCATACATACATACTTACATGCATACATAATGCACATGCTTACATACACATACATAATGCATACACACACATATGCATACATAATGCATACACACACATACACACATATGCATACATACATGCATACACATACACACATAGACACATACACACACATAGACACATACACACACATAAATACATACACACTCATAGACGCATAGCGACACATACACATAGACACATACACATACACACACACATATACACACACACAAACATACACACATAGACACATACACACATAATGATGCATACACACACATACATATGCATACACACACATATGCATACATACATGCATACACATACACACATAGAAACATAGACACATACACACACATAGATACATACATACACATAAACACATACACACTCATAGACACACACACATACACATAGACGCGCACACACATACACACACATATACACACACACATACACACATAGACACATACACACATAATGATGCATACACACACATACACATGCATACACACACATATGCATACATACATGCATACACATACACATATAGACACATACACACACATAGATACATACATACACATAAACACATACACACTCATAGACACACATACATACACATAGACACACACACACACACACATATAAACACACACACAAACACACATAATGATGCATACACACACATACACATGCATACACACATACAAACACATGTAGACACACACATACACACATATATGCATACACACACATATATATGCATACACACACATAGAGAGACATACTCACACATACACATACATGCATATATATACATGCATAATGCATATGCATATGCATACATACATACATACATACATACATACATGCATACATACACATACATAATGCATACACACATACACACATATGCATACATACATGCATACACATACACACATAGACACATACACACACATAGACACATACACACACATAAACACATACACACTCATAGATGCACACACATACATATAGACACACACACATACACACATATACACACACACACATACACACATAGACACATACACACATAATGATGCATACACACACATACACATGCATACACACATACACACACACACATACATGCACATACATACACACACATGCATACATGCACATACTTAATGCATACACACATACATATGTACACGTATATATATTTGATTTCTAACCATTTTGTTTTATATGTTAGATATTATGGATCCGAGTAGAGAGAGAAAGGCAAAACTCACTCTCATAAAAAGTCTTATGAGAGCAAGAGTTGTGTCTGATACTCTAGGGGCCATAATGCGTGATTACTCGGAGATGTCTGATGAGGAGCTGGACTATACGATCCAGATGCTTACCCAGCGATCAGACGAGGGCTCTTCTGTGGCTCCACATGCAGGAAGAGAGCTATCTGCTCATAGGTTTGTTTTTTTTTTTCATAAACTTTTTTAATGATATTATAACACATATTTTTATTTATTTTTATCTATCTATTTTCAAGACACCTATACCACCTCCAGCACGTGATAGCAGAGCAGAGTTGCCTATGAGGACATGCATAGGCACCTTAGGACTAGAGTGCGATATAGAGCCAGAGGGGAACATTGTGTACATAGGGAATGGATTGGAGTTCAAGAGAAGGATGCAGGCACTATGCGACTCTTACCTGCGCTTTGTCCACTTACGGTGGAAGTAAGTAATAATTTTACATATAAATTGAAATAAATATCTTATGTTTTATTTACATTATGTTTTTTTTTGTAGTGAGCATGATGAGAGGGATAAAAAATACGTACTTAGTTCACTTGAGATAGAGTTTGGGAGAGGATGGTCGCTTAAGTGGTGTCTAAAAGAGATGTAGGCACTTATGGCTCATCATCGTGATAATGCATGGTATGCACTGCTTTTATGTATATATATGTGGATATGAGTATGTGTGTTTATGCATGTATGTATGTATATGAGAGAGAGAGAGAGAAGAGTGAGACTAGAGGTATAGATACACACATACACACACATATACATCATACATGCACATTTACACACATATACATATACATGCTCATTTATACATACACACACATACATGCACATTTTTACACACACGTACACATGCATGCAGTTACACACATATAATGAATACACATAGACACATATACATACTCACATACACGTACACATACTCACATACACATACACATGCATAATCATATGTACACACACATAGACTCATATAATCATATTTACATGCATGTATACATATACACATGCATATATACACACACAACACATGCATATGCACATATAGATACACATACATACACAACACATGCATATGCATAAATAAATAAATAAATAAATAAATAAATAAATCCTATTTCAAAAATCCTAAATTGAAAACACTAATTTCGATATTAGGGTTTTTAAACCCCTAATTTAAAAACTCTAATTCAATCTTTTAGCCATATGTTTGAAGTATATGTACACATTGCATCTATTCCTCCGACGTCCTACTAGAGAGATGTCTCTCCTCCCAACCTTATGCCTCTATATATAGCTACTCGAATCAACGAGGATCATAATATATATAAAGATATATACACATCATGTAGATAGGATACATAAATATAAAATGGAGTAGATATATTATGCATCACACATGCCTAAATGCACACATAAATATATATATACATACTAACATATTTACATGTACACATTTACACATAGACATATATACATATATACATGTACACATCACATATACATGCCTACATGCACACATAAACATATATATACATGCATACATATTTACATGTACATATTTACACATAGACACATATACATATATACATGTACACAATTATAAACACTTGCATATATTACATGAATACATGAATATTTTACATAAATGCATATGCATATATACACATATGCATATTTAACACATGTATACATATATCACACACATGCAAACACATACATATACATGAAATACATATATATGCATACTGACATATGTATACATATAATACACATGAATACACACACATATGCATACATACATGATAAAAATTTGCTCCTCGAAGATAAAGCTATATATAAAATAATTAGGCATACCCCCGAGCTTCATGTTCTAACTTAGAAGAACATGATTTCATCTCACTAGTAGGATTCATTGTTATTCAAGTTAATAAAAAAATCTATTATCTGATATCCATTCAGAAGCTTCAAGTTATTGATCGATAACAAGAGTAAAATTTACTATCTAATCTGCTCATATGTTTTCATTATTGCCATCATTTTGGTAAGACATCAATATAGTCTCATCTTCATTATCCTTATTGATTTCATTTATTTCTTCTATTGTGAAATCTATGTTCTCATGAATCACATCATATTGATGGATTAATATCTATTTCTGGTAATTCCTCTTCCTCATCAGTAGAATCATCATGTAGAGAATTATCCTCTTCATAAAAAAGATTAGTATCATTATCACGTATAATGATTCTAATTTCTATTTCAGATGTTGATGTATCAGTATCTGATGCTGAATCATCAAGAGGACTTTCTTCGATCTCTTTAACAATAAACTGTTCAAACAATGACCTACCTCTAAGTTGCACATGAATGACTTGCCACCAAGGATGAGCATCTGGGTTTTTATAAAAAAATTCTTGTTCAATATGTCTAGGAAGAATATATGGTTCTTTAGTAGATCACATTACCTTGGAAGAATCAATTGCCCAAAACCCAGATAATTCCTTTCTTAATGTGGAATTACTACCTTTATACTCCGCTCGAAACCAGTCAACCTTCAAAATGACCTATCAAAATATATAACAACAAAAACCCATTATTAGGTGCTTAAAAAAATAACTAACTCTATGAAAAAAATATAAACTTTTTTCTACCTGTTTGAATGTACGAAATGAAATTTCATAGATACCAACAATAGTTCCTACATAATCAAGTTCGCTATCTATAAGGTTCGTGTCTTTTGAGCTAGCACGTGATAGTTGCTTGAAAGAAGCAACAATACTAGAATCCTCTGTTTTACGTAAAGAATCAATGGCTTTGATTCTAATATGCTGTCCAAAAGCCCACATATTAGTGAACATTCGAGCCTGCAAATAAAATTCAATTAGTAAATAGAAACTAACATACATATATGAAAAAAATAAAATATTATTTTAATAAAATTACCTTTCGTTCACAACCTATCATTAACTCTCTTTGCTCATCTGAAATTTCTGCATTATTTGCCTTGGCGTGTTGCAAACGACTATGTAGACAATCCGTGAAAGAAGATATATCTGTAATCTCATTATTATCGAGATTACGTCTAAATCTTTTGTTTTTTTGCCTTTTACTTCGGAGAGTTTGAAGTTCCTCATACTCGCTAAGGAATGCTTGCATGCATTCACTATTATATGCTACAAAAGTAGAAACATCATTTTTTTCTTGAAATGTAAATAAGAATGGAACCCCCTTACCTGATAATACCTCATCTGTTATTTTTGAAGAATACTCATTGGTCCATGCACGTGGAGCTTCTTCATGAACTCTTTCAAGGTACTCACTAATGTAATACATGCACTTTTCAAGCATCCAACCCGTTGCCATGGATCCTTCTGGTTTCGCTCTTTGTTGCACATAACCTTTTAATACTCCCATAAATCGCTCGACCCAAAACATCCATCGAGTGTTGACAACACCTGCAATCTCTATTTCATTTACAAGATGGACTAATAAATGAACCTGAATATCAAAAAATGAAGTAGGAAGTTCTTTCTCCATCAAATATAGTAGCTCTTTGCATTCACGTTTTTTTTGTGGGATTGAGTTTTTGTCAATCTCTTTGGATGTAATCCACCTATACATATCATAAAAACAATTATAAAGAAGTTAATTAAAAAATAAAAGATATCCAATATTCATACATATTAAATATAAAAGTATCATAATTAGCTTATAAGTGATCCAAGACATATATGACTACCACTGGCCATGTTGACCATTTACTGGATTTCATGGAGAATGGATTAACCCCATCTAATGCAACTCCTAACTTTAGATTCTGTGGATTTTGTGCAAATTCAGGCCATGTAGAATCAATATGCTGAAAAGCAACACTATCATGAGGAATTCTGACTATTCCATCAGTACTTTTGTGATCATGTCCCCAAGTCAAAAGCTTTGATAATTCGGGGCTTTGAAACATATGTCTAATCTGTGGAGCCAATGGAAAATGTCTCAATACCCTTTTTTGGGATTTTACCTTCTTCGCCCTTATATCGAGGAGATTGACATTTGGGACATATCAAAGAGTCTGCATATTCACCTCTATATAAAATACAATCCTTAGGACATGCATGTATACATTGATAATCTATACCAAGATTGTTGATTATCTTCTTCATTTCATCATGTGAGGTAGGAAGAATATTTTGACTTGGTAGAAACTTTTCAGATAATAACCTGTAAATTTATCAAAAAAAGATATATTAAAAAAAGTAAATAAATAAATATACATATATATATGCATATGATTTTATATATGTGTATGCTTATGTGCATCTTTCAAAATATTCGCGCAAAATTTGATTGTTTTGGATGGCAGGATACGATTGTTTGTTTTGGAGGATATGAAGTATGTACCTTCATTGAATGATTTTGTCGATTCTATCATATGTTCAGTTTGAAAGTGTGAGAAGCGGTTTATAATTGCTATTCAAAGAATTTGGCACTGTTTATAGGCCATACGATGGTGACCTAGATGAATCGCATGCACAAAGGTTACTCAAGATAGAGCAACCTGATTATAAGGGACTAGTACCAGCAGGATTCCTGGGGTATGCAGTAAACCTCTTGCATATCAATGATGAGCATCTGAACTTTAGGATACAAAGTGAAAATCATGGTGGCTTGAGAGGATCGCTTTTATAGAGCTTGTTCAAAGAAATTCAGGTTTATGACACTGAAGTTTTTTGAACAAGCTGTATAAAAGTGATCCTCTCAAGCCACCATGATTTCCACTTTGTATCCTAAAGTTCAGATGCTCATTATTGACATGCAAGAGGTTTACTGCATACCCTAGGAATCCTGCTAGCACTAGTCCATTATAATCAGATTGCTCTATCTTGAGTAACCTCTGTTCATGCGATTCATCCAGGTCACGTACCATTGTATGGCCTATAAACAGTGCCAAATTCTTTGAATAGCAATTATAAATCCTTTTCTCACACTTTCAAACTGAACATATGATAGAATCGACAAATCATTCAATGAAGGTACATACTTCATATCCTCCAAAACAAACAATCGTATCCTGCCATCCAAACAACCAAATTTTTCGTGAATATTTTGAAAGATGCATTAATAGTTTTAAAAGATGCGCGGAAAAAAAGTGTCCATTGAATTCAAGTTCTTGTTCTTACCTTATCTAAAGTAAGAATAAAACCTGCATATATATATATATATATATATATATATATATTTATTTATTTATTTATGCATATATATAGATATATAGATAGATAGAAAATTGAAAATTATACCTTAATAGTGTCAAAACAGATACATTACTCCATCCAAAACGATTTTGAAGGTTGAGAATAAGTAAGCTCGCACTTAGTCGTGTCAAACGACTTCCTTCATATACATGCTTTAGACATTCCTCTCGAAGATATTTCTCATTTTTGGAAATATCAATGCTCTCACTGTCATTTTGATACCAATCCTCAATAAAATCTGCCACGCCATCATCTTCATCATTGTCACACAAATCTTGTACTTTATCGTCTTTCGAATATAGATCTTTCAACTTTGCATATTGCACATGATTAGTTTTGCGTAGCCTCCTCATGGAAGCTTCTAATAAATGAGGTCTTACTGGTAATTGTGAATGCTGTGGAGGAATATCATCAACATCATACGTTGGAATCTACACATATAAAAATTCATTAGTATTCCATAAATGAATAAAAAGTAAACTTTAAATATAAAATTAAGTATATAACTTATTAAATATGGATAGAAAATTCTTATTCTCTCTAGCTAAAAGGTGCTCTTGGAGGTCTACGCCATCCATAATTCACTAATAGTTCATCACCATCATGTAATGTAGTAATAGCATTGACAACTATGTATCTTGATACATCTCTACTCATGTATGGTTATTCATTACTATTTTTACGGTGGCAGTTTTTTCGTAGACAGCTACGTCTTCAGGAGTCATTTCCTCAGCAGAAGGTACACAAATTAATAGTTTATATTTATAATTTTTATATATTTTAGTAATTTTTTACATTTAATTTATGTATTTTTTTCTTGAATAAACAGGCTGCTGCAAAGAAGAGAGTGGAGTCAGGCCACACATCGCACCTAGGCCAAATGGGCCATAATGGTTTTGTAGCTACATTTGTAAGTATATGTGTTATTCTGAGTATATTTTTTATTTTAGTTAAAATGCAAGTAACTAATGTTTTTTATTTGTTTCATTGCAGCAGAAGGTTTATGGCCGATATCCTATGAAAGATGAGATCGAGTATGCTACACATTTTGGATATCGGCATTTGAGCGAGTATATGCAAGATCATCCTGATGCCTTTGTGAGTATTTTTAAATTTTATATAATTATTTTATTTTTATGAATGGTTTAATTGTTTTATTTATTTATGTTTGTTATATGTAATACAAGAGTATTATGGAGAGACAAATATGGATGATGTGGAGAGACAGACACAGGAGGGACGATCTCGATCGTCACAGGGTGATCATGACGATGAGGATGAGGAAGATCAGGATGATCATGATATTGCTGATGATGATGATGATCAGGATGATGATGATTAGGATTTTAGTTGATTATGATATTGGATTATATGTATTTACATTGATATATATATATATATATATATATATATATATATATATATATATATATATATATATATATATATATATATATATATATATATATATATATATATATATATATTTATATATATATTATCTATATATTTTTCATTTCAATTATGTTTTGAATTATGTGTATGGTATTAAGTAATGAGGAGTTTTGTTCTATTGATTGTTATTATTGTTTATATTAAGCATGTGTTTTAATACTTTATTTATATAATTCATTCATATGTGTGTACCTAAGTGTATATGTATGTATGTGCATGTGTATGTGTGTGTATATGTATGTATGTGCATGTGCATGTGCATGTGTAAGTGTATATGTGTGTATGAGTATGTGCATGTGCATGTGTATGTGTGTGTATATGTATGTGCATGTATATGTGTAACTCTATGTGTATATGTGTGTATGTGCATGTATATGTGTATATGTAGGTATGTGCATGTGTATATGTGTTTTAATACTTTAATTATATAATTCATTCATATGTGTGTGCCTAAGTGTATATGTATGTGTGTGTATATGTATGTATGTGCATATGTGTATGTGTGTGTATATGTATGTATGTGCATGTGCATGTATAAGTGTATATGTGTGTATGAGTATGTGCATGTGCATGTGTATGTGTGTGTATATGTATATGCATGTATATGTATAACTCTATGTGTATATGTGTGTATGTGCATGTATATGTGTATATGTAGGTATGTGCACGTGTGTGTGCATGTGTATATGTGTTTTAATACTTTAATTATATAATTCATTCATATGTGTGTACCTAAGTGTATATGTATGTGTGTGTATATGTATGTATGTGTGTGTATATGTATGTATGTGTGTGTGTATGTGTGTGTATATGTATGTATGTGCATGTGCATGTGTAAGTGTATATGTGTGTATGAGTATGTGCATGTGCATGTGTAAGTGTATATGTGTGTATGAGTATGTGCATGTGTATATGTGTGTATATGTATGTGCATGTATGTGTGTAACTCTATGTGTATATATGTGTATGTGCATGTATATGTGGATATGTAGGTATGTGCATGTGTGTGTGCATGTGTATATGTGTGTGTACGTATGTGCATATATATATGTATATATGTGTATAATGTATGTATATGCATGTGTATATGTATGAAACATGCATGTGTATGTGGATGCATTTCGATTTGCATCCATGTGCATGCATTTGAATGTGCATGCATGTGGATGTGCATATACATGTATTTGCATATATGTTAATGTGTGTGTGTGTGTGTGTGTATATATATATATATATATATATATATATATATATATATGCAATAATGCATGCATGTAAATGTGGTTGTAGAAATGTTTGTGCATATGCATGTGTATATGCGTGTATATCTAAGTGTATGTGCACATGTATGTGTGTGTATATATGTGTGTGTATGTGCATTTGTATATGTGTATATGTGTGAAAGTGCATCTTCATCATGTATAAGTGTATAAGTGCATATCAATAAGTGTGAGTATGCTATCTAATGGAAATAGCACAATTCAAATGATATACAAAGAGTAGAAATTGTACTTACAATAGTTAGCCATACTTTTTGCTTGGTTAGCTTCTTGAATAATCTGGAATAAAGACAGAGAGAGAGAGAGAAAGAGAGAGAGATAATTCAAAGAGAGAAAGATGTAGAAAGAGAGAAACAGAGGCAGAGGGAGACAATAAGAGAGAGCTTAGGCAAAACAACAATTCTGCATATACTTGCTTCAACTTGTAAGCGCAGCGCAATTGCGAACGTTGGAGAGCTCTTCGATCGGATGCATGAAAAGGCCAATCGAAGAGGCTCCAAGGTTTTAATTTTTGTCCGTCAACAGACCGTCATGTAAGCGATGCTACCCGTCGTCGCATAAGCGACATGTTTTTAGCGTCGCTTATGCGACGGCAAACATTGTCGCCTATGCGACGTAAAAGAGCATCGCTTATGCAACGCTGTTTAATAGCTCCAAATATAGCGAATAGTATATGCGTTTCGAAGCTCTCGAGAAGGCGCATCCAACGGCAGTGGTTTCACTCAATTCAGTGATGCTGTATGGGAGAGTTGCAGCCTCGTCGCGCCACAAGTCACAAAAAACATCGTTCACTTCGTTGTTTAATCAGCGGTCCGTGCGCAACGCTAATTACGATGCATGTTGCAATTTTATAGCGACGAAATTCTGTCGCCTTAACCATCGCTATACGCCCGTATTCCTTGTAGTGCCAATTTTTGGAGTTTGCGGACTACAAAAGAATGCAAACAATACAAGGAAGAAAAAAAAGCACAACATAGAGTGTATTACCAAGTGAATGTACAAAGATAAGTGACCCATCAAGATCATAGGGATATACATAAGTTAGGGAAAAAGACAAACTCATAAAGGAGGAAAAAAGAGACTCGATAATCATAAGCATTTTTACACACAACTATCAAATATCAACACTACATATTATTTACATTGCTCCTCTATTTTTCTTGATCATCTAGGCCCATTTGCATTAATTTGGGCTAGATTACGTTTAGGATTCATATCACCATGCAACTTTGTCACCCACCATTGTAATGGCTTCTCCAATGGAGTGATGATAGGATGACAATCCCAACTTCATTGGATGGTATTTCCTCTACAAGTAGAGGGATGGTGCTTGGATGAGGTTCAAAGTGGATTACTCCTCTGCTTGATGGAAAATTAAAGGCCTTTTGACTCTCCTCTATTGTATGTGATCCTTTCCCAAACATCGTATCCTAGCTTAGTGGTACTTTTCACACTTCTAGATCATACATCTGATAAGCTTTTGCTCTTCTTTTTATCCAGGGACACCTTTGTCTTTTTGGTCAAAACTTCTTCTAGTTCCAACCCAGTACATGCATGAATGTTCTAAAATGGGATACCAAAGGTTTCTTACCAGAGTAGGCTTCTTGAAATGACTTATTTGAAAGCACTTTTATGAAAATCTTATTGAGAATGTCGATGGCCATATTAACAACCTCTACCTATAAAGTGTTTGGCAAATATTTTCCTCTTAGAATACAATGGGGCATCTCCAAAATGGTCCATTTCTAACATTTGACAATACCATTATGTTACAAAGCATGTGGCGTATTCAGTTGGTGATAAATGCCCTTCTCCTTGCAACAATTTTCAAAAACCCCTAAAGTAAGCTCACTCGCATGTCTATCCAATTTGTTTTCACCTTATATCCCTTTTTCCTTTTCAAAAACATCTAATCATTCTTTGAATTTATCGAAAGCCTGAGCCTCATCACATAGGAAGTACACCCATATCTTTTTGCTATAGTTATCGATAATTAACAAAAAATAAAAAGATCTCCCCAAGGTCTTGGTAGGCATTTCACCATAAAGGTCAACATGTACCAACTCTAGAAGAGACTTTGCTCAATTTTTGCTTATTTGTGGAAATGCCTTTCTCTGCTGCTTGTTCATCATGCAAGCTTGGGCATGGTTCCTCCAGTTTGGTGATGAGGTATGGGTAAACAAAAATTTCAATCTTTTGCATGTCCTTGAACATGGGATACCCAATATCAAGTATTCCAATGGCGATGCACCACAATGCACTCTCCGTCTCAAGAGTTCCACAACGATATCCTCGGAGTAGAAAAATGAGCTCCAAACACTACACACAATACTCTACACAGAGGCTGCAGAATACACAAAAAAACATAGTACACAGGGAAGCATGAACACAGACTTCTTAGGTGTTACAAATGCGATCGAACTTAGAGTCTGTGGATGACTAGGCCACTATATGTTTTATTAAGAAACATATACAAAGAAGTGTTCGATGGCCATTTGGCCTTTCACATGGACACTAATGGTAACAATCTCCCACTAAAGGCCAATATGGCCAAACTAACTATGGGAGAAAAATAAAGAATGATAAAGAATACCTGAGTGTGATTATACAAACTATACCTCCCACCTGATGGGCATGTTACATAGTATACAAGTGACTGTGTAAGATCACGAATCAAGTAACTGCCATTAAGTGACAATAGTGTGGAAAGCTATCTTGTGGTAGAGCTTCAGTGAAAGCATCTACAACATTATCTCAAGTGTGAACCTTCTCAAGAACAATGTGCTCACTAGCTAAGCGATCTTTAATGAAGTGATACCTTACCTCAATGTGCTTGGTCTTTGCATGATAGACCGGATTCTTAGCCAATGCAATGGCACTCTGACTATCATTAAGCGAATGAGGTACATGCTGAGGTAAACTCATATCACAAGCAAGACGAGAATGCCATAATGCTTCCTTACATGCCTTACTTGCTGCAAGATACTCTTCTTCTGTGGTGGAAACAATTGTACATTCTTGAAGATGAGATCTCCAAGAGATAGTGCCTCCAACAAAATGAAAAATGTACCCTGATGTAGACTTATGATTGTCTACACAACCAAGATAGTTAGAATCTATGTAACCAATAATGGACGATTTCCCTCTAGCTAGGCATAAACACTTGTCCTTAGTGCCATTCAGACATCTCAAAATCATATTGAACACTTCCCAATGTTTCTTGCCAGGATTAGACATATATTTGCTCACAAATCCCATCACAAATGCAATGTCTGGCCTCGTAGCTACCATAGCATACATGAGACTACCAAGAGTAGATTGATAGAGAATTTTGGTCATGAATTCCTTTTCCTCATCTGATTTGGGGCAATCATCCTTGCTCAATTTCACATATGTGGGTAAAGGTGTACTCAATGCCTTTCCACCCTGCATATTGAACCTATGAAGTACTTTGGATATGTACTCACTTTGAGACAATTTCATGCATATTTTACTCGTATCACGAGTAACGCACATGCCAAGAATATGTTTGGAATCCCCTAAATCCTTCATATCAAATGGTTGACTCAACTTCTTTTTGAGAATGGACAAGTCATAAGAGGAATTCCTAGCAATCAACATATCATTGAATAAAGTATCAAGCATATCAAGCTGTCATCTGAGCATCTCTTTGTGTAGAGACAATGATCCTCATTGCTTCGAGAATAGCCTTGAGACCTCATAAAAGAATCAAAGTTTTCGTACTATTGTCTAGGGGACTATTTAAGTCCATACAAGCTATTCTTGAGCTTAGAAACTAGACTTTCCTTGCCAAGAACTACATAACCCTCTGGTTGTTCCATATTGTTCTCATATGTAAGATCTCCATGCAAGAAAGTAGTTTTCAAATCCATTTGGACTAGCTCTAAGTCCTTCATTGCAACAAATCCAAGCAACATGCACATGGTAGTCATCTTGACCACTAGAGAGAAGATTTCCTCGAAATCAACACCATGTTGTTGCTTAAAACCCTTTGCAAAAAGTCGTGCTTTATACTTTGGAGAAGCACTATCTGATGTGAATTTCAATTTATATACCCATTTGCATGGTAAAGATTTCCTATCCTTTGGCAAAGGTACTAAATTGCAAGTACCATTCTTGTGAATAGTTTCCAAATCACTCTTCAAGGCACGCTCCCACTTGACATGATCCTCTGTCTACGTAGCCTCTTTATAGCAAGAAGGCTCACTAGCATCTGTTCGCATAAAAAAACTAAACCTGGAACATATCTTTTAGGTGGATGTGAGACACATGCAGAGCATATCAATGGTTGCTGAACAGGAACATTTGTAGACTGATCTAATTGGACATACATCCCTACGTGCAACATTTTTCTGCATGCTAACTAGAGGACTAGTATCCTCAAACACCAATCTTCTCACTTCAACCTCCTTAATGGGTTGTTTATGCATCTTAGAATCATTGAAAATGACATCACTAATTCTGATCACTGACTATGTTTCAAGATCCCATACGCAATATCCAAATTGTCCTTCTCTACCATATCCAAGAAAAATGCATTTCTTTGAATTATGGTCCAACTTTTGTCTAAGATTCTTGGGTATATGAACATATGCTTCACACCCAAAAACTCAAAGATGATCATAATATGGTGCCTTCCCTGTCCATAACTCTTGTGCCACTTTTAGACCTTTGGCAGTACTAGCTGAAAGGTTAATCGCATGAACTGTAGTCAATACTACTTCTACTCAAAAGCCTTGTGAAACATTTGCATGATGCAACAAAGACTACTCTATCCTGAATAGTTCTATTCATCCTTTTAGCTAGACCATCCTATAATGGGGTATAAGGATCTGTAAACTCTCTATGAATTGCTCTAGATTGGCATAGAAGGCTGAATTCATGTGAGCTATATGCACCTCCATTATCTGAACATACAGCTTTGAGCTTAGTTCCTTTTTCAACATCAATTGAAGCAAGCCATTTTTTGAAAGTAGGGAATACCTCATCCTTCGATTTGATAGGATAAACCCAAACTTTTCTAGTAGCATCATCTATGAAAGTGACAAAGTAAAGAGAACCACCTAGTGACCTTGTGGGCATAGGACCACACACATCTGTATGAACGAGATCTAAAGGCTGAATTGAAGAGTCAATGTTTGTTCTATGCACATTTCTGGTTTCTTTTCCATATTAACAATGCTCAAAAAATGAAAATCAGAGAAAGACAACACTAGTAAGTAGCCAAAACGAGAAAGATTTTCCATTCCACTATGAGATATATGACCCAAACGACCATGCTGAATACAAGCCATAGGCTGATCAATAACAGCTAACAAGTGTTCTTTTTGTGATACAAATAAAGGATAAAGTGAGCCAACTTTGCTTCCTTTTGCAATAACCATATTGCCCTTTGATATGCAAAAGGACTAAGCACAGAAGACCACCTTGTAACCAAGGTCATCAGGTTGACCAAATTACATCAAACTGCGTGATAACTGCGGTACATGGCATACATTATGCAGAGTAAATTTTGAACCATCAATGAACTACACAACCACATCTCCAATCCCCACAACGTCACACTGGTAAGAGTCACCAAGCCTCGTGGTACCAAGAGACTTTGCTACATAATTAGAGAACCATTCTCTATGTGGTGTCACATGGAAAGAAGCACCAGAATCTAGCAGCCACATGTGGGAAAGAGAATCATCCATAAGAGCCTCAATTGGCACAATACTATCAAGTGTCAACATATCTGCATAATAAAAAATAGCATTAATTTCTTCAATCTTCACAGTCAAAGTAGATGGCACAGGTAATTGTTTAACATGCCCATCAACATTCTGTCCTTTACCTTTAGCATTCTTTAATGCATAAGAGTCTTAGTTCACGTGTCCTTTCTTATGACAATAATGGCATTCGATATCCATCTTCCTTGATTTACTTCTACTCTTATTTTTTTGACCATTCTTTTCCTTGTTCTTGCTTCTGCCACATTGCCGAGTCTTTCCTTGGTAAGAATCATGTACATTATATGCATCTCCACTCTATGTGCCAACCATAGAATTTTATGAATTTTCTCACTCAAGAGTGCTCCACATATGTCATCATAGACCAGTCTACCACCAAGTGCACTGTTGCTAATAGCTATGCAAAATGTATCCCATGATGATGGGAAGGTGCACAACAACAAGACTACTTTCATTTCATTATCCATATCCATTTTTTGAGCCTGTAACTGGGAGAATATAGCATCAAACTCATTTAGATGAGTAGCAACACTATCTATGTCCTTCATGCGAAGGTCATATAACTTTCTCATCAGATACACTTTAGTTGATGCCATCTTTTCTTCACATGTATTGCATAACTTCTTCCAAAGCTTCCTTGCACTTTCATAGTCTAATATTCTAAAGTAAACATTATCTGCCAGGTGCAATCGAATGGCATACCTGACTATTTCATCTAGCTCATCCCATTCATCTTCATCGATGTCAACAAGCTTCTTTGAGATTCCATTTACTGGCTTCCATAGCCTGCTTTGAGTTAGCACATCTTTATCCAAGTGTCTCCTAGTTAAGAAAACCTCACCACGACCCTCTTTATCAAACGTAAAAGGCTTTGTGCAAAAACATAACTGCTATATCAATGACCACATGGACGTACATAAGCAGTATCCATAGAAGCATACATAGTGTATATATGCTCAATATATGTAGTAAAATGATACTGAAAGGCCAAATGCACATCCCAAAAAATAGCCAACAACACTTGCAAGTGTCTATCAACTCTATTGTTTAGTTTCAAAAAACCTGCATAAATTTGCAGTGGATGCTCCCACCACAACTGAAAAACCTTTTGAGAAACCTATAGTTTTACAAGTGTGGCTGAAAACACGGCCCCAAAGGTGAATACTTATTTTCAAAGAAGTACAAAGAACACTCTTCTAAATGTTCTTGAACCTGTGTGAAGAGATCTCTGCATGAAAGCACTCCAGAATGGCTCCAGAAATCACCACAAAAATGCTTCAAAAACAGGCTTTGAAAGAATGAAGATTTGAGGGACCAAAACATGTTCAAGGTAATGTTAACCTTAGTCTTTCCCCTTCTTCAGACACCACAAGAGTGTAGCTTAGTGGCAAGAGATTTCCACGGTTCAACGAGCTCCAGGGAGAATAATACTCAGATGGGTGGCCTCTCGAGAAGTACCCGGAACCTCTATCTTCCTTGATTATTGAGGCTCTCCTTCGTTTGTAGCGAATGGTGCCAATGGTGCCAATGGTGACTTCGGTGACTCAAATGACAAGGTATGCCAAGGTCTATGCCTTGGTTGCCACCTTGATCATAAGACTTGGAGAAAGCCTTGTGTGGGCGGGTAGGTGCTTGCTTCGTTTCCATAAAAGAAACAAAGCTTTTGCATTGAAATGCTCTGATACTAGTGAAGTATTGTGATGATGATGCACCACAATGCACTCCCCTTCTCGAGTGCTACATGATGATATCCTTAGAGTAGAAAAACAAGCTACAAGTGCCACACATGATACTCTGCACAGAGGCTGTAGAATACACAGAAAAACACAGTACACAGGGAAGCATGAACACAGACTTCTTAGGTGTTACAAATGCAGTTGAACTTACCATCTATGGCTGACTAGGCCACTATATGTTTTATTAAAGAACATATACAAAGAGGTGTCCGATGGCCATTTGGCCTTTCACATGGACACTAATGGTAACACAGTATGCCCAAGCCTCTCATGCGACAACTAGTTTGTGTTGCCCCCCTCGACAATTGTAATAGTAGTGAGCACATATAGTTTGTTCCTTTGGACCCCTTTATCAATGAGGTTGCTAGAGCTATTAAGAATTCTCAGCTCAGTCTTGGAGAAAGCGGCTTTATGCTTGTTGCCAACAGTTCATGACATTGACGAAGAGGATGCATGTGAGGATAAGAGAAAGGACACCGGAGGAGGCCCCATTAATAAAATTTCCAATCAATATTGATTTGGATTGATCAAGTCTAGTCTAAAACATCAACAATGATTCTTATCACTAACCATTGTAACATAGAACCACTCAATTTTGCCATCGGACACTCCATTTTTTGCAAGCCAAGGAGTCCTCAAGCTTGAGGAGCCTAGTTAGGAAAAGCCTATCAGTTTTCACATTTTTTGGACCTCATTTGACCCCCCAAAAGTAGTGTAGGACATAAATTTGTAACTAGACTAGTTATTAGATGCAAAACTAGTCGATTCACTTCAAAAACTATAAATAGAGCTGGAGAGCTCATTTTTGGAGTTAGATAGTTTGTCTCTTCCATGTGTGTATGTGTGTGTGCACTAGTGTGCTTCTCACATTCACCTTCACGCACTTTACTCATTCCTGATCTTCATGTCATCCTTACTCCTCCATAGATTGACAATTAAGGAGGTGGAGCTCCACAATGTGATACTTGCCCTTGTATAGAGAAACACAAAATTTGGTATTGTTGCCAGGGAAATACTCAAGGACAAATGTGTGATGGTAAGAGTGTTAAGAGATAGGTGTTTTAACGTATGAAGTTAAAGTTTTTGTGATAACTTTTTGTTGTTCTTGCATAGTTTTTGCTTCATATTACCTCTCCTACATTCACCATCCACAGCCTCACATTTCCATCATCTCCAAAAATTTTCACTTTTCACCATATGCATCCATCATTCCCCGTTTCCCTCATTTGCATGTGTGTGTGTGTGAGAGAGAGAGAGAGTGAGAGAGAGAGAGAGCATCAATTTTGTCAGTTTGAGGGCTTTCTTGTAGGATTATCATCCATCTTTGTGCATAAAGTTGCTTCAACTGGTGAGTTCTCTACGTTTTTTCATCATCATCTTGTCCATGTGTGCAGACCATCGTGATAGGACTCCATATTCCGAGTTTTTAGAGTATGTCTATAGTAACATATATAGCATCCTTGCACCTCATAGAGACCACAAAGTATTTGTCTGAATTCATTGTTTTGCACTCCATCAAGATTGGCCAGGAGCAATGATAGGTTGTGATCATCATGACTAGGCACACCATAGCAATGATTAGACACCATATGAGTGGCTCACGCCATTGTGACAAGCCAAACCATCATGATTGGATCATGCCATTATGATTGGCTACATCATCAAGATCATACCATCCCATCACGATTGGACCCTTTCATCAGGACAACGTAAAGCATCGCGATGGGTCCATGCCATCATTACAGTCAACACCATTGCGATCCTTTGAACCCATCGCGATCCCTTAGACCATCGTGATTGCACCATGCCATCGTGATAGTTGGAATCATCATGATTGTGCCACGCCATCATGATAGTTGGAATCATCATGACTATGCTCTACCATTGCAACTGGCTGGTTTATCACAATGATCCTAGACCATCGATTTCTCTCATTAGTGGAAAATGATTTTGAAATGGTATTCAAGAAAGGAAAGACCCACCTTCGGGTGGATCATCTTTCATGACTTAACTCTGGAGAAGCCCTGCAAGGAATACTTGATGAATTGCCAGATGCCTACCTATTCAATCTAGAAGTAGTTCTAGATTGGGCTAAACGACTTGTTACTATCCTCACTTTTGGACCTAAGAATCCCATAGTTGATACTAGGGAAGAGGAACTAGTCGAATCACAAAGATATCAGATACTGTTAGAAAGTATTTACAAACACAACGATCAAGAAATTCTTTCTTGTTAGTGTGGAAGGACTAGACTACAAGAAATGATTGCATTTAGCACATGTAAGTGCATTCAAGCAACACTATTTGAAACAGAGAGCCCTATAGACTCTGCAAAGATTGGGAGTGTAATGGCCAAATATGGAAGAAGATGTCTATAGGATGTGCAAGGATTGCCCAACTTTTATTAACAGACCTCTAGTGGAACATGCCACATTGTATGAGCTATCTTTCATACTGGATTAGAGTAGTCCCTTAGTGGAATTTTTGCGCACAATTTTCCCACTAGAGATGAGATTGGCTAGGCGTAGAAGTCTAGAGAAGGAGGCCAAGGACTAAAAACTCATTCGAGATAATCTATACAAATGTGGAAGAGATGGATACCTAAGACAATGTGTCCATGAGAGCAAATACTTTAGAATAATAGAAACTACACACCAAGGTGTTGCAAGAGGACATCTTGGGCTAGATCGCGTGATCAAAGCCATACTATTCTCAAGGGTAGGGTGGCTCACTCTTCATATGGATGCACATACCTATGTGAAGAGATGTGACACATGTCAGCACATTCAATATCCAATGTGTAGAGATGAGATGCCACTAAGATGCATGATGGGAAGACATGCATTCTCTAAGTGGGGTATAGATTTCGTTGGAATGATTATCCCCTTGCTAAAGGATCTCATGTCGAATACATAATCATAGCTATGGATTATTTGACCAAATGGGTAGGATTCAAGGCCACCAAGAAGAATGATGCATAGACGATGGAAAAATTCTTATTATAAAAATGTCTTTACAAGGTATGGGTTGCCTATCAAGTTGGTGAGCGATAGAGGTAGTCACTTTCTAAATTATTTCCTTGAATATTTGTTGCAAGATTTTGTGGTGATGCACAAAAAATCAGCACCATATCATCCTCAAGCCAATGGACAAGCAGAGAGTACTGACAAAATCATGTGCTATGTCATGAGTAAGCTCATAAATAACAAATAATTGGATTGGGACAAACAATTACACCATATTGTTTGGGCATATCAAGTGGCCTACAAGAGGGTACTCAATGCAACTCCCTTTCAGATGGATTTTGGTCAAAATGCAGTGCTTCCATTTGATTTTTTGATACCCACCATCAAGTTTGCACACAAGCATTAATGAACATGCCACAAGCTATCATCTAGGATTATGGATTTAGAACGATTAGGCCAAACTAAGCTAAGAGAAGCAATAGGAATCTATGCGGCTAAGAAGAGGCAGAAGGCTTATTTCGATGCGCATGTAAAGGATTAGGGCTTGAAGGTTGGCAATTTGGTCTTAGTCTATACTTCAAAGCAACATGGTTGAAAGTTAGAGAAATGTGGTTATGGATCTATGATTATCAAAAGACATTCCATGATTGGAGTGGTATAGTTAACCACCTTGGAAGGAGAGGTAATGCCAAATTAAATTAATGGTTGTAGAGTCAAGTTCTATCAAGAACCCTTGATGCAAGATATGCTTAGATGACTCACCTTGGCTAGGAAGTGCGAGAAGGAACGTTAGGGGAAAAAATGAACCCTGCATGGGCCTTTTAGATTAGGGAGTGATTAAGGATGGACCAATGAGAGGAGGGTGGTGGCTACAGTCTAGTCTCTTCATATACTAGACTAGGACTGGTTTGTCCTAGTCAAAGACTCTAAAACCACTATGAATTTGTGGTTTTGGCGAGAAGAGTGGTTTGCATTTTCAAATAATTGAATTGTAGCCGCTGGATGGTCCAAAGATCGAACGGATTGCATGATCTTGCAAAAGTCAAGGCTCCATAAATGGTGGACCATTCGGTCATTCAATGATTGTGTGGCTTCGATTTAGATCATAGAAGCTAATGCGCTAGAAGACGTGAGCCATTAGATCAGCCCTTTGTGTCCCCTTAATCCTTTACAATCTTAATTTTAATCCCTAAAAATTAGGGATCCTTACAAGGCCCATGCAAGGCTCACTTTTTCCCCTAATGAGAAAAGATAATTAGAGAGGAAGATCAAGCTGAAGCCCTAGAGTGCATCGAAGCCATGAAATTAAGATGCCAGGGGCTAGTGTTGAAACGAAATAACCAAGTAGAGGAGCTCCTTCTCGTTAATGACATTTCTTGTGTAGAGACCCCTAGATGCCACATGGCAATGCGTCACGTCAAGCAGAATGCTTGTTGACAGTCAAGGTCACACATAAGCATGGAAGCGCATCAATAAAGTGGACAGACAAGAAGAAGGAGCATGTAGGGATCTCCAAGAAGCACATGTCAAATTTTTAGAAGAAATCCCTATAAATATAGTGACTTTTGTCACTAAAAACCATTGTAAATACCATTTTCCATTTTTTACAACTCCATTTTGTTCAAGACAAGGAGTCCTTGAACTTGAGGAGTATTAGAAGTATTATCCTACCAATTTTCATAATTTTTAGATTTCGTTTGAGTCCCCAAATAAGCCTTGGAACCTAATTTTTAACTAGGCCAAACACTAGGTCTGGACAGTGCCAAAAACACTCAAAAAACTGTAAAAAGGGCTGGAGAGCTCATTTGTGAGGTTAGCTTGTTGTAGATTTCAGCTTTGTAATAGATTTCTTTTGTAATCGAAGTCCTTCCATTGTTCCACTCTTTGCTCTTACCTAGTGCGTGTGTGTGTATGTGTGTGCATGTTTGTATGCTTTCACTCACGCACTTGTGCACCAAACTTGCTCTTGGTCTTCATACCAGTCCTCACGTCTCCACGGATTGACATTTATGAGGTGAAGCTCCTCAGGTTGGTACTTGCCATTGTGCTAGAGTGACACTAAAATTGGCACCGTTACCGGGGAGAGAGCTTGGAGGATGAGCGTGTGACGGTAAGACGTAGAGTAGCGACGTTGGAAGGTAAAAAATCACCATTTTCACTTCAGTTTTTGAGTTTTCCTTCTTCTTCATCATCATCATCACCATCATCTCCTCTCATCTTCCCCTTCTTTGATTTTTTTGCTTTTTTGACTGTACATTCCCTATTTTACCTCTTTTTCTTCCTTCTTGGCTATGTGAGGAGTTCAAAGATGGTTCAGATCTTAGGCGCCCTTGAAATACAAAGATTTGCACCACTAAAACACCAAAATCTGGGCGACAGTATCGCGGAGTGACCAAACCAACGTTTGGTATCATGGTGGTGATATCGTGCATTTGGAGGGTGGTTTTGCATCTACAGCTCATAGGAGTGACAAGGAGAACATAAGGTACACATATCCGCAAAAAATTTTGAATTTGAGCTTAAAAATCTCCAAATATCACGTCTGGTTGAGTTTTCATATTGCGATACTAGAATTCCCAAGTATCGTGATACTTGTCGAGGTATCGTATCGTGCACACCCACTTGAGGTATCGCGATACCATTCTGGTATCGTATCATCAAGTGTCGGTATTGCGATCGCGATCGCCTCGGTGGTGTCGTATCGCGACGGTCACAGTATCATGTCATCGATCGAGTGGTATTGTATCGTCCGCCTTGTTTTGGTATTGTATCATCAATCGAGCAGTATCATATCGTGCCTATTCTAGTACCGTATCGTGTCAAAAAGTGGTATCGTATCGTCTGAATCCTTTGGTATCGTATCGCTTGTCACCTTGGTATCATATCGTGTGAGTTCAGTGGTATCATATCGCTAGCGTAAATGGTATTGTATCGCGTAGCATAAGCAGTATCGTATCACGGTTGGAGTGGTATCATACCGTTCATAGACGGGTATCGTATCGTGAGCCAATCAAGTATCGTATCATGCAAGTTAAAGGTATCGTATCGTGACCACTCTCAGTATCGTATCGTGCAAGTTGGTATCGCCTTGGTGGTATCCTATCGCCGAATGTGGTATCGTCCATAGTGGTATTGTCCATAGTGGTATCGTCCATAGTGGTATCGTGTTGTGAAAAACTGGCATCGCATCGCCTGTCCTGAGGTACTCCCAGAGAGATCCTGTTTCCCTGTTTTAATCCCTAGAACCCTGAACTGGCGTAACTTTCTCATACGAAATCTGTTCAGAGTGATCTTGGGTTTGTTGGAAAGCTCGTGGGGAGTACTACCAAAACTTCCATTGGATATGGTAAAATTAATATGTCGATTATTAGATAGGGTATTTTGAAGTTGACCCTCAAATTGGACTAGGAAGCAAGGGGTTCCACAAGATTTTGAGCAATTCAAATGACAATTTTGGACTTGTAGACACGGCGAGATAGATAAAGTACCAACTCATCCAAGGCTAGTGTCAGCCACACAACCAAGTCGGGAACTCACAACTCAGTACGTAGTGCTAACAACTGAGAAATGTCAGAAATATCATTTAACTAGGAGAGACTCTTGGCTTCTAAAGACATGCATAGTTCAGTACCTATGGAAGATTTTATGTCTAGTGTGGCAGGGGAATATCGGATGTCTCTTCAATACATATCCACTAACTTGCAAGGAATGCCCATCTACCTCGATGGTCTACACATGCCGGTAGCAAGAATCATAAACAGTACAGAATCTGAAATAGTTCCAAGACCAGCTGTTAAGTATGATAATGGAGTTTACATGGACAAGATATATGTAGTAACTGAAAGCCATGATCAGATTAATGAAAGGGGAGAGTTAGAGGGACAAGGAACTTCAAAAAAATCTAACCAAGAAGAACTGGTGACTACCCCAAGGGGCAAGTCTATGGTGACTCAAGTCTTGAGAGGGGATTTGATACCTCAACATGATTACCTATTGGACATATACCTAATCCATGGGTCTGACCTACTCCTACAAACTGATTGATTCATACAAGGTGAAAGCATCAGTCCAACAACTATATATGAGTTAAGGGATCCGGAAAATCCATCTAGAGCTACATACCTAGACCAAAAGCAAAGGAGTTATTGGCCTGTAGATGAAGCGAAGAGGTCTAGATCAAAGTACATGGATCTGCCTATATTCCCTCCTTGAGATCAGACAACTACTTCACAAAACCCATTCGAGACCCAACAAGGAACAGGAAATGAAATGTTAGAACAAACGAGCCAATGGAGTATACCCAACATACCACAGGAACAATTCACCATGCCCGGAATTAATGCCCACAACCAAACTCACCATGGAAGGGGGCATATGAATAGAAACACCATTAGGGTAGAACCACCCCAAGGTGTAGGAGCTGGAATACACCCAATAAAACCTGCTATTCCCACTATAATTCAATCGCCAGAGCTCGATAGAAGATTGAGACCAACCCAATTGGCCAAATGTATGCAAAATCGTTACGATGGCAGAAGAGAGCCATATGACCACATTGCAGAATTCAAGCAGGTGTTGCGAGCGGAGCAAGTGGATGACTTTTTCATGCAATATGAATCCTTTGGGCTAACCCTCATGGAAATAGCCTTAACATGGTTTCAATCCTTAGATCCGAATTCCTTTGGCAATATAGAACAATTCTTCCAAGAATTTATTTGGGGATACACTAAGCAAGGGATTAAGCACAATTCGTCATCCTTACTACATAGTTTCAAACAAGCTCCTAATGAGACAGTAAAAAATGTAGCACGAAGATTTAATCAATATGTAACTCGATGCCCTATGACAGAGAGACCTTCTCAGCAAAAAATGATATCCCTATTTTTAGAAGGACTAACCAACAGAACATTGAGAAGCTTGGTATACGTAAAATGGTTGCAAACTCTAAGTGAGTGTCTTCAAGAGTGCATAGATTTGAAAGACAACTTAGCTAAGGATCTCAAAATTACCCACAATCCTATCAAAACAGAGGATATAAGGAGCAGTGAGACCTCTAGTTCGAGTTATGTGGATGAAGTGGCAACATTAGTGGCCAAGAAATTAGGGATACAAGGACAAAGGAACTACTAGAACTCTTCCTTGAGAGTGCCAATGTTAGAAAGTTGCACACTTTGTGGTGGAGATCATCCATCTCATGTCTGCGCCAGAGAAGGATTAGGGTTATCACAACCTTACCCTTACGATAGACAACCAATTCATGAGCCTAACATATACTCTTATAGTGAGTAGAAGTACATCAACTACAACACCGAAAACTATTTGAATAGACAACCACTACTGTTTGTACCGCCCCAATGTAGACCATACGGGTACCCTCCTAGAGAACAAGGCAAGGAAGTGCCTAGGTATAACCCATGTCCAGAACCACGAGGAGTAATGAGATCATCTAAACATGGAGGATATAGCCAACCTCAACCGATACCAAGACAACAACCACCCCACCCACTAGCTCCGATACAAGAGCAGAACATCACAATACAAGTTGTTTGTCTTGAATGTGGCAAATAACAGCTCCTGAGGGATTGCCCCGGACATCCCTCTATTGCACCAAAGGTTACACCTATTAATGTAGTAGGCTTAGTAGGGGATTCAAGTTCCATTAGTGATAATGTGGCTCCTATACATGCAGTTACTAGGGCACAAGCCTTACATAAGCCTAAACTAGCTGAGCAATCAGAACCAAGTGAGTCAAGAGAGCCTAGTAAGAGAAAAACAAGAACATGGAAGGATACTAGGGAGAAGGCCAATCGTAAGTGGAACAAAAAGTTATCCAACCTAGAAGAAAGCCTGAAAGATGCAAAAACAAAAATAGAAGATATTGCCTCTCAAAACCCCTCGCATGTCAAAACTCCATCCACACCATCTCATGCCCATTCACCAACCATTGTAAATAGACCACAACTAGGGTCTGTTCTTGCAGATCCAACCCCAAAAGACTCGGACATGATGTTCAAGGCATACCAAGCTCAACCTCAAGAAGGGCCCACACCTGCAAACCTAGACAAGAGCTACCCTAGAGCACATTTAGAGATTGAACGGACAAAAATGTGCATAAAATGGTGGAACTAGCTCAAGCTATGTTCAAGGCCGATCTCCATTCAATCAGACGAATGCTATTACAACTGATGTCGTGAAGAACACTAAGGTTAGTGTCATTAATGATCTTTCCAGATGAGGAATTTGAGCCTCATGGTTGGGCACAAATCTTAGCTACCATGGACATTGCAGTCAATGAAGAACAGTGGACACCTCATTGTGATGAGGAGGGTTATGATACAAAAATATCAAATATTGGTAGGAAGCATGTACAAACAAGATACGAAAGGTGTTCTAGCTTGTTGTGTCGAGGACGATGAACACAATAGTTGGTTGCAACAAGCCCATGAAGAATTTCTAGGAAATCACTATTCCAAACAACAAACATTGCAAAATCTAAAACGTTTCGGAGTGTATTGGCCTAGCATGGACAAAGAAATTCATGAGTGGATTAAGAATTGTCCAATGTGCAAAGAGAGACCCCCAGTGGAGCATGCCACCCTCTATCACATGTCGTTAATTCCAGATTGGAGTGCTCCATTGGTAGAATTCATGAGATCAGGAGCATTACCCAATGAGGCTAGTCTAACAAGGAAATGATGCAGAGATAACCTATACCAAAGAGGCAAAGATGGTTACTTAAGATTGTGCGTTCACAAATCAAACTATTTGAAAATCTTAGAAACTGCCCATAGCAGTGTTGCAGGCGGACATTTTGGTCTTGATCGAATAATTATGACTATTGTATTCTCAAGACTTTGGTGGCCTACTCTTCATATGGATGCACATACCTATGTGAAGAAATGTGACACATGCCAACATGCCCAGTACCCCATTAGAAAGGATGAGATGCCTTTGAGGCCAATGATGGGAGGACGTGCATTTTCAAAATGGGGTATAGACTTTCTAGCTCCTATTAATCCCCCAGCTAGAAACTCCCATGTAGAGTACATTATTGTGGCCACTGACTACCTTACAAAGTGGGTAGAAGTCAAATCCACAACGAAGAATGATGCTCAAACAATGAAAAGTTCTTATTTGAGAATGTGTTCACAAGATATGGACTACCCATAGAGTTAGTGAGCGATAGGGGCATACACTTCTTGAATGAAGTTATTGAAAATCTTCTCCAAGAATTCTTGGTGATACATAAGAAGTCTGCCCCCTATCATCCACAAGCTAACGGATAAACTGAGAGCACAAACAAGATCCTATGTAATGTATTGACAAAATTGGTAAACAATAAACGCTCTGATTGGGACAAACAACTTCATCATGTTGTTTGGGCCTACCGAGTTGCCTACAAAACGGTACTCAATGCCACCCCATTTCAGATGGTCTTCGGCCAAAATGCTGTGCTACCATTGGACTTCCTAATCCCAACTTTAAAAGTAGCACAAGAGCATGAGTGGAATGGACACGAGCTATCCTCTAGGATCTTTGATCTAGAACGCTTAGGTAAGACAAGGCTACAAGCGGCAGCAGGCATCTATGCTGCAAAGAAAAGGCAAAAAGCATACTTTGATGCACACATCAAGGATAAAGGATTGAAAGAAGGAGATTTAGTGCTGGTTTATATGCTAAAGCAACATATCCGCAAAATGGAGAAATGGAGATATGGACCCATGATCATTAACAGAATCTCCACTAGCGGTGCAGTTCAATTGGCCACACTAGAAGGTGATATCCTTCCAAACTATATCAGTGGTTGTCGAGTCAAGCTATATCAAGAACCTCTTACAGAGGATATGCTAAAGAGACTCAACACTGCTAAGAAGAGAAAAGAAGAAGAATTAAGGGTTAAAGAAGAAGCATAGGCAGAGGCAAAGAGAACGCATTAGGAGAAATAAGTTAAGACTGTTGACGACATGATTACTCTTACTTCATCTACATTTGTATCCGCATGAGTGCATCTCCATTTTGTATCCAGGAGGCACTCCGTTTCTAGTCTATTTCCATTTTATATTGTATTTCCTTTGTACTTGGGTACCTTGCCATGTGCTTCTACCAATTGTATTCATTCTCCTTTCAGGAGACTTATCCCACATATGATGTACTTTTGAGAGCCCCTCCCAAATCTATATAAGGAGGGCCTCTCCCTTCATTTGTACTTGGTTAGAAGCTTGAGGAGCCTACTCCATGCTCTTGGCAAGCTCATTTCTAATCCACATGAGTTTACCCATTTCATGGTCTACTCATTTTGTGTCTCACACATTCTTTGTTTTGTGAGAGTACTTCACGTTTCATTTTGATTCCGCATGCATACTCTCTACATGGTATCAGAGCACTAGGTGGAGGTCTTGGTGGTGCGTTTGGTGATCGTTTTGGTGGTGGTGGTGGTTCATTTTGGTGGCATGCTTTCTCCTCATTGAGAGAGGCCTTTTGCCATTTGTTTTTGGGATTCATTTTGCCCATTTGCCCACCCTCCCACCCACTTTCCTTCATCATTTCGTATGCTCTTTACCCCAATTTTCCCATTGTCTTTCTGGCTGGAGTGTCATATCTTGTAATTTCGAAGTCATTTATGCAAGAGTTTGACACTTATTTTCATCGTTTATAGTGTTCATAAACACTATTCGAATCATTTTTGCCCTCGCTGGCCATTGCATGAGCAACAAGGAGATGAGAAGAGAGAGAAACGAGATCGAGTTTTTTCTGTATCCTGAGAGCAAGAAAGGACTCTGTGCCAACTTCATCTTTGCACTTCATCTTTGATTGTACTCTGTCCAACAGCCACCTCCACACCATGTCTCTGTGCCCCTGACAAGGCAACAGATGCATCCGACTGGGAAGCTATACAACTCGAATAGTTTTGCTCAGAAATAGCTAGAGACTGAGAGAGAACAAGAGAGAAGAAGAGCATTAGTATGTTGGACATCTACGAAGTGGGTGACCATCTCACTTGCACATAGCCGAGAACAACAAATGCAGACTGTAGCACTCAAGTGTTGAAGGACTCGGGAGGATGACCATCTCATTTGCACACAGTTGCGATTGACAACTAGCTGCACTCTACCATCTTCGGACTGCTCCAACCATCCAATCAGGCGGCCATTCAATTAGGAGCCCGACTTCATCTCTGAACCTCACACAACAGCAAACCTGTTTCCATCTTTGATCAACAGAGAGAGAGAGAGAGAGCTTAGGCCTCGACTGCTAGCCAAGCGAGTGTGTACTCCGGCATCGCCATCCAGAGTGAGAGCCAAAGAGACAGAGCGACTGTGAGCGGGAACTCTCTGGTGCTCATTATCGCGCAGGTGTACAATACAGTTCTGATTGATACGCCCTTAACGGTGCTGCCCAGAGACTCCAATATTCAGCAGCATCATATACGCTCTGTACCTGCCTGGGTTGAAGAAAGCCGACTGTGCGCAGTGTCTAAGATAGAGAGAGAGAGTGAGAGAGAGATCTTTCTGGATCACTGATGCGAGCTGCGACGATATGGCGTCCGTGAGGTCGTTGCTGTTCAAAAGGAGGAACTCCAGCGAACCTAAGGTGGACAGGCTCGCAGGGATCGGACCGTGAAGGAGCTTGAGAGAGAGGTTCAGCGTGGCAAGGTAAGGTAGGGCAGCGAGAGAATTGATCGAGCTGAGGTCACCGGTGAGGTTACGATTTCCCACTTGAGGCAGAGATATTCCCGGCAGCATTGCACGCTACATCTTCCCAGGCACACGGAGACGATGACAGGCTGCTGTTAAGCCAGGTGGGCGGCGACCAACCTGGACCTTGCAGATCCTTGCCGAACCTCAACAAGGACTGTGCTTCCAGAGAGAGACCAGCAGCGAGGAGGAGATTGAAGATCGCAGAGAGAGATATGAGGAGAACACGACTCGGTTCAGTGCATTAAGGCGCTGTTCATTTTGGGCGCTCTTCATTTTAATCGCGCGTGACTAATTTGCTATATTTAGTAAGGCCTGTTTGACATCTGTCCCTTCAGTTATGAATCACACATTAAATACTCATATGATGCACTGAATGGAAGTTAACAACGAGCAGAATTAAATTTTTTTTCGAGTTCTGCTACGCATGCTCAATGGCCCACATAAATTTGCATTGAGTTTTTCTTTTCCCAACTTGGATATATATATATATATATGTACATGTTGTAATACTCAAAGGAACCTCATACGTTTTGGGCATATATATTGGTACTCCAACGTCATTGGTATCTCTACACGAATCTCTTGCATGAGGTAATAGATGGGACAGACCCCGAACCCAATAGGGATACCAACTTAGACAATTGGCATGTGTGGCATGTCAAGGACAAAAGAGCTTTAGGTCAGTTGTTACTTGCGTGCGACGAATTGACAAAAGGACATATCACTCCCTGCAAAACGTCCAAGGATGCTTGGGATACGTTAGCTGCTTTGTATGAAGACAAGACCCCTTCGAAGATATATGCATTAGAGGCCGAGTTTCATAATTTGACCATTACGCCACACGACACAATTACCAAAGTCATAGCCGAATTTGAGGATTACCAGCATAAATTAGCACTATGTGGTAGGCAGATCTCTAGTGAAGACATGGCCATTCAGCTTCTCAACAAGTTACCTAAGTTGTACGAAACATTTGTCACAACTTTGTATAATTGCGGCCAAGTCTTATCTTGGGAAGAGGTACGTCGACTATTGCTCCTTCACGACTCGCGAGCAAAATCGACTTCCTCACAAGAGTCAGCCATGAAGACCAAAGGCCCCTTCAATAAGGGCAAAACTGCAAGTCATCAGGCTAGCAATGGATCTAAGCATGGATCGCATAATTCATCAAAGAAGTTCACCTGTAATTTCTGTGAAAAATCAGGACACTTAGAAAAGTTTTGCTATAAAAAGAAACACTCATCGAAGGCATTTACGTCTAGGCAAGCATCCAAAGGCTCCCAACATAGATCCCACTGTTCGAGTGAAGAACTCTTCACCTCCACAGAAGCAAATGCACTAGTCACTTCTAGCTCCACACATGAGTGGATTTTTTATAGCGGAGCTACCTCCCATATGTGCAAAGACAAGGACTCCTTTCACGAACTCGAAGAGCATATGGGAGAAGTCTATCTCGGCAACAACAAGAGTCTACCCATCGAAGGAAAAGGGAAAGTTCAAATTTCCAACCATCAAGGGGAATGCAAGTCTTTATCCAATGTTCTCTTTGTTCCAAACTTATGTATGAATCTCCTTTCCGTCAAGGCCATTACAAATCAGGACAAACAAGTATGGTTTGATAATACCTTAGTTAAGGTAGTTCATCCCCATACAAAGAATGTCATTGCTCAAGGTATAAAAGAAAAGAGCCTCTACAAGCTATCATGCTTTGTATCCAAAGAATCAAACTCAAGTTTGTGGCACCAGAGATTTGGCCACACTTCTTACTTATCAAAAATCTCTTCATCCCAACTTGTGAAGGGATTGCCAAAGATCGGGCAACTTACTGATGTCTGCCAAGCTTGCACCCAAGGCAAGCAACACAGGGCCCCAGTTCCCAAGGAAGCTTCAACACGAGCGAGGAACCCACTAGCCCTCATCCACATGGACTTACGTGGACCTATGAACACCCCATCATTGAGTGGATCCCTCTACTTTTATCTTCTAGTAGATGACCGCTCTTGGTTTATTTAGGTGTATTTCTTGAAGTCAAAGGCAAACACATTCTCTAAGTTTCAAACTTGGATCAAGGAAGTTGAGAATGAAGCTTCAACTAAAGTTAAAACCATCAGATCAGATGGAGGTGGCGAGTTTATCAATCATAACTTTGATAACTTTCTCACCCAGAAAGGGATCAAACGATAAGTCACTCAGCCTCATACTCCATCACAAAATGGAGAAGCTGAAAGGAAGATACGCAGTGTGATGGAAATGCCACGAACAATGCTTCATCACACGGATCTACCCTACAAGTTTTGGGCAGAAGCTGCGCATACTACCGTTCACATTCTTAATCGAGGCTTTACAAGTGCTTTACAAAACAAAACACCCTTCGAAGCCTACTATGGAAGAAAACAAAATGTGAACTACTTTCGAGTCTTTGGTAGTGAAGATTTTATCCATGTACCAAAAGAAGATAGAAACCAGTTACAATCAAAGTCCAAGAAACACATATTCATAGGCTACAGTGACGAATCAAAGGGATACCGTCTATATGATATGGAAAACCACTCCATAACCATTTCGAAGGATGTGATCTTCAATGAAGCTTCATCATACTCAAGAAAAGATTCAAGTACAAGTCTTAGTCCACCTATCTACACTTCAGAGGGGGACTCAGTATTTCCAACTTCCAACTCAGAAGCAAGTACTTCACAACCACCACGCCGATCTCAAAGGCTTCTTACTAGGCAACAACGCGAACAAAGTCATTATGTTAATTATGCTCTAATGCACCAAATTTAGCAAATTCCAGAGCCATCCAACTACAAAGAAGCTCAAGGCCAAACAGAGTAGGAAACAGCTATGAAAGAGGAAGTCGATGCAATAGCAAAGAACAAGACTTGGACATTAGTTCCCAAACCAACCAACCATCAAGTCATAGGAGTCAAGTGGATATATAAAGTCAAATACAAGTTTGATGGAACTCTAGATAAATATAAGTCAAGATTAGTCGCTAAGGCATACAAGCAACAACATGGCATTAACTATGAAGAAACCTTTGCCCCTACTGCAAGATTCACAACCATAAGAATCGTCTTAGCACTAAGTGCTCACTTTAAGTGGCCCATTTACCAGCTGGACGTCAAAAGTGCATTTCTCAATGGAGATCTTCAAGAAGAAGTATATGTTGAACAACCTGAAGGCTTCAAGATCAAAGGCAAAGAAGATCAAGTATACAAGCTTCACAAGGCACTTTATGGACTCAAGCAAGCTCCCAGGGCCTGGTATGAAAAGATTCACAAGTTCTTTGAAGACAAGGGCTTTCACAGAAGCAATGTTGATGTTAATCTCTACATCTATCAAAAGGAATTTTTAGTAGCCATGATCATTCTCTATGTAGATGACTTGATCTTGACAAGCTCAGATGTAGAACGCATGTAGTTCATCATCACACAGCTTCACCTTGAGTACTCTATGACAGATCTTGGATTACTACACTACTTCTTAGGTATGGAAGTTTGGCAAACAAAAGAAGGTATATTCCTATCATAGAAGAAGTACTACTCTGATTTACTTTCCAGATATAACATGGACCAATGTCGCTCAGTTTCTACACCACTTGATCCAAACATCAAGCTTACACTGGAGGACTCATCATCACTTGTGGATGTGCATACCTATCGACAACTTGTTGGCTCATTACTCTATCTTGCCAACACTAGACCAGATATTGCTTATGCAGTTGGTATACTCTGTCAGTTTGCACATCAGCCTCGTCAGACTCATTCGGATGTTGCTCAGAGACTACTTTGTTACCTTGCCCTCACCCGACATCATGGTCTTTGGTACAGAGGGGGCATCGAACTCGCCAGATATTCCAATCCAGATTGGGCTGGGGATCTTGATGCTCGACAGTCTACTTCTGGGTATATCTTCTTGCTTGGCTCAGGACCTATCTCTTGGGCAAGTAAGAAGCAGCCTATAGTTGCACTATCATCTACCGAGGCCGAGTACCGAGCATCCAGCTTTTCCGCATATGAGGCCATCTGGCTTCGACGTTTATTATCTCACATTGGTATTTTGCACGATACTCCGACATGTCTTCGCACGGATAGCCAGTCAGCCTTGGCCATTGCCAAGAATCCAGTGTTCCACGCTCGAACAAAGCACATCGAGATCCAGTACCACTTCATCCACGACAAGCTCATATCTCAGGAAATTACTCTGGAGCAGTGTACCTCTCAGGAGAACTTGGCAGACATGTTCACAAAGGCTCTACCTCCGGTTTCGCTTCAGCGCTTGGTGGACCTCTGCAGCATTCAGCCGCTCCAAAATGGAGCTGCAGGGGGGGTGTTGACGACATGATTGCTCCTACTTCATCTACATTTGTATCCGCATGAGTGCATCTCCATTTTGTATCTAGGAGGCACTCCATTTCTAGTCTATTTCCATTTTATATTGTATTTCCTTTGTACTTTGGTACCTTGCCATGTGCTTCTACCAATTGTATTCATTCTCATTTCAGGAGACTTATCCCACATATGATGTATTTTTGAGAGCCCCTCCCAAATCTATATAAGGAGGGCCTCTTCCCTCATTTGTACTTGGTTAGAAGCTTGAGGAGCCTACTCCATGCTCTTGGCAAGCTCATTTCTAATCCACATGAGTTTACCCATTTCATGGTCTACTCATTTTGTGTCTCACACATTCTTTGTTTTGTGAGAGTACTTCACTTTTCATTTTGCTTCCGCATACGTACTCTCTACAAAGACGCCTAGTCCTGGATATCAGTGTTGAGGCCCCAAGATACTACATGGCCATGTGTCAAATAGTGCAATTGCTTCTCAAATAATTGATCGACGTCCATTTGTGACCATAGTGGTAGGACAAGGGAAGAATGCAAGGACTATGAGAGCATTGATTGACTCAGGTGCAACAACTAGTGCAGTTAGAATTTCATACTACCAAAACCTACAATTGGACATCAAGACCATAGAAGCCTATCTCATAGGATTGGGTGGTGTGGAAACCCCTTGTCTGGGCAAGGTGGAACTTCCCATCTACCTTCAAAATGTTCCTACGAAAGTCAAAATGCTAGTGTGTCACGATGAAGACCTTACAGAGCCACTTGTCTTGGGTCAAGATTGGATTTATGACGATGTAGTCAACTTGAATCTAAGAAGTCAAATCCTTCAAGTTTGGGCACATGAACAATGTATTACCTTAGAACTAGACAATAACATGGTCATAAATCCAAAGGTCACACATTCTCTTAGTTCTTCCGAAACTCCTCTTTGCAAAGAAAATGTGGTGCATGTCAATAACCCTATGACGCAAAGGGAATCAATCATGGAAGCACAAGCTCAAAGGCTAGCAAAGCTCTCTTCTTCTTCACAGACTAATGCAAGCATAACTCGACCAAAGAGGCAAGCAAAAAAGACATTTGCTATATCAACTAGATAGACAGAATTCAAGAAGAAAGTAGCTCAGGGCATGAAGCAGATTTGGGTACGAAAAGGAGAACAACCACTAGCTTTGCCACAACCCTTCCCATTGAGGCAAGACAACCATGCTAAAAGAAGCACCAAGAAACGATGACAAGCTCAATCCCAAGGTCTCCGACAGATTTGGGTATCGAAGCAATCAATGAAGGTCGACCATACTAACATACCAATTTGGATGCCAAAGAAATTAGCTGCAGCTCAACAAGGGCGATTGCAAATGTGGGTACCCAAGGCGCTCTTACAGGCACAAAACAATATGATATCTTTCATGAGCAAAATCTCAGCAAAGAAACCACAGCAAAGCAAGAGTCGAAACCATGGACCGAGACCAAAAGAAGATAAATTCATCTCCCCATTGGTAATAAAAAGACAGTCATCAAGGATATGGGTTTGGAAGCCAAAAGTATCAGTAACTTCCACAAAATCAAAGAGCCAGCCATACTGGATACCAAATTTTAGAAATCATTCAAAGATGAAGGGGCCAAAAGTGATCTCCATAAGGCCACATACCATTCTCAAATGGATCCCTATAAGGAGGATTACATCATTGCAAGATTTAATCGACACCTCCAAACAAAGATTGCATCAAGTCTAGAAATAACATCAAAAAGCCTCGACCAGAAACAACCATGTGCCTTTGGCATAACCATGTCTTTTGCACCATTTAGGTCATGAATTTCAAAAGTATGTAATATAGGACCACATTACATAGCCGTGCACAGACACGATCGAGAATCCCAGGCACATGAGATACACTTGACATATGTAAAATATTTTATTGATACTAACATCTTTCTTCTTGTTTTGTGACACTCTTCCAAAAAAAAAAACACAAACAACAAAAGAGAAGAAGAAGAAGAAGAAGAAGAAGCAGGACTAGGCGCTCAAAGAACCTCATCAGTGAACCATCAACAAGGACATCCATCAACCATGGAAGACAAGCTGATGGTCAATCACCATGATGGAAGTACAACACGAAGAGTTGAAGATCGATAGAACTTTCACCATGGTAAGAATTGTATGCTTCAACAACAACATAACCATGATCGATTAGGAAACCTCTTTGTTGGCATACCCTTGAGCACTTAGCTCAAGACCCAACTTCTTGCACCATAATTCTTCCAATGCATTTCCCAAGTATGCATGCATAGGGCTACATTACACGGCCGTGCACAAGGCACTTTCTTCTTCCAACCCATGCACTAATGCACTTACCCATCAGTCATTATGGGTCACGAATACTTGGTATGGAAACTAGGGAAGCCATCATTGGAAGAATCAGAGGACATCACGGTGACAACAACAAGAGCCAGGAAGCAATCCACCACAAGAGTTGCTCATAATCAACATTGACAACCTTTTTTTAGTAGCTCACAATTTTTGAAAGCTCACAAAGACACCATCAAGCTCGAATACAAGGAAGAAGTTCATACAAATGTCGCAATGATAAAATGACGAACCAGACAACTGCCCAAGCTACAATTGGAAGATGGACCACTCTTGTGGATACATGATGGACACTATCTCTCCACACACTACATGGAACAACCACTACAACAAAGGTCTATCTGGGATGACAGACTCTAGAGGGGGGCGAGTGTTGATAGTCAAGGTCACACACAAGCATGGAAGCGCATCAATGAAGTGGACACACAAGAAGAAGGAGCATGTAGGGAGCTCCAAGAAGCACATGTCAAATTTTCAAAAGAAATCCCTATAAATATAGTGACTTTTGTCGAAAACTGGCAGTTCGACGTGTTAGACCACCAGGACCTACAGAGCTTAATCTTCATTTTGTAAATACCATTTTCCATTTTTTACAACTCTCTTTTATTCAAGCCAAGGAGTCCTTGAGCTTGAGGAGTATTAGAAGTATTATCCTACCAATTTTCATAATTTTTGGATTCCGTTTGAGTTCCCAAATAAGCCTTGGAACCTAATTTTTAAGTAGGCCGGACACTAGGTCTGGACAGGGCCAAAAACACTCAAAAAACTATAAAAAGGGCTGGAGAGCTCATTTGTGAGGTTAGCTTGTTGTAGATTTCAGCTTTGTAATAGATTTCTTCTATAATCAAAGTCCTTCCATTGTTCCACTCTTTGCTCTTACCTAGTGCACGTGTGTGTATGTGTGTGCATGTTTGTATGCTTTCACTCACGCACTTGTGCACCACACTTGCTCTTGGTCTTCATACCAGTCCTCACGTCTCCACGGATTGACATTTATGAGGTGAAGCTCCTCATGTTGGTAAATGCCATTGTGCTAGAGTGACAATGCTTCTCCTAGCATAATTGATAGACGACTATTCATTACTGTACATCTAGGGTAAGGCACTACACTCATATTGATCAGGGCTCTAATTGATTCAAGTGTAACAAGTAGTGTGATTAGATCTTCATACCATCTAGACATGGATCTGGAAGTGAATCTTATTGAGGCATACCTCATAGGATTAGGAGGCATGGAAACCCCTTTCACGGGTGTGGTGGAAATTCTTACCCTCATAAAAGATGTCACATTGATAGTAAAACTCCTAGTATGCCACAATGAAGATCTTATAGGCTCGTTGATTCTAGGCCAAGATTGAATTTATGATCTCTTAGTGGACTTAAATCTTAGGAAAAGGCTACTCCAATTCTAGTAGTTGAACTCTTATAGAATTATATTGATCGCTCCATACAACAAGGTTGTGTCGAGCACGAGAGATGCTAGAGGGAGGGAGGTGTTGGCAGTAGCTCATGGCATCGATAAAAGAGGAAGCACGTTAGGAACAGAGAAAGGAGACTACAAGTGGCCCCATTAACAAAATTTCCAATCAATATTGATTTAGATTGATTGAATCTTGTCTAAAATATCAACAATGATTCTTAGCACTAACCATTGTAACAAAGAACCACCCAATTTCACTATGTGGTGCTCCATTTTGTGCAAGCCGAGGAGTGCTCGATCTTGAGAAACCGAGTTAGAACAAGCCTACCAATTTTCACATTCTTTGGACCTCATTTGACCCCCCAAAGTAGTGTCAGACATAAATTTTAACTAGACTGATCACTAGATGCAAAACTGGTCACTTCACCTTAGAAACTATAAATAGAGCTAGAGAGCTCATTTTTGGGGTTAGATAGTTTGAGGGATAAGCTTTGTATGAGAGTTCTTGTACTTTGAATAATGAGAAGAAGTGATTTACCTCCCATTGCCTTTCCTATTATCTCTTGTATGTGTGTGTATATGTGTGTGCACTAGTGAGCTTCTCACATTCACCTTTGTGCATTTCACTCATTCACAATCTTCATATCATCCTTACTCTTTCATAGATTTGACAATTAAGGAGGTGGAGCTCCACAGCGTGATACTTGCCCTTACCTAGAGCAACAATGGCCCACGTTGGCAATGGAAGCAATCGATAATAGATTCCTCTTAATCTATGAAATAAATAGTACATTGAAGAGATCCCTAGTCTCACCAAGCAAAGCCACAATTGAGGCTTTAACTATTCCTTTAGTAGGATATCTTTCATTATTCCCTACAATCACATTGATGGAGTTCATCAGAGGTCAAAGTAAATTGTACATTTCGATTTGCCCTATCATGTGTCATGTAGCACCAGTATTGATGACCCATGAGTCATGTGTAAAAAAAAAGTGGTGAAGAGGAACAAATCTCCTCCAACATCACCAATGACGAAAATGATTGAACTACTTCCATAACAATTCAAGCTCTACCTTTGTTGAGTCGAATGCCTCTTTGGTCTTTTCGACAATTAGCCTTTATTTTGACATTGGAAGCACTCATATGGGAGTTTTTTTTTTTTCCTTCTTTGCAATGCTTTTTTGCCTTTGCATTGGCTAAACTTGTAGCCATGTTGCTATTATTTCCTTCTCGAATAGTTTAAGCAAAGCTAATCCTCATGAACTAAGACACAAAAATCTTCAAACTTCAATGTTTGAACCCTTATATGAGGATTGAGGAAAAAAAGCAGGTGGACTAATTCAGAGACATTGTGTGTATTCAGAGACATTGTGTATCAATTCCTTGCTTGTAATCAAAACACATGCTCTTACCATCTAGTTGCACAGATTCTTTATCCACATGATAAAGTTTTTTGCTGCTTCTCCATCTACAAACATTGCTACTGTAAACTTGTTTCTATATTTTTGAAGGGCCTTGTTTGATTTTATGTTTCGTATTGATTCCTCAATATGTTCCAAACCTCTGATGCTTCGGAAGTATTGTGATTTGATGTAAGGAGCTTACCAATGTGCAAAGTGCATCTACATCTCTACACCTTGCCTGAAGAAGCTCTATGTTAGAAGGGATGACTATGGAAGGATCTCTAGGGTCCACTATCCCTCCATATTTGAGGTTTGTACTCAGAATTGTCTTTAGGAGCTCATATGAGTCCAAGGTGATGGTAACTTTAAACTTCCACAATGTGTAATTTGTACCATCTAATATGTATGTATGCATGTATGTATGCATGAATGTATGTATGTATGTATGCATGCATGTAAAGGCCTATTCAGGAAAAATGGGAATTACACAGGAATTTGAGACAGTTCTTTGTGTCCCAATGTTTTGTGTTTGGACTCATTCACACACTACAACATGTTATTATCTCTTGATTAGAGTATATTAAATTGAGACTTTAATATTAAGGGTAATTGTATTACAAATTGGGTATGAGGGTTGGCCTCAAGCTTAAGAAGTTAACATAGTAAGTAATATAAATGGGACTTGAATAATTCCCAAATTTCATGAATAGGCCTTTGTATGTAATGTACGTATGTGTGTAAGATGCAAGCTAATATTTTATCACGATTCACATTTTTTTTGCTAGGTTGGCTGTAGAGGTAGTAAAATTACTAGAAAGATATTGAGCTTGAGTACCTGCCTATGCACTTATGAATCAATGTTCCAGCTTTACATTATGTTTGGACAAGCTGGAAATCCGTTTATATCAGTCTCTTCTAGTAAAGAACCTCATGATTCTGAATTTGTGATCTCTACCATCAGGATTTAAATTTCTTGTAGTACTCTAACTTTGTAAGATATTACTATTATACTTCCTACTTTTTTGTCAAATTTTCTTGAATTTTATCATTATAACATTTTAGGTTGTAACGATACATCTAGAATGAATTGTTACACTTCAGTATCTGTCATGTTTCCGAGGGCAAAGATGGTCAACACCTAAGACATAAAACACAGCAAAATAATTTTCTATAAATTATTTGAGCTTCTTTTTGCTTTTCTGGAAGTGCCAACGACAAAGGACATACATGTATAAATGTTAAAAAATAAATAAAAATTAAATGGAGGTTCGGCAAGCACCTACTCTCCTGAGTTTTAACTCCGAGAGAACAACTGTACAAGTGAATGGGCGTAATACCTGCGAGACCTTCATATTCCATAAAGCAGAAGTTAGACAAGATTACAATTAGTTTCAACTGATTCAAAATAATCAAAGCCATTACATATCCAACCCGAATATTAAACTCTGAATCTCGGTCTCAAAAAAAGAACAACTAGAAAAAAAAATAATACAAGGTTTTTCTGAGTAAGAACTGGAAGATGTAAGTTACAAGAGGAAGATATTCTGAAGAGAAAGTGACTGAAGCAAGGAAGCCTTGTAACGTTGGCTTCACGTACAGATTCCTTCACCAAGGATAGAATCTTACGGTACATGATGTCGATGGCTGACATACACGACGATGGGAGGAGGACATCAAGAGACTCACCCCATTGTTGCACCGAGCATGCGCATCCCCCAGATTTTTCCAGCCATGGCGGGCTTCCATCACCACAAAGGCTGGCAATGGGCGAAGGTTTCTGACAGGATTAGATGATGAAGCAGCCCTATGCAAAATCAACAGTCCAATCATTATTCTGTATATCTAAATGCCATCCCCAAGCAATGCTTCCAATGCCCCTAGCGGCGGCGGACAAGCGGATTCTCCGCCAGGGAAGCGGAAGGCCGCCGCTCACAGGCGGACCCGTCCTGTTCCGCTGCTGCTTTTCGCTATGGCGCTTACAATCATTATCGCGATCCCCCTTGTGGTTCTGGGAGGTTGGCTGCTTCTTGTCAAGTATCACGAGACGTGCTTCCATTTCTTAGAGTATCCCTTCATTGTCATCGGCACGGGCCTGTGCATAGCGTCGGCCGTGGGGATAGTAGGCGCTAAGAAGAAGGAGAGGCGTTTGATAGGGATATACATGATATCGGTCTTCGTCCTCACTGTTCTCCTTTGCTCCTTTTTCCTGTTTACGGGATTCGTGATACAGGATGGTTCACCCTTCTCCGTGAAAAACGCGACATACCGAGAATACAGGCTACAGACGTACTCTTTGTGGTTCCGAAGCCAGGTACTGCAACAAATCAGACAAACATAGAAATTGCGTTATTCTTCACGAATTCTTCCAGAGAGAGAGAGAGAGAGAGAGAGAGAGAGAGAGAGAGAGAGAGAGAGAAAGAGAGAGAGAGAAAGAGAGAGAGAAAGAGAGAGAGAGAGATGCCTGCAGGTGGAGGACAAGCGAAACTGGGCTACTATGTCTAAGTGCCTGAGGGAGAAGGTACGAGTCTGTGCAAACTTAGACCGCAAATACCCTTCCGAAGCTTCATTCAGGAGAGCAGACCTCACACCTCCTCAAGTAAGCGTTTCAACTATATTCTCCTCTCTATCTGCGTCAATCATCCATGATGCCACAGTAATGTGGATTATGCGTGCCTGATGGACGCTTGATGTTGGAAGTCATAATGTAGATGTACCATAGCCTACAGGGCATGAGGATCTGTAAGTCCATTAACCTGCACTACCTGAAGTTCATGAAGAAATCACACTCATGAAGCTTGAAACATCCTTTCTGATTCATGAAGAAATCACACTCATGAAGCTTGAAACATCCTTTCTGAGTTGTTTGTCTGCACTGATGAGGCAAATGTGTTAACCATGTTGATTGTTGGATTTTAAAGTCAGGATGCTGCAAGCCACCGAGTGCATGCAGGTTTACCTTTGTGCATGCAACGATGTGGAATGACACAGTGAGAGCTTTGGCTACATCGGACTGTGGAAGATGGGACAATGATCAAGACATCCTTTGCTACCAATGCAGCTCATGCAGAGCTGGACTTCTACAGAATGTCAAGCAGGTTTGGACACGGGCAGCCTACATATGTTTGGGGGTGTTGATTTTCTTAGGGCTTGTTCAAATTGTGGCATGGACAGGCTTCATGAAAGGCCTCTGGGATGGTGTCCTTTATGAGAACAATAGCCCAAAAGCTCAAACGCTTCCTTCTAACACTATGCAAGGGAGAGCTCAATCTTTTACTGAAGTGAGCAGCTAACATAATCATTCTACATTAAGTCCTTCAGTGATTCTTCATCAACAGATTTTGGTACAAATTATGAACTCTGTTGGCTGTGGGATGTTCTGATCTCCATGTTTTGAATTTGCCATGCCTTTGTCTTACCCAATTCCTTATGATCAAGGATGGCCAGAATTAATCCAAGACAAGAATGACAGATCTAAACCAAAGAGCATGAACACTACCATTGTCATAACTATTGCTGTAATAGAATTGTTGCTTTTTTATTTAGATCTATGTAAGATGCAACCTCAAGCAAGATGCAACCTCACTTTCTTGATGGAGTAATCATAATACTCGAGAATAACGTTTTGATTTCCCTTCATAGATTCTCACAGAAGTAACTCCTTTCAGAGAGGAATTAAATCTTGATGTAAAAAAATCAGTAAAGGAATATGAATTTCAATAATCGAAAAAACAAAATGAAGATATTGTAGGTCACATCTTTGCATTTCTCCATTCCCTAGAAGTTTGGGATGGACCCAATAGCAATGTACTTGCGCAATTCATCATGTCCCTAGTTTGAAAATATCACTCACTTTCTCCAAAGACATGTTTTGGTTGATTTGGATACAATTGAGTTGATCAGTGATTAACACATGCAATGTTCTTTTGCTTTGAATATCTTATGTCTCCTTCTCAGGTACATCTTAGAAACATTTTGCAGTCTCCATGACGAACAACCACAAATGAACTTACTATAAAAAAATGAATATCTTCCAAGCATGAGATTTAACCATTAATCATTTTCCAAATTGAACACTATTGGACTGAGACAAGCATTTTGCATGTGTATGTGAGTGAAAAATGGAACATATTTGGCTCATATTTTAAGTCGATTCACAAATGTACTTTTAGATTCTATAGAGAACAATGTACGAATAAAGACATTTTAGATTATTTTAAATCCTAATTTGAAGTTTGCGGTTCATTGTATTCATATAGCAACATTCTAACCTTTATTTAATAGTGGTGCCTTGGGACTTTCCTGGCCAGAATCGAGACAAAGTAACCAATTACAAGGAAGATGTCAAAAGCATCATTCTTGAAATTAAATATAATAAAGATTATGTACACAATAAACCTAAAACAAGAGATAAAATTCTTTTAAAGGATCTTTAGGCTATTGAAATGGTGCTAAAGAATGAGAAAATAAGATTTTTTAAGAAGATATACTTGGGAAAATATTTATATAAATGTGTGAGACCTTTCAATACGCAAAAAAAAAGAAAGAAATAAGAGTTTTTTTCATCAAGATTGCCTAGGAAAAGTACAGAATAGGTTTGAATGATCTCTCACCAACATGGGACTTGAGTAAGGCTTTTTTGAGATCTATTAGGCTAGGCTATCCTCTCCCCTCCCATTGCCCTCCTCCTCCCTTCCGCTTTATACATATTCCCATCTATAATTGCAATTCATATTCTTGGTTTAATAGTGGAAAACAAGATGTATTAAACCTTTAATTAAGGCTATCAGATTACCTATTGAGGAGAATCAACTTTGGCTAAGAATAGTTGTGAATGACACAAAATAGTAAAACAAAAATAAGAAAATTGCTATAATTTATGGAATTATTGGAAGAATAATATATTAGCCATTCTATTTGCCACATGTTACATGTGCAAAGTGTTAAAGAATTGATCCTCTTTTTTGTCTGAACATTTAATCTCTAATTCATTTCTATGAGTGCATCCCCGTTTTGTATTACTCCAATTGTATTTGGGAGAATTTCCATTTATTTTCTTTTATATATGCATTCTCCACTCAGGATCACTATCCCACATTGAATTTATTTTGTAGAGCCTCATCTCTTATTCACCTCTTTACTTAGAACAGGATTATATACAAGACTCGATTTGAAAGGAGGGAAATTTGTGTGTGGTTTGATCCCTACCCAGATTGTTATAAGGACTATCTAGAATTTCACTTCATAGGTTGAATCTAGTGCAAAATATGGAAATAACGATAAAGATGGACTAGAAAGCATTCCCTTCTTGGTTCAGTAATTCTTATTGCTATCTTAGGACTTAGTGAAAAAGATGGATCTTGAACATCCCTATCCAAATTTCTCTCTTTGATTCATATTTGCTCATCAAAACTTTATCCATGGCCCAAAATGAATCTTTTCATGTCTCATTGGTTCAATTGAGAACTCATGTGTAAATCTAGTACACCTCTAGTAAGTGCTTTGAAGCCCTTGGAGACTTATGCAAGCGCTTATGGTTCAAGAAACCTTTATGGTATTCCCACAAATAGGTGGATGCGTCCAAAAACTTGGTGGAAACTTATAAGTGTTTCAAGATTTTGAGGATTCTCTTCGAATTCACTTGAATTTGTTTTGGAGGAATGAATTTGTACTAATGTTTACCAAAACATTTTTGATGTCTCTACTATTTTCCACCTCTAGCACACATCCATTGTTGGAGTTTGAGGACTAGGGAAGCACACAAACAACATAAGGAGGAACAAGAAGCTTGGTGCACAACAATAAGTGTTTTACTAAGAGAATATACAAAATATTAGTAGCCTATTAGGGTTATTGATGAATATACAATTAGGAAAAAAAGCTGCTAAAGAGGTAAGAAAGTGCACCAACAATTCTAAGTGTGCTCACACACATCACTACCTAAATGTACTAACAAGTCCCCCTTGGGAGTGATGCAATAAACAAGGGGATGATAATCATGTATAAGGAAGTTTCAACCAATGTGGACTTCAATCAATACACAAATGCGAGTAAGCACAGAGCCTTGAAAAAAGCTTCGAACTTCTCACAAGGCAAAACCTTTGTAAAAAGGTATGCAACATTATCCCATATATGAACATATGCAAACATAATTTCTCCATTAGAGAGCTGCTCTTTGACATAATGATAGTGCACCTGAACATGGTTAGTGTGAGTATGGAACACTAAGTTCCTCACAAATACTAATGTGCTCTAATTGCTATTAAATATGGTGGCCGCAGAAGTTTGGCTAACACCCAAGTCTTCCATAAGGTTTTTAGGCCATAGGCACTCAATAGTAGATATGAAAGCTTCCCTATACTGAACTCACAACTAGAAGTTCCCCTATATATTTAATTTCCATAGCCACTCAATAGTAGCTATGAAAGCTTCCTTATACATTTAGTTTCACATAAAGTGATGTCACCATCAACTTGCATAGTTTGAATGCCCAAATAGTGATATGGATGTCCCAAGTTTGACATTTCAAAAGAGGCACACGAATCAGCCTTAAAATAAGAAATATGTATCTTGATGTACATTCTAACTATTATGAACAACAAGTACACAAATGCTACGAATAGTTATCATGCAACATATAAGGGCAAAGGTCTCATCAAACGGAATGTCAGTCTCTTGAGCATAACCTCTGGCTAAAAGCCTAGCCTTATAATAATCAATACTAAAAATTGGCTTGCATTTTAGTTATAGATCCATTTAGTGACAATGGCCTTTTTGCTAGGGACAAATCACATAAAGAAAAAGTAACATTCTTCATAATAGTATCATATTTTGATTGCATAACATCCATCAAATTTCGGACTTATGCAGTTCATCAAAAGAGATAGGCTCATTCTCATAAAAAAGACTAGAAACAACCATTGAATAACAATTTGATGCAAAAGAAACACTATGTGAGCCTAAATATGTATGACATGTCAACAATGTCAAATCTCGCATCAACAAGTGCATCATGTATGTAAGCATAAAAAGTAGAATGATCTATATGCTCATTGGAAACCTACATAGACTGAGATATTTTCTCATTGAAGACACTTGAATACAATAGCAAGAGAGTGTCACACACATCTTTTGAGTTAAATGATTTCTCCTTTGTACATCCGAGTCGTACATCTTGAATATAATAGCAAGAGAGTGTCACACACATCTTTTAGTCTGAATGATGTCTCCTTTGTACATCAGAATGATCTATGTGCTCATTGGAAACCTACATAGATCGAGAAATTTCTTTATTGAAGATACACTTGAATACAATAGCAAGAGTGTCACACACATCTTTTAAGCTGAATGATGTCTCCTTTGAGTCCTTTAAACTCGTGGTTGATACAAACAATAATGCTTATTTTCAAGACTATAACAAAAGAAATTACGGTTTATAGCCAGCCTTATCATCCGATTTTTCTATGTTGTTATATAAGAACTATAGTGCCCTCCTCCCCTTTGGTTGTCTTACCTTGCCAACCCGCCTCCAGCCCCTTCCCTATTGTTGCCTCTCCTTCATCGATGCCCTTGCCCCTCTCCCTTCCTTTTTCCCACCTTCCTTTCAACCAACCTCTCTCACCCTCCTTTCCCCTCCTCCTTCCTCTTTCTTGATTGCTAATCCCCCGTCCTCCCCCACCCCCTCCCCCCATCAGTTTTTCTCTGGTATTCTCCCTCCCTACCCAACTTATTTTTTCCTTTCATACAGCAAACACGAATGGACCTAGAGTCTGCCCCTTAGAGGGGCTCTTTTGAAGCCCCTTCACATGTAACTGCTCTGTCCACCATTCCACTCTCCCTTATTGATGAAGGTAAAGCGAGCTTTGTTTCTGAGGTTGAAAGCCTCCATGCCTCCTTGGTTATTTGCAAGTTCATCTATTCACATCCCAAGTGTGGAGAACTTAGGGGCCTTCTTTAGAGTAGCCTACTTGTAAAGGTCAAGAAATTGGTTGATATTCAAACATTGGGTTACAATTTTTACCAGATGGAATTAGAGGCTCGTAAGGCAGCCACACAGATGATTGCACTTTCATCGATTGCAATACAAGCTGCTTGAGCTTATGTATGGCCTTGGGCCTAGGACTTCAATCCTTCAACAAAGAATTCTTTGGCTTTCATTCCTTGGGAAGCATGTGGCTTCCCTATGATGAGTTGCTTTCTAGGTTTATGTTGAGATATCTACCCAGCCTTGCCACTAATTGGTGGGTCCTTAGGTACTTTTTTTGGAGACTCCATAGATTGCTACCTCTATGTAGTGGCCAAGGTAGCAAGCCTACCTTTTGTTCAAATCCTCATTGCTCGCCCTACAAAGCTTCCTTTTGCGATTGAGCTTTCATTGTTATCTAAGGATTGGTTGATTTAGAGGGTTGATTACTCTAGCCTCCCAAATCAATGCTTTGCTTTTCATAGGGTAGGACACCTTGCGAAAGCATGCCCCATGAGATCTCAGTGCCCACGCTTGATGCTATTCTATGACTCTTAGCAGGCGACTCAATAACCTCCCCCATAGGTATTTCTGTACCTCGATCCCCTTTAGAGTTCACCATGCCACTTTCCACAATCGAGGGAGGGAGTTGGATAGTAGAACTCTGTGTCATGATAGATTTGACATATCCTTCATTGTTTTTCAATGGCTAGCAACAACTTGGGTGATAACAGTTGGGATGGCAGTAGAGATCAATTTTTTGGTAGGTGTATGTTCCCACAAGGAACCATTTTAGTGTGCTTCAGGGGGAGCCGACCGCTTCCCTTTCATTGAGATAGTAGTGGAGCCCCTCACCTTAACTACCAGACCATCGTAGATTCTATCTATGTCAGTTTCCACACTAAATCCTATGCATCCTCTAGACTTAGTGGCTCCTAGTACTTGACACTCGCTTGATAGTGGCTTCTCGGTGAGCCGAACAACTCATGAGGGTGGTCGGCCCCTATACCCCTTATGATATGACAGTGTGTACATCTCTCATGACCTCTATTCCTCTCGACCTAGTGAGTTCTGACTATCACCTGTGTGGGGAATGACTTGGCTATGAGTTCTTCTTTTCTTTGATGCTTGGGAGGAGGGTTGGTCCCCTTCTACCATTTGGGTTCATGTGGTGGCGCTTGCTTCTCATAGCCTACCAACTTTGGACTTGGCAGTTGCTTTCCCCTTCCCTCTATGTGGAGCTTGACAGCTTGATTGGACCTTGGGGGACGTGTTGCATTTTGTATGTGCTCAAGTGATTGAGTTCTCACATCACCTTGGTGAGCTTGATTATACATATTTATTCATCCGATCATGGGATACAATGCACTTCATGTTCATTATTGCCCCCCAAGAGAGTTAGCTTATCATGTATGTGATTGTGGATACTTGCATTGCCCTTTGTTATATGTATGTACATAAGGAGATGCACATATAGGAGAGGGCTCTTGAGGTAGGTGGGTCTACTTGGTTTAACCTTCATCGTGATCTTACAAAGTAGTTGGCATCATGTCACAAACTCTTGGACTTGGATTATCCCCAATCCGAGCCAACCTGGAAGATGGCCAGGTTTGCTGCTATTATAGCCTCTTGGTTTCTTGTCTCCATGAGAGTTCTCTCATGGAATGATTAGGGGTTGGGAGGCCCAAAATTTTTCCATTATAGAACTTGGCCAAGGCACGAGCTTTGCTAGTGTTTGGTTGGTGGGCCCACTAATATTTTGATGCTCTAGGAGCACCATCTCTCTTTGGGCCATACTCAACATTGTGGACAGCTTTTGTAGAGACATAGGGAGGTCTTTTGGTTGGTTGGCTATGGGCCCAATGAGTCCCAAGGTGGTGTATGTATCTCGATTGTGGATTCCATGCAAACCATGATTGTTGATAGGTGAGAGATTGTGCTTGTAAGAGCTATTTGGATGATTATTAAGTGGAGAGGCCTCATGTATGGCTTTCTAAATATTTATGCTCCAAACCATGAGAGTGCACGTGTTGTGTTTTGGTCTTATATTACTGAAGCAGTACCTAGTGTGGATGCTTGGTGCGTTACTGATGACTTCAACAAGCTTGAGGCACCAGAGGATAGGCAAGGTGGTATGCATGTGACAGTTCATGGGACTGAGCTCATTGCCTCAGAGAGGTTGTGCTTGATGTTGAGGCTTCATGTTGTATGGCACCTTAAAGTCTTTGCTAGAGAGAGAGGCAGTCTCCTTATTTTGCACTAAGACAAAAACATTGGTGGGATGAATCTCTCTCACATTGATCATATATATATGTGAGTGATGCCTTGGTCGATTGTGGAGGTATGATTGGTATTGTGATGGGCTCTTGCATGTCAGATCATGACCCTATGGTTATTTCCTTTAGGGAGAGTGTTGTTCAAGGTTCTCCTATCATGTGTATTCTTGATCGCATTCAATTTATGAGAGTTTGGCTGATTAGATTACTAACATTTGGAGCCATCTCCAATGGGATGTTGGTATCCGAGCCAAGTCATTCTCTAAGGGGCTTCTACAAATTAGTATTTTCTTCCATGAGACGAGCACTTAGCAGCTTGCTCAGTTTTGGGAGACTAAGCGATGCCTTCACCGAGGGATGGCCTCTCTCCAATGTATCCTTGAGCGGCACCTTGATTATGAGTGGGTAGGTGTTCAACTTGCTTGTCCCCAACAGGAGCTTTGTGATGTTGAGGACCATTGATCTACCTTTTCCCATCACAAACAAGCTTCTCAATGGACTCTCAGGTTGGGGATTTTCTAGTGAGTTCTTCTTGGCTACTTGTCCATGGCACTCTTGGAGTGGGCTCTGTCAGCTCTATTGGGATGATCGTCTCATGATTATTGAGCTTATTGAGATGCAAGAGATTGAAACTAGGTTTTATCATGCCTTGCTACCTGAGGAGACCCCCTCTAAGACTTGGCAAGAGAGTAGACTTTGCGTCTTGAGACATGTGCATAGGACTTTGATTGATGAGATCTAGAATAGCGTCCTTACCTCATTCTCCAATCATGAGCTTCTTGATGCTTTACATGGACTGGTGAGAGATATTTGCCCTGACAAGGATGGGCTCTTGCTTGCTTTCTTTATTTGCTATTAGGGGATCTTGGAGGATGGGCTTAGGCTGGCCTTTTAAGAGATCATGGAGGGGGATACCTTACGTGAGATGCTCTTGGAGGGGCTGATTTTCCTCATCCTTAAGGAGGGGGGAATCTGGATGAGATTGGACATTGGTGGCTGATCATAATTCTCAAGTAAGCCTACAAGATTCTTGTGAAGGCTCTGAGTTTTGAGATTACACCGATGCTTGAGTCCTTGATCCACTTGATTCAGATCGGCTTTGTCAAGGGTCATAATATCCTTAATAACACCTTCACTTTTTGGGAGCTAGTCTCCTTGGCTCTGATATGTGGTGAGCCTCTTGCTATTCTACATCTAGATTTTGAGAAGTCCTACAATCGTGTTGATTGTTCTTTTCTCAAAGAAAGTATTCTTTGTATGGCATTTCCTATTGGATGTACCAGGGGTGTTGCCTCTCTATAGATATGTCCACAACCAAGTATTAGTGGAGGGTGGTTGGGGGGAGTGCTTCAACATCGCGCACTCTATGCGAGAGTGTTGTTCCTTAGCTCCAACCCTATTTCTTTTCTTCATTGAGGCCATGAGCTCCTATTTGATTGCTCAAGTCATTAGTTCGGAGGGTGATTGGCATGTCTAGGCTTGATAGGCTCAACACTTGTCCCAATTATAGTGGGATCCTAGAGAATGGTAATGGCATGAATCATATTCCTCTCGTGGGAGCCCCACTATCCCCTTTCTTCAATATACTCCATGGTTGGGCTGGCATATTCGCTAGTCTCTTTGGCCCACCATGCCTGTCGTGGTTGAGGCGTGGCAATGTCATAGCCTCCCTCCATAGTTCCTCTCTTCCTTTTGGTGGTGCATGTGTAGTAGTCAACAACCTTCTCAGACTGTCCTTTTTCAATGGTTGGTTGCAAAAAGGGATATTTTGGTACCTAACTAAGTTATGGTGGGTGCCCCCTTGACTGCATTGGTTGTGGCTTCCACACTGAGTCACAACGGAACTGCTTATGGGATTGACCACAAACTCAATAGATTTGGCTTAGGATCTTGAGACTTATGACTTGCCGTGAGTGGACTTAATTGATTTCTTGGGGCACGGTGGTTAGGGGTATGCTTACTGGCATGGACCTCTATTATGAGTATATGATTGATAGTACTATCTTCTTGATCTAGGATGAGCACATTTTTACCACATACTACATTAGCATCTTGCCATGGAGTGGGGAAGGCAACCCTTGCTAGGAGTCGATCAGTACTTATCCACACTCTTCGGGGGAAGCTCAACTGTGTTCAAGGTGATTTGGATGGCATGATTTAATGGTGACTCACCTTTCTACAGCTTTGGAAGAAAGGTGCTTTATTTACTTCTCAATGTGACACTATCCCATGGAACTATTGGCTGTCTAATTGGATTTTTCCTACTAGTACATCCCTCCCCCTGAGAGCTAGCCATCTCTTTTTTCTTGTGTGGGGTGGGTTATCCCCAATGTATATGACTTTGTACCTAATCCTAGATTTGGAATGTAGCCATATGGGCATGTTTTCTATTAACTAAGCTAATCCATTCTTACTAATATATTGACTTACATTCTTCCATTCTTACTAATATATTGACTTACATTCTTACTATTCTAATCCATTCTCTACTTCAAATACATCTTCTTTGGAATTTTGTTATTGACTCTCTAAGTATAAACTTTTAGTTAGTATTCATTGTGTTTCTATTAAATGTTAATACCTTTTTATTGTTAAGGTTTAATTTGTGACTGGGTTCTTGGGATGGTCAGGGGTCTGTAAACAGAGGCCCTATTTATATTTTCCCAAACTGCAGGTTAAGATTATATGACTTCACTGAACTGAGCACTAATGTATTCTCTTCCAATACTACTCGGAATACATCGTTAAAGCACTTTCACGTCACAAAGTTCACCGTGTAACTCTTTCATGTAGCACCTTAATCAAATTACTTAACACTTCAATTAACTTCACTTAATGATTAAACTTAATCAATGAGACAGACTCAGTTACACAGAATTTTGCAATAACGCTCACTTCCGGCTCCTCGCCCAGACAGACAGTCCGATGGGTCTACCTTCTACCTTGCGCGACTCTTTCATTAATCTTATCAAAGGATACAACGTTGCGCTACGCCTTTTCATGCGTGCAACTTTTCAGGATATATTTTACATTGGTGCCGTCTGTGGGAATGTTTAAAAGATCATTTCTTCCATCGCCGCCACGCTTGCTATAGAGTAGTGTTGGCCACTAACATGTTTAAACCGCCGTGTCGTAGTTACTCTAAACACGGTTGCTGAGGGATTCCGTCTCCCTCAGGAAGGTTTGGTTGATGGACCACTCCTTCCCATCACAACCATGAAATAATTGTTTCCCCGGCACTCATCTAATTTGTTAGCCATTTTCTGCCGACCCGAACCAGAGCGTACCGCTCTGCAATTCCTTGTAGCAGCGTTAAACCTGCAAAAACATACGTATGGCATTTCCAGACCCTTTTACTCGATGATTGATACTGCCTCACGAGAGGGTGTCAATTTCACATCCTTTTTCTTCCGGCGCATTCACCGTGAATGCTTAACTGTTACTAAACAAATCGCCAAGAATGATATGCCTCGTACCTATCTGACCCACCTCCTCACCCTTCTCCTTCCAGTGATACAAGCCGTGCAACCACCTCCAGTGACTACCATGCTGCTACATGAAGAATCTACCCAGATGATTGATGACGACGATGATGAAGATCTGCTTCATTTTTTCCAACAAAAATGCCGTCGCATTAGCCCATCGCAAAGCCAGGTGTAGGGTTCAAATGTGGGTCAAGAAGTTGAACTCTTCCATGATACCGCCACTTCTTTACAGGCCGAATATGTCCCGCCTTCTCCTAATCAGCAGCCGGACAAGGACATTATTATGGAAGATGTATCGGAAGTCTCATCCTGGGAGGAATCTCATCAACCGGATGCTGACGTTGTGAAGGAGACACTGGAATGATACCACTGTTTTGGAGTGCCAACCTCCTTCGTCACCAACCGCCACTGTCCAAGCAGATGTAGTCACTGCCCAAGCAGATGCAGTCACTGTCCAAGCAAATGTAGTCAAGCAAATGACTGGAAATGTTGAGGTAGTTACCGAAGCCGCCTCGTCAGTACCACAACTTGAGACTGGAATAGTTTTGGTGCCAACTGCCCTTATCCCTCTTCCTCCTCCAACTTCCATTCCTGATGCTGCTGAAGTGTTGGAGATAGACGTCTGCTGAAGCATGCGAACAGCACAAGGAAGAAGAAGAAGCTTGGAGCACAAACACACAATACTGAATGTATTACTAGAGAATGTACAAAGATAAGTAGCCCATTAGGGCAATAGGCATATATACAAGCCGGGGGAAAAAAACCTCCTAAAGAGGGAAAAAAGTGCCCCGGCGGTTCTAGTGTGTTCACACACATCACTACCTAAATATATCAACAAATCCCCCTGGGAGTGATGCGGTGAACAAGCAGCTGGCAGTCATGTATAAGGAAGTGCCAAGCTATGTGGAAATCACTCCACAAAAGGAAGTAATCCCAAAGCTGCGGAAAGCTTCAAACTTCTCCCTAGGTAGAGCCTTCGTGAAAAGGCCTGCAATGTTCTCTTGTGTGGGCACATATGCCAAGCTGATCTCCCCAGCAGAGAACCTCTCCCTGACATAGTGATAATGCACCTCAATGTGCTTAGTGGGAGCATGGAACACAGGGTTCCTCGCAACTGCCAATGCGCTCTGATTGTCAGTGAAGATGGTGGTGGAAGAAGACTGGCCAACACCCAAATCAGCCAGAAGGTGTCTGAGCCACACACACTCAACAGTCGCTGTGAAAGCTGCCCTATACTCAGCCTCACAACTAGAAGTGGCCATAGTAGGCTGCTTCTTGCTCAACCAAGATATACATGAGCTACCAAGCATGAAGCAAAAACCACTGGTGGACACACGAGTGTCATAGCAACCAACCCAATCTGAGTCACAAAAAGCATGCAAATCTGGCGTTAGCGATCCCCCCTTGGGATAAAACAACCCAAGTAGCCGAGTACCACTCAAGTAGCGAAAGATGCGCTTAACCGACTTCCAAAACATGACTCCTAGGCAATGCATAAACCTGCTCATCTGTGAGACAACAAACTGAATATCTGGCCGAGTAATGCATAAGTAAAGCAAGCATCCAATAGCCTGCTGATAGAGAACAACATCAAATGCATCTCCAGCATCATGAAGACTCAATCGTAAACCTGTCTCCATAGGAGTGGCAATAGGCTTACAATCTTCAAGGCCAAAACGCTGCAATAATGTGTCAATATATTTCGTTTGACAAAAGCCATTCCACCATCAACTTGCATAAACTGAATGCCCAAATAGTGATGTAAATACCCCAAATCAGACATCTTAAATGAGGCATGCAAATCAGCCTTGAAATCAGCAATATGCTTGAATCTCAATAGGACCAGTGAGCAGCATGTCATCAACATAGACAACAATGATCAGAAGCACATCATTAGCATGCTTAACATATAAGGTGCTTTCAGTTGGACTATTCTCAAAACCATGTGCAACCAGATAGGCATGTATCTTCTCATACCAAGCACGTGGTGCTTGCTTTAAACCATATAATGCCTTCTTTAATCTGCACACCTGGTTTTCATGCCCTTTCTGCACAAAGCCACGGGGCTAAAAAACATACACTTCTTCATGCAAGGCACCATTCAGAAATGTTGTTTTAATGTCCACATTCCAACCATGATGGGTTGCAAGTGCACAAATGCTCCGAACAGTAGTCATATGGCATGTAGGTGCAAAGGTCTCATAAAAATCAATGCCTCTTTCTTGCGCATAACCCTTTGCAACAAGCCTAGCCTTGTACCTGTCAAATCTACCATCAGGTTTACACTTCAGCTTGTATACCCACTTAGTACCAATGGCCTTCTTGCCAAGAGGCAAGTCACATAAAGACCATGTATCATTCTTCATTATAGCATCATATTCAGATTGCATAACAGCCATCCAATTTTTTGAATTTTGTGCAGCCACTATGAGAGCCTGAACGAGTACGATATGACAAAGGTGCATCTAATTTGCTGTCATGCAAAGTCTGCACCAGCCATTTTGGCATAGTTTTTGCATGCTCAATATCAGCTCTCTCATCAACAAGTGCATCATGTAAATCTGCATCAGAAATAGAATGATCTGCATCATCATATGAAACCTGCAAAGGCTTAGAAGTTGCCTCATTAGGACCAGCACTAGACTGTCCACCTGTAAAAAGAGGCATCAAAGTATCATACATGTCTTTGGAGCTAACAAATGTCTCCTTAGTACATGAAAGCAATGGCTGAATAACATCTTCCACAAAGACAACATCACGGCTAACCAGAATGCCTTTAGTTTGTGGATGATACAGACGATAGCCTTTACTTTCAGAACTGTACCCAACAAAAATACATTTTACTGCCTCATCATCCAATTTTCTGCGATGTTGTTCAGGCACTAGTGCATATGCGAAACAACCAAAAACACGCAGATGAGCAACAGATGGCTTGTGGTCATGCCAAGCCTCATATGGAGTGATAGACTGCAGCGCTTTAGTGGGACACCTGTTCAGTACATATGTGGCACACATGACAGCCTCAAGCCAGAAACTATGTGGTAAAGCCTGACTTTTGACCATGCACCTCGCCATCTCCATGAGTGACTTGTTCTTTCATTTAGCAACTCCATTCTGTTGAGGTGTATACGACACTGTACACTAGTGTTTTATCCCATGTTCAACCAGAAATGCATTAAAAACAGAAGACATATATTCCCCCCCTCGATCAAAACAAAGGGTGCCCATTTTACATGCTGACAGATTTTCAGCCAAAACCAAAAACTGTTTAAAGCACATGAACACTTCGGACTTTGCTTTGAGTGGATATACCCATGCATGCCTGGAAAAATCATCAATGAAAGTCACGAAGTAAAGGCAATTTCCAAAAGAGGGTGTTTGCATAGGACCACAGACATCACTATGTACAAGCTTCAATTTCTGTGTAGCCCAAACTGAACCATCTTTTGGAAAGGAGGAACGCTTCATTTTGCCCAAAATACAGCCTTCATAAACATGTTTTCCAGGTGCCTCAAGTTTGGGCGAAGAGGACACCATTTCAGATTTTTGCAGGCGTAGCAAACTAGCAAAATTCAGATGACCAAAGCGTGCATGCCAAAGCTTTGCATCTGGCATAGCCTGAGAGTCATTTACTGCACATGCGTTCAGATCTTTCATAGTCTATGAGCTTATACAACCCACGACAGAAAATGCCAAAAGCAATAATAACATCGCCATTTGACAGATCATGAACTGTACATCTGTCATCAACAAATTTCACAACCAAGCCAATCTTGGCTAATGCAGAAACTGATAACAGATTCTTCTTGATTCCTAGCACAAATAAAGCATCTAACAAAGTGCAAGAACTACCATCAGTAGTAGTCAAAATGATCCTACCAACTCCCATAATAGGATAAGAGGAGTTGTTGGCGCATGTAACGGTATTCCCTGTAGGGGCAAGCTCGAGTGAAGAGAAGAAACTGCGTTGCGAGGTAATATGTTTGGTCGCCCCACTGTCAAAGTACCAAACATCTGAGTCTACTACAGACATGCTCTGCTCATGAGAAGATCGGTTAAAACTGCAAACAATAGTGAACGCCCATTCTTCTTCCTGCACAAGATTAGCAGACTCCATTTTGGTGTAGAGGCTTCTGCAACAACCATTCCAACCTCTTTCTTCTTTGCCTCTTTTGTAGCCAGTTTTGGACAGTTCTTTATGATATGATCATTCCCTTTACAATACTTGCAAAACAATTTCTGCTTTTCTGATTTGTTCTCATCTTTATCTTCCTTCTTCGAATATGCAGAATTAGCAGATTTCTGCTTACTAGTTGAAGAGCTCCATTTTCCTTTGCCCTTCTGACTAGCCAGGAAAGCTTGATCTACAACTCGCATAATGGACATGTTTTGCCTGGACTGATCTTTCTGCAACAGAATAGAGACTAACTCCTAAAATGATAAGGCATTTGGATTGCCTTTCATCATCAACCGAAGAGTAGAAGCAAAACTCGGATATGAATCAGGAAGACCATTCAGAACGGTGTGCACAAGTGAGCTATCTGGTATAACCTCATCAGCAGAAATCAATTGTTCCTTCAATTCTTTGATCTTCGTTAGGAAACTGTCCATAGAATCACCTTCATTCATGTGCTCACTCTCCAACTGTTTTTAGAGGTACGCAACACGAGCCTCATTCCTAGCTTGGTACAATGTGGTAAGTGTATCCCAAGCATCCTTAGCTATTCTACAAGAGCGAATGTGAGGAATAATGGCACGTTTGACAGACAAAGCTATCAATGCATGTGCCTGGGCATCTTTGCCATCCCAACAAATCTGCTCTGTAGTAGGTGCAGCAGAAACAATAGCACGAATAGGAATCTACGGAATATCATCTTCGAAACCATCTTCATTAGCTCCAGCACCTATATTTGCAATACCTGTAGTCAGAGGTATAACAGGACGTCTTTCAACACCCTACACAATGTTCCATAATCCTTTTGCAACCAATACATGTCGCATCATATAAGCCCATAACGGGTAGTTGGTACCATCCAACTTATCCTCAATAGCCAATATACGGAATACATCACTGCTCTCAACCATGGCCAGTGACTAAAATACCTTGATGCAAAAAATTGATTGTATCTCAAAAAGTTGAAATGAACTGCCCAGACGAATTCCGCTAGACCTGTAGCAGACTTCGAGAGGCTTATACTGGTGAACAGAAACTGGTATATACCTTTGGCACAAAAAGTCAAAATAGCCTGCACAAGCCCTGCAATAGTGTGTTCGGAGGCCGAAACAAGCTCAAATCACGATTTCGGCACCACAAAACGAAGCAGTTTTGATCTCTGAAACATTCTGAGTATCCTCACCAAATTTCGTGCGAATCTAAGACTGCAAACAGAGGAGTGTCGATGGCACCCTAGATGAAGCGACGACCTGCTCTGATACCAATTGTTGGAGATAGACATCTACGGAAGCACGTGAACAACACAAGGAAGAAGAAGAAGCTTGGAGCACAAACACACAATACTGAATGTATTACTAGAGAATGTACAAAGATAAGTAGCCCATTAGGGCAATAGGCATATATACAAGCCGGGGGAAAAAAACCTCCTAAAGAGGGAAAAAAGTGCTCGGGCGGTCCTAGTGTGTTCACACACATCACTACCTAAATATATCAACATGAAGTTCTTCCCGGTGCCCCTTCAACTGCTGTTCACAATGCATCACCTCATCTCTTATCCTCTCTCGATTACTCTCCACCATCCTGACCTCATCTGATCTCTGCCTCATCATCACAGCCTCCTCCTTCTCTTCCCCCTCCCATAGTCATGTTTACGGAATTGGCATCCATGGGCCAACTTCTCATCTAGTTCTCCCAGCAATTGCCCTTCCAGATGAAGATGGCAACTCAGACCATTCAACAGGAGTTGTAGAGTAAGGTTGACCTGCTCAAAGCAGATATTGCCCCTCTCCAAGAAGAAGCACTTGCGGTTAAAGCAGAGAATCATGCATTACAGATGCAAATCCAGTAACTCCAAGAACAATTAGTGGCAAAGGACAATCTGCTTGCTCACTGGGACACCAAAATCACCAGTTTCAAGCAAGAACTTACAGACAAGACGGATGCAATGACCGCATTAGGCAATAAGCTCCACAGTACGAGGGATGCACTTAGCATTTTAGAAGAAGCTTCGCAGTAACTTGCGGCCAATGTGCTTAAAGCAGAAGCTGAGTTACATAATGTTACTGAGAGATTGTTCCAACGCGATCAAGAATTTACTGAGGAGATCGCCAAGTCCATACAGCTGAAGAAAGAACTTGCATGTGTGTAGAAGGAAAGAGAAGACTTCTATAAAACAATGCAATTTCAAGCTCAGGAGCTGGAAAGAAGAGAAAAACAGTTAGGACCTCAGGCAGAACGGCTCTCGAGAATTGATGCAGAGATAGCTGAAATGAAGCTGAGAAGAGATGCTGCCCTCGCCAATGAGTTCTACTTTCAAGAATCATTTTTGCAGACTTGTGCACAATCTGGAATGTTTTCGTAAGCACTTGCATCAAGGTATTGGCGAAATGGGTACCTTGGTCAGTTACTAGCTCCAAGGGTAACCCGTAACGCGGAAAGATATCCTTCATTAAGCATTTAACAACCGCAGCCGCTATAGCTGATCGAAGAGCCCATGCTTTGGCCCATCGAGTAGTGTAGTCTGTGCATGTTAGAATATATATATTATTGGTGACTGTCGCCGGAGGTGTAATTGGTCCAATGAAATCCAAACCCCATTTTTGAAAGGGTTCCAGAGGCACAACGAGTTGGAGAGGGAAGTAGTGTTGCTGTAAAGGCTGCTCGGAATGCTGGCACTCGTCACACTGTTGTATATACTTGGTCACGTCATGATACATAGTGGGCCATCACAATCCACTTTGGAGAATCTTCCGGTGAGTCAAATCAGCCGCAAAATGTCCTCAGGTTGGGGTAGAATGGGCCATGCTAATGACTGAAGCATATTCATGTGGGGGGACACATCTGAGTAATACTCCCGAGTGATCCATGTAATATAACTGTCCGACAATCAACCGAAAGCGTCGACTGTACATGGCTAGTCTTCGTCGAGCAGCTGAAGAAATCATACCCGGCAGACATCCACTAGTCAAGAACAGAAGCAAGGTATCATAGTAAGAAGGGGGAACCGGTAATTTCTATTGATCATCCGGTATGGTCTCTGTTGTGTAGATGGCTGGTGTTGTATCATCAATTCCCTTTGGAGGCTCACCAGAATCCAACTGAGAGAGAAAGTCAGCAAGCGCGTGTGCTGACCCTGGTTGGTGGATGACGGAGTAATTAAATTCTTGACGCAGCAAGACCCATGGTGCTAGCCGTCCTCCCAAATGTTGTTGGAGCACGAGATACACCAATGTTGCGTGATCGACGTGGACGGTGAAGCATCTGCCCAACAGATAATGTCAAAATTTTTTCACAGAATATACTAAACCAAGACACTCTCGTTCAATAACTAAATAGTTACGCTCTATTGGGGCCAATCGTCGGCTCGCATAATATACCGGATGAAACCATTTATCCGTCTGCTTCATCAACACACTACCAATGGCACTGTCAGAGGCATCCACAAAAACATGAAATGGCAACTCCCAATTCGGTGCTTGTAAAATGGGAGCTTGAGTTAACAATGATTTCAGCCTGTCAAAAGAAAGTTGACACTCTTCGGTCCATTCGAATTGACGCGGGCTACTGGTGATAAATCGATTAAGTGGTATAGCCAGATGAGCAAGCCAACATAGATGTCACCCATGCCACTGGATTTGGCCTAAAAACCGCATCACGTCTTTAGGTGTCTTAGGAGCAGGAGCCTCCAGTACGGCCTTCACTTTGTCTTGATCCACCTGAATGCCTTGTTTGGAAATAAGATGCCCTAGCAGCTTACCACAGGAAACAGAGAACACCGATTTATTCGGGTTCAGACACAAACGATATTCCCGACACTTTGAAAAGCAACACCGTAAATGATACAGGTGTGCCGAAGTATCATCCGATAGCGAAAAATCATCCAGGTACACTCTCATAAAGGTGGTGAGATAAGGAGAAAAAATTTCCTGCATGCAACGTTGAAATGTACTAAGAGCATTGCGCAGTCCAAACCACATCATGATACACGCATAGAAACCCCAGTTGGTAATAAATGCGGTCTTGGGTATATCCTGCTCGGCGATTCTGACTTGATTATAACCACTGTATCCATCTAGAAAGGAATACATCTCTCGACCGGCCACATCATCTAACATGGTATCAAGGAATGGCAACGGAAATGGATCAGGTATAGTTGCAGCATTAAGTTGTCGGTAGTCCACACATATCCGTAGCTGCTTGTTTTTGTTCAAAACTATAGCAATGGGAGAGATCCATTCTGGGTGCTCAATAGGCATAATAAATCCCACCTTCAATAATTGGTCAAGTTCAGCTTTAACTTGTGCTGTATAGTTAGGATTCATCCTGTAACTGGGTTGTTTGATGGGTCTTGCATCCGGTTTCAACACCACTCTATGTTGATAAATCCGTGGATCCAACCCCTTCATGTCCCTATAGTCCCATGCAAACACATCAGCGAACTCTCATAGCAGCTGAAACAAGTGCTCCTGGAAGGTCTCAGATAGTCTTGCTTTTATTTTTACTGGTCCTGGATTGGTTTGGTCACCTAAATTGCAGGTGATCACCTAATCTTCCGGTACATAAAACTACTGGGGCTTTTCCTCATCGCCTCTCGACTGGAGTAATTATTGAAGCATCACCTCATCCAAAGTCTGATATGTGTTGGACTCATGTGCTCCGATCAATGGTATCACCGTACAGGCTGTCGGACTCCAGTTATAAGCCACCGTTTGCAAATCTACAGTGCCGAGTGCCATCAGATCCTTGTTGGCCGTAAGAAAAGCTTCCTCCTCATCATCAGAGAGACCATCCAACATGTGTACAGGCTCCGCTAAGTATGGTCGTGCATGTAAGTCATAGGGTTTCATGTCGTCCAACGGGACAACATATTTCCGATGATTATTTTTAAAGACTAATTCATGCGCTGACCAATCTTGCACTACTTTAGCTTGTTTTAGCCAAGGACGTCCAAAGAGCAGATTGTAATCCAAGCTCAATTCTGGTAAATCTAGCAACAACAAAGGTCATTCTGAAAATAGGACCTTGTAGAGTAATCGGAATATCTCGCACCAAGCCCACCGGATGGACTCGAGATTGATCAGCCATACGTACAAAGAATTGAACAGGTTCAATTTGCGTTCACCCCAGTCGTTTGCAAAGGGATGCTATGGCAATATTGACACCAGATCCGCCATCAAGTAAGACTTGTGTGATTCTGTGATTTTTGTACCATACCGTAATCAGTGGTACTATATGGTCCACCATTGGGTCAAATTCCGGTTGGATTGTAGTTGTTGCCGGAGCACTCGAAGAGCCTAGACTAACTTGCTACTGGAACTGTTGTCGAACTCCAGGGACCAAAGCCAATAATTGACCCAAGGGCAATGTAATTGATGCCTTGAACATAACATCCTAGATCGAATCAGTTTTGGCTGTTTTTGGTACGGTCTCTGGTATAGACTCTGGCACCGTAGGAGTCAAATTTTGCTTCTCTAGTACCCCCGATAGAATACGTTGCTGCATCACCGGAACTGGATCAGGGAAAATAACTTGTTCCTGCGTAGCCCACTTGCTTGCCTTTGTCAACACCTTCTGTTGTTCACGAATTCCTCGTTCGAAGATCTCTACAGCTGGCTGGAGTTGCTTGCCCGATCGTGTTTGTACCGCTACTGCTTGCGTATCCACGGGTGAAATATACACCATATTTGCCATCGGATGTTGCCGTTCTTTTTTCTTTTTATCATAGTCCACTGCATCTTTGCAGAACCTCCAGATATGCCCTATTTCCCCATAGAAATGACATTTGGGAGTTGGATTAGATGTACCTTCTCCTGACGGGCCTGCATTCCACCGAGCTTGATCAAAGTTATTTGTCCGCCCTCCTCGATAATTCCTGTATCCGTGGTACGGGGTGTTCTGCATCTGTGGTGGTACATAATGGCTAGCAAGTTGTCCCTGCTCCTGAATGATGGCATCGACTGCTGCTCTGTTCTGTACCTTGGCATTATACGGAAAAGTCTCCGTGGTATGATCTGTTATGTGGCAGATGGCACAATACATTTGGTTCAGTGCACATGTTGAATTGTTGTGCCTTGGGTTTTTGCATTTGGCACAGTAGACTTATTTCAAAGGGTCCTCGTTAGATTGCCTAGATGCTTTCAACCATTCCAGGTCTTCGGTAAATCCACCCACTTTGTTCTCTAATTGTAGCGCCATAGCAATTACGACATCTAAAGTCATTCCACCCACACTCCTTATGATCAATCTGCTTCAATTGGGGCTTTAATACATTGACGAACCACAGAGTGATAACGTCATCTGGTAGATTAGCATGCACGGGTGGCAACTGCCTTAGATGTGTCCGAAATAGCGTGGCATAATCCTGTATAGCTTGGTGTGGTTTCTGCCTATTGTTCTGTAAGTAGTCAAAAATTTCGGCAAGATTCTTCTTCAATCGAAACTGTTGTAGAAAGGCATCATTTACATCATCATACTGTCGAAAGTGGTTCAAATTGTATTCGGTTAACCATCATGCAACTTCGTTAACCAGGGTTGCCTGGAACACAATAGCTTTGTACGCAGAGTCTACTGGATAGTTTAGAGCTGCATAATTAATCTCAAAGATCCGTACATGCGCATCTGGATCATCCCCCGGAAATCCTCCAAATTTTGTATATGTGACCCCTACTGGTACCGAACGCGGTGGGATAACCTGGTGCTGTTGTTGTTGCTGTTGTTGTTGTTGCTGTTGTTGCTGTTGTTGATGTTGTTGTTGTTGCTGTGAGCCACTCATGGTGTTGTTATTGGTGGTGTTGTTATTATTACCCAAATTTTGGGGAGGTATCTCTTGATCTTCCTGGACTGTATGATCAACCTGCTCACTTTCCGGTCCTAAGATGTCGTTGAACCGATTGCTTAACTCCAAATCTATCAGCCCTTCCTCGACTTGACTGTCGAAATTAGCTAATCGTGCACCAAAAAATGGTGAGCGTAGGAAGTGTCCATCAAACAGCACCGCAGTTTCACCGAAAAACTTCGAATCGCCACCAAGTAATACCGAACTCTCACCGAAAGTTGCCGAATTCTAACCAGACCAGACTGCACTGTCACCAGAAACATTCCCACCAGATAACGCGAAGCTGTCACCAAAAGCGACCGAATTCTGACCCGATAGTGCAGAACTGACTCCGCACTGCGTCTCTGTACAACTCGAAATCACCGTACTTCCTTTAGAAGGGACCGGACTCACATCGGACTTCACCGGAATCTCGTCATGTACTACCGAATTACCACCGGAATTGCTTCTGGCTGGCTGTACCGAACCTTCTGCAACTGGACTTAGCTATCCTGTACTTCTACCACCAGGGGGTGTTCCTAATAGATTCGAAACTGCCAAGGGATGTTGATCTCTACGGTATTTAGGGTATGATTCGTCGAAACGTGTTACATGCATATATCAAAGAATTCTTCCTCAATCTCTAATCTTTGTTGCAAACGGCTACTCCATTTGCCACAGACGGCGCCAGTGTTAAATGTTAATACCTTTTTACTGTTAAGGTTTAATTCACGACTGGGTTCTTGGGATGGTCAGGGGTCTGTAAATAGAGGCCTTATTTATATTTTCCCAAACTACGGGTTAAGATTATATGAATTCACTGAACTGAGCACTAACATATTCTCTTCCAATACTACTTGGAATACATCGTTAACGCACTTTCACGTCAAAAAGCTCACCGTGTAACTCTTTCACGTAGCACGTTAATCAAATTACTTAACACTTCAATTAACTTCACTTAATGATTAAACTTAATCAACGAGACAGACTCATTTACATAGAATTCTACAATAGCGCTCGCTTCCAGCTCCTCGCCCAGACAGACAATCCGGCGGGTCTACCTTCTGCCTTACGCGAATTTTGTGGTAATTCCTATCACAAGAACTTGGATAAACTTTCTCCAATTTTGGCCAATTTTTGTGGATCAAACAATAGTGATAAATAATTAACCTTTTGCATGGGATTCATTTCTCTATCTCCAAAGAATAAAAACTTACTTGAGGTATTTCACATCAATCTCTTTCACCACTCAAGTCTAATAATCTGATCACGCCTATTGGATTCTAAATATTAGGAGTATTTTTGAGGATTGCTACAATTTTTGGCTACACCATCCACGAGACTGCCTTTTCGATTCCAAATCTTAGTAATCTTTTTGAGGATTGGTACATCTTTTAGTTATAGCATCCACAAGACTTAAGTACTTGGTCCATGGATTACTTGGGAATTACTTGAAAAAAATTTGGTTTTCTCTTTAGTTTAATCCTATTTCCCTCAAAGATTTTCTAGTAACATATGTTGATATGTTTAGGTAGTGATGTGTGTGAACACACTAGGCCTGTCAGGGCACTTTTTTCCCTCTTTAGGAGGTTTTTTCCCCCCAGCTTGTATATACACCTATAACCCTAACGTGTCACTTATCCTTGTATATTCTAGTGGTAATACATTCAGTATTGTGTGTTGTGCTCATCGCTTCTTCTTCTTCCTTGTGCTGTTTGCATGATTCCACAGAACTCAAACTCCAACAATTGGTATCAGAGCAGATCACGACTTCATCTAGGGTATCGTCGACACCCCTCGGGTCACAATCTCAAAATCGCACGAAATTTGGTGACCATACTTAGGGTGTGTTGACACTCAAGGTCAAGCATGAGGTATAGGAACACATCAAAGAAGTGGGCATACAAGAAGGAGGAACATATGGGGCACTCTAAGAAGCACATGTCAAAATTTAGGAAGAAATCCCTCTAAAAATAGTGCTTTTGATCACTAAAACCATTGTAAATATCATTTCACCTTTTTATAACTCCATTTTGTTCAAGTGGAGGATTCCTTCAACTCGAGGAGTATTAGAAGTATCTACCTACCAAGTTTCATACTGTTTGAGCCCTCAAACAAGCCCTAGAACCTAATTTTTAACTAGGCCAGACACTAGGTCTGGATAGGGCCAAAACTAGTCAAAAAACTATAAAAAGAGCTAGGGAGCTCATTTTTGGGGTTAGCTTGTTAGAGATTGGAGCTCTTGTATTAGATTTCTTCTGTAATCAAAGTCCTTCCATTGTTCCACTCTTTGATCTTACCTAGTGCACATGTGTGTGTATGCTTGTGTGCTTTCACTCACGCACTTGTGCCTTCACTTGCTCATGGTCTTCATATCAGCCCTCACGTCTCTACGGATTGAGAAGTAAAGGAGGTGGTGCTTATGCTTGAACTACACCAAATTTTGGCACCATTGCCGGGGAGAGAGCTTGGAGGAGGAGTGTGTGATCGTAAGACATAGAGTTGCGACATTGGATTTGTAGGTAATTTCTTTACTTTCCCCTAATTTTTCTCTTTCTTATTTCATCTTCATCATCACCATCATCATCCTCACCATCTCCCACCTCCATCTCCATCTCCATGTCCATTGAATTTTCAGCTCTTTGGTCATATCACCTTCCCCACTCCATTCCTCTCATTTCACTTGTGAGAGAGAGATTTTACACATGCTTCTTTGCATTTTTTGGTGCAGTAAGATTGCAGGTCAACATTTGGACATCACGAATCTTCAAGAAACACAAGTAAAAACTTCATTTTTCTATAAAAAATTTCCGTAGAAGCTGACCATCATGACTCTTAGACCAAGGTGGGTATTTGGGTGAAATTTTTGCATGAAAGAGGAGATAAGGTAAGCGCTTGCACAGATCTAAGCTCACTTTTTTGAAATCATACATTTGGCTGAACATAGCAATGGTGACTCATCATCACGACTATGTCTGACCATCGTGACGGTCATTGAGCGTCGTGGCGATTGGCTCATGCCATCATGATTATGTCACATCATCGTGACGGTGACACACCATCGCGATAGTGCTTGACAATCGTGATCTTCAGTGACCATCGTGGTCCTGATCGTCTTGACTTGAGCATCGCAACTATCATTGATCATCGTGGTCTGACCATCGTGACTGTGTGTGACCATCACGACTATCACCGACCATCGCGACTGTGATTGACCATCGCAACTGTGTCTAACCATCATTGTGGCTTGACCATTGTGATCTCTGACCATCGTGGCATAAAGGTATCACATTGTGTGCTTGAACTCTTGTGTGCTTGGCATAAAGGTATCACATTATCAGACCCAATATCATGTATTGCCTATTTTGAAGTACTCCCAGAGAGATCCTGTTTCCCTGTTTTAATCCCTAGAACCCTGAACCGGCATAACTTTCTCATCTGAAATCAGTTTTTTGTGATTTTGGGTTCGTTGGAATTGTAGATATAGTATTTTGAAGTTGAACCTCAGGGGGATTAGGAAACTAAAGGGGTTCCAAAGGATTTTGAGCAATACAAAGGGAAATTGTGAACTGGAAAACAAAGCTTATGAACCTGAGATCTGGTAGACACTTAGGCAAGGATAGGAAAATCATTAGATCGTCTGAGGCTAGTGTCAACCATACAACTAGGTCTTGGGCACAACAACTCAGTGGTTATCCTTACACACTAAGTTCATAAACAAGTGACTCAAAAATGTCTTTTAGCATGGAGAGACCCACACATACCTCAAGAACTACCTATTTACAAACACCAGAAGGTCCCTATAAGACACAATTAGATTTCTTCCTTATGGGGATTCATTTGAGAAGAGTGTTTGACTATGAAGTGATCACATGTGGCCACTTAATGTTTGGATGGTTTCTTGAATTTTGTGTCCATTATGTTTGACTCTTTGGTTTTGTAGGGGCCACTGGTGCTTTTGGCTTCCAAACCCATATCCTTGATTATTGTCTTCTTACTAGTGCGGAAGAGGTGAACTGACCTTCTTTTGATCTCTATGCTTGGTTCTGACCCATTCTTCTCCTGGGTTTCTTTGTTGAGGCTTTCCTTGGTAATGAGAGCTGAGGGTTTTGTGCATGTAAGAGTTCCGTGGGTACCCACATGTGTAATTTCCCTTGTTGAGTTGCCACTTATTTCTTAGGCACCCAAATATGTATGTGACTGTGGTTGAACTTCATTGACTACTTTGGTACCCAAGTTTGGACTACTCTTTGAGATGGACATCTTCGTTGTTCTGCTACTTGCTACATTGGTTGTTTGCAATGCTTCTCCGGTAATGAATTCGACTGCACTAGCATAATTGGTTGCTCTCCCTTTTGTACCCAGACTTGTTTCATGCCTAGAACTTCTTTCTTCTTACTTTTCTTTGTCTATTTAATCTAGTGATTGTCCTAAACTGTTTTGCTTGCCTCTGTGGTTGAACTATTATGGCCACTTTGGCCTTTGAAAAAGAAGAGAGATCCATGCACCTTTAATCGTGTTCTTCCATGATTGACTCAATCTGCTTCATAGAGCTGTTGACACATACAACATCTTCTTCGCTAAGACTAGTCTTAGTAGAACTAAGAGGATGTGTGGTCCCTGGATTTGTGATCATGCAATTCTCTTATTGTAATGTAATGCATTGTTCATGTATCCAAACTTGAAGCATTTGGCTTTTGAGGTTTAAATTGACTGCATGGTCATAGATCCAGTCTTGGCCGAATACAAGTGGTTATGTAAGGTCCTCATCTTCACACACTAGCATTTTGAACTCTCATTGGCACATCTTGAAGATAGATGGGAAGCTCTACCTTGCCCAAACAAGGGGTTTCCACACCTCCCAATCCTATGAGATAGGCTTCTTTTGGATTGATGTTCAATTGTAGGTCTTGGCAGTATGAAAGTTGAACTGCACTAGTTGTTGCACTTGAGTCAATCAATGCTTTGACAGTCCTTACATTATTTTCTTGCCCTACCTCTATGTTCACAAAGGGACGTCGATCGATTATTCGAGAAGCACTCACACCTAATGTCTAGCACATGGCCATGTGATATCTTGGGGCATCTGGATCGACATTTAGGCCTAGTTATCTTAACTTATTTTGTCAAATGTGCTCTCTAGCCTTTGCTTGTGCCTCTTCTCTAACCCTTAACTCTTCTTATTTTTGCTTCTTAGTAGTGTTGAGTCTCCTCTGCATATCCTTTGTAAGAGGTTCTCGATATATCTTGACTCGAAATCCACTAATATAGTTGGGTAAGATGTCACCTTCTAGGGTGGCCAATTGAACTGCACTGCTAGTGGAAATTCTATTGAGCATCATTCTTTGTCATGGCTTTTACTTCTACCCACTTTGTAAGGTAATATGTGGCTACAATAATGTACTCTCCATGGGAGTTTATAGCTGGGGGGTTAATGGGACCTACAATGTCTATACCCCACTTCGTGAATGCACGCCCTCCCATCATTGGCCTCAATGGCATCTCATCTTTTCTTATTGGATATTGTGCATGTTGGCATGTGTCACATCTCTTCACATAGGTATGTGCATCCATATGAAGAGTTGGCCACCAAAGTCTTGAGAATAGAATGGTATTAATCACTCAGTCAGGCCCAAAGTGTCCACTTGCAACACCGTTATGTGCAGTTTCTAAGATTTTCAAATAATCTTATTTGTGAACGCACAATCTTAAGTAACCATCCTTGCCTCTTTGATATAGGTTGTCTCCTACTAAGGCATAGTCTTGAGCCTCTTGTTCCATGCTTCGTTTTCTTGCTAGACTAGCCTCGCTGGGTAGTGTTCCTAACCTTATAAATTCTACCAATGCTGTGCTCTAATCTGGAATTAATGACACATGATAAAGGGTAGCATGCTCCATTGGGGGTCTCCTCTAACACACTGGACAATTCTTAATCCACTCATTTATTTCTTTGTCCATATTAGGCCAATACACTCCTAAACATTTCAGATTTTGCAATATTCTTTGTTTAAAGTAGTGATTTCCTAGCAATCCTTCATGGGCTTATTGCAACCAACCGCTATGTTCATCATCCTCGACACAACAAGCTAATACAACCTCTATATCTTGTTTGTACATGCTTCTTGCCAATATGTGATATTTTTGTAATTTTATGATTTCTTCTTTGTTCGTCTTCACATTCTTATTTGCAGATCCGAAGGTTAGGACATGTACCAAATTATTTTCCCATTTAGGAACAACTTCTAAATTGAATAAATAAGCGTCAGGTAGTTCATCTGACACTCCTTCAGGTGACTCTCTTGAAGTGATGCAAGAAAGACGATCTGCCCTAAGGTGGTTTCTACCTTTCCTGACAACCACTTCAAAGTCATATTCCATTACCAAGAGGCATCATCTTACTAAATGTCTTGTATTGAAAAGTTTATTGGCCAATGCTTGATGATCAGTGAAAAACTTGAACTTGTTGGCTAATAGATAGTGTCTAAATTTATTTACGGCATCTACCATACCTAAGCCTTCTCTCTCAATTGTTGTATAGTTTCATTCAGTTGCGTTTAGTTATTTGTTTGCATATGCTATAGGTTTATCTAGATTTCCTTCACCAGTGAATTGTGCTAGCACACATCCTATTGCATGATTGGATGCATCCACATGGACATGAAATGGTTTATTCCATTCAGGAGTCGTCAATATTGGTGCTATGCACAAACGTCTCTTCAGCTCATTGAAGGAATTTTTGCATTCATCATTCCACTCAAAATTTGTTAACAAGGCATAAAGAGGCTTAACTATAATTGCAGACATGTGAATAAACCTACGGTAGTATCCATAATGGCCCATAAAGGCTTGTACCTCTTTAAGATTCCTTGGCCTCGACAGCTATGCTATGGATCTTACTTAATCCTCATCTGTAGATATTCCATTCTTAGAAACAATATGACCTAATATTTTACCTTGTCGTACCATGAACACACACTTTTCTAGGTTCAAACACACTTGATGTTCTCTGCACTTGTTGAAGATTTGTCTAAGCTCAAGGATGTGGAGTCTTCTTTCTTGGGAATGAGCACATAAATCATCCACATATACTTATAAGCTCTTTTGCAAGAACTCTTTAAAGACATGACACATGAGCCTTTGGAATGTTGCAGGTGCATTGGTGAGTCCAAATGGCATCACACAAAATGCAAAGATTCCCCATTCTATGGCAAAGGTTGTCTTGTGTTGATCTTCTCGAGCAATGGCTATTTGGCTGTAACTTGAAAATCCATCAAGAAAACTATAAACTTCCTTGCTTGCAACACGCTCCAATAAATGTTTGATGATTGGAAGTGGATAGCTATCTCTACTTGTAGAGGCATTAACTTTTTTAAGGTTAATACACACTCACAACTTTCCATTCTTCTTGGGCACCACCACAATGGGGGACACCCATTGAGTATGCTCAATCTCATAGATAAATCTATCTTCAATCATCTTGTCAATTTCTTCTTTTATTTTAGCTACATAAGCATCATTATATGTGTAGGGCTTCTGTTTGGTGGGCTTGGCATCAACAATCATGGGGATCATATGACAGCATATCTTTGGATCTACTCCCTTCAAGTCTCTATAGTGCCACACAAACACATCCTTGTATTCCCTTAATAGAGCTACAAGATCTATTTCTTCTTTTGCATTTAGGTCTTCTCCTATGTACGTACATTGCTCTTCATTCTCATCAATGGTTACAACAATTTTTTTGGTCTTTTCTTTATTATCATATGCTTCTCCTATGATGGCCTCTCTCTTAGGCATTTGTACCAAAATTTTCCGATCTTCAACTTCATATTTCTTGAAATTCTCTAGTACTTCAAACAATGATTCCTCGTCTTCTTGCTTCAATGATTTTCTTTTCTTTTTCTTTTGACTAGCTTGACTTCCTTCCTTTGAACTTATCCTTTTAATACTTGTGATAGGTTCTTCTTCTTTTTGGGTAAATACTCCTACATTTTCTAGATAATGCTTCTCCGAGTGAAAGAAACTATCCATCACAATGGATTCTAGATCATCACTATCCTCTTCTTCTCTTATGACATCACTGGAGTCACACTCTTCTAGCAATGGTTGGTACATGAACACAAAGATATCATAGCCCTCCTCATCACAATAAGGTGTCCACTGTTCTTCATTCACAACAATGTCCATGGTGGCTACGATTTCTGCCCAACCATGAGGCTCCAATTCCTCATCTGGAAAGATAATCGGTGTGTAGGCTAGGTCTCTAACCGGTCTATCTCCTTGAGAAGTTCCATCTTCTCTCGCCTTTAAGCATCTTTCCTCTTCCTCTTTGACTTTGCACATCCACAAGTGAGTATCTTCATGCATCCATGATGGATCAGAAGAACTGCCAGAATGCACAGAGATTGAATCTTCTAGTGCCTTGTGGATAGGATTCCACTATAGGGGTGGTACATCTATGAAGGTATAATCTTTTAGATTGACCTTGATTGTGACCCCTAAGTGTTGGAAGTACAAGGATTTGGTTCCCCAATCCTATACTATTTGAAATTGTCGTAGGAAGAGCCTTCCTAGGATCATCTCATAGAGATTATTTTTTCCAAACTCACATATAACAAAGGTGTGTCCAAAATCTATGATTTCTACTCATGAATTCTTGCCTGACAGTTCACTTGTGCAGTTTGTTTTGAATGGTCTTCCCGATTCATATGAGAGTTTTGCTTCTACTCTTCATTTGATGATGAAAGCCAATCCAAATGCCTTAACATTTGAGGAGTTAGTCTCTATTGTGTTCCAAGAAGATCAGTCTAGGCAGAAAAAGTCCATTATGCATGTTGTAGATCAAACTTGCCTTGCTAGTCAAAAGAGCAAAGGTAAATGGAGCTCTTCTACTAGTAAGAAGAAATCTTCTAATTCTACACAATCAAAGAAGGATGACACAGATGAAAAGAAAACAAAAAAGTAGAAATTGTTTTGCAATACTGTAAAGGAAATGATCATGTCATAAAGAGTTGTCCAAAACTGGCTACTAAAGACAAAAGGAAGAAAGAGGCTGGAATGGTTGTTGCAGAAGCCTCTATACCCAAACAAAGTCTACTAATCTTGTGCAGAATGAAGAATGAGCATTTACCACTATGACCCATCTCCTCATGAACAATGTATGTCTGTAGTAGACTCAGATGTTTGGTACTTTGATAGCGGGGCAACCAAACATATTACCTCATAGCATAGTTTCTTCACTTCACTCAAGTCTGCCCCTATAGGGAATACTGTCACATGTGTAAACAACTCCTCTTATCCTATCATGGGAGTTGGTAAGATCATTCTGACTACTGTTGATGGTAGTTCTTTTACATTGTTGGATGCTTTATTTGTGCTAGGGATCAAGAAGAATCTATTATCAGTTTCAGCTTTAGCCAAGATTGGCTAGATTGTGAAATTTGTTGATGACAAATTTACAGTTCATGATCTATCAAATGGTGATGCCATTATTGCTTTTGGCATTTTATGTCGTGGGCTATATAAGCTCATAGACTATGAAAAACCTGTGAATGACTAAGCATGGGCAGTACATGATTCTCACGCTTTATGAGATGCAAAGCTTTGACATGCATGCTTTGGTCATTTGAATTTTGCTAGTTTGCTATGCCTCCAGAAATCTGAAATGTTGTCCTCTCTGCCCAAACTTGAGGCACCTGGCGAGCATCTCTGTAAAGGCTGTATTCTGGGCAAAATGCAGCATTCCTCATTCTTAAAAGATGGTTGAGTTTAAGCTACTAGAAGATTGCAGCTTGTTCACAGTGATGTCTGTGGTCCTATGTAGACACCCTCTTTTGGAAACTATCTTTACTTCATGACTTTAATTGATGATTTTTCTAGGCAAGCATGGGTATATCCATTGAAAGCAAGTTCTGAAGTGTTTATGTGCTTCAAACAATTTTTGGTTTTGTCTGAAAATATGTCAGCACGTAAAATGGGAACCCTTTGTTTTGATCGGGGGGATATGTGTCTTCTAATCTTAATGCATTTTTGGCTGAACGTGGGATAAAACATCAATGTAGAGTGCCATATACACCTCAACAGAATGGAGTTGCTGAATGGAAGAGCAGGTCACTCATGGAGATGGCGAGGTGTATGGTGTATGCATTCGTTCCTAAACAACAATGCAGGAAATTGTATGATAAATTAGTGAAATGTATCTTTGCTGGGTACAGTTCTAAAAGTAAAGGCTATCATCTATATCATCCGCAAACTAAATGCATTTTGGTCAGCCATGATGTTGTTTTTGTGGAATATGATATTCAACCATTACTTTCATGTACTAAGGGGACATCTGTTAGCTCCAAAGACATGTATGATACTTTGCTGCCTCTTTTTAAAGGTGGACAATCTAATGCTAGTCCTAATGAGGAAACTTCTCAACCTTTACAGGTTTCATGTAATGATGCAGATCATTCCATTTCTGATGCATATTTACATGATGCAATTGTTGATGAGAGAATTGATATTGAGGAGCCAAAAACTATGCCAACATGGTTGCTACAAACTTTGCATGATAGCAAATTAGATGCACATCTATCATATTGTACTCATTCTAGCTCTCATAGTGATTCTTTTGCATCAGATTGCTATGCTATGGCTACATGTAATCTTTATGACGAGAATGAGCATGTTTTGCTTGATGAAGCACACAATTTTGAAAATTGGATGACTACTATGCAATCTGAATATGATGCTATAATGGAAAATGGTACCTAGATTTTATGTGACTTACCTCCTTGCAAGAAGGCCATTCACATTAAGTGGGTATACAAGCTAAAGTGTAAGCTTGATGGAATAGTTGATAGGTATAAGGCTAGGCTCATTGCAAAGGGTTATGCTCAAGAAAGAGGCATTGATTTTGATGAGACCTTTGCTCCTACTTGCCGAGTGACCACTGTTCATAGCATATGTGCACTTGCAGCTCATCATAGTTTGAATGTAGATCAACTGGACATTGGACCTCCATTTGTGAATGATGACTTGCATGAAGAAGTGTATGTTTTTAAGCCCCATGTCTTTGCATAGAAAGGGCATGAAAAACAAGTATGAAGGTTGAAAAAGGCATTATATAGTTTGAAGCAAGCACCACGTGCTTGATATGAAAAGATACATGCCTACCTGATTGCACATGGTTTTGAGAACAATCCAACCAAGAGCACATTAATTGTTAAGCGTGCACACGATGTGCTTCTGATCATTGTTGTGTATGTTGATGACATGCTACTCATTGGTCCTCATGAGAAGCATGTTGCTAATTTTAAGGCTTATCTGCATGCCTAATTTGAGATGTCAGATTTTGGGCACTTGCATCATTATTTGGCGATTTAGTTTATGTAAGTTGATGGCAGAATAGTTGTGTAAAACAAAATATATTGACACATTATTGCAATGTTTTGGCCTTGACAACTATAAACCCATGTCTACTCGTATGGAGATAGGTTTACCATTGAGTTTTCATGATGTTGGAGATGCATTTGATGTTGTTCTCTATCAGCAAGCTGTCAGATGCTTGATTTACTTATGCATTACTCGGCCATATATTCAGTTTGCTATCTCACATATGAGTAGGTTTATGCATTGCCGAGGTGTCAAGCATTGGCACACAATTAAGCACATCTTTCACTACTCTAGTGGTACCCGACTACTTGTATTCCCAAGGGGGGATCACTACCGCCAGATTTACATGCTTTCTTTGACTCTAATTGAGCTGGTTGCTATGAAACTTGTGTGTCCACCTGTGGTTTTTGCTTCATGCTTGGGTAGCTCATGCATATCTTGGTTGAGCAAGAAGCAGCCTACTATGGCCAGTTCTAGTTGTGAGGCTGAGTATAGGGCAGCTTTCACAGCGACCGTTGAGTGTGTGTAGTTGAGACAACTTATGGATGATTTGGGCGTTGGTCAGTCTTTCTTCCACCACCATCTTCACTGACAATCAAAGCACATCGATAGTTGTGAGGAACCCTTTGTTCGATGCTAGCACTAAACACATTGAGGTGCACTATCATTATGTCAGGGAGAGGTTCTTTGTTGAAGAGATCAGTTTGGCATATGTGCCCACATAGGAGAACATTGTAGACCTCTTCACGAAGGCTCTACGTAGGGAGAAGTTTAAAGCTTTTCGCAAAGCTTTGGGCTTACTTCCTTTTGTGAATTGATTCCACATAGCGTGGCACTTCCTTATACATGAGTGCCAGCTCCTTGTTCAGCGCATCACTCCTAGAGGGGGATTTGTTGATATATTTAGGTACTGATATGTATGAACACACTGGGACTGTCGAGGCACTTTTTCCCTCTTTAGGAGGGTTTTTTCCCTTGGCTTGTATATATGCCTATAACCCTAATGGGTCACTTATCTTTGTACATTCTAGTGGTAATACATTCAGTATTGTGTGTTGTGCCCAAGCTTCTTCTTCTTCCTTGTGTTGTTCGCATTCTTCCGCAGACCTTAAAATTCAACAACATAGTTTTGCATCTCATAAAAGCGTCATATCTAACTTGGATGGGTTCTACCATTTCCAAGGTCACTTTACTAATGGATATATATCATCTCAAGGTCCGATGTTCAAAAACTATCTCTACTACACCTAAGTGGATGCAAAGTCTAGTGTCCCATACCACCATACAATGAACATAGACATGAGGATTATATGGATATCCATAGTCTACATACTTAATTCAGCCAATATTAGAGTACATTTTCATTATATCCTTTTAAAAGGACTCATGAACTTAGCTAATCATTCTTACTACTCTATTGACTTACAATCTTACTATTCTAATCCATTCTCTACTTCAAATACGCCTTCTTTGGAATTTTGTTATTGACTTTCTAAGTATAAACTTATAGTTAGTATTTATAGTGTTTCCTAGGTTCCTTCTAATTTCTAGGCATACTTGATCCTGGAATCATGTCATCGAGGAAATCTTTAAAAGGTCCTATTATAAGTATTTTTAATTACTTAGAGTAACCGCTAGCTTGCTTAAAAGTTAATTGAATATAATTCTAGTAGATGCATGCACTTCAAGCTTAGATTATCTACTTTATTTTCTCGTAATGGGAAAATGGAAGATAAAACTTCGTGAATTATTCTATGGTGACTATTTCCAACCTTCTCTTTCAGAGTATAAAAATTTAACTTCTCTTATCATGGATAATTAGCTTATCTCAAATATTGATATCCAAGAAGTCTATTAAAATCTCATGGTTCATATGTTTGATGTGTGATTCTAATATGATGCAGAATCCTCAGAAACTCTCCCAGATTTGGAATGTAGCCCTATGAGTATTTTTCCTATTAACTAATGACATGATATTTTTTGTGGGAAAATAAAAGTCTTTTTAAGAACTTGGATTGCTCCAATTTTGGCCAATTGTATTTCACATGGATCTCTTTCACTACTCAAGTCTAATAATCTGATCATGCCTGTTGGATTCCAAATATTAGGAATCTTTTTGAGGATTGGTACGTTTTTTGGCTATGTGATCCTTGAGAATGCCTTTTGGATTCCAAATCTTAGGAAGCCTTTTGAGCAGTGGTACATTTTTTGGTTATACCATTCACAAGAACTAAGTAGCTTGTGTTGGAGTTAGATGTCTCTGGAAGCACGCGAAGATCACAAGGAAGAAGAAGAAGCTTGGAGCACAACACAAAACACTGAATGTATTACCACTAGAATGTACAAAGATAATTAGCCCATTAGGGCAATAGGCATATATACAAGCCAGGGTAAAAAACCTCCTAAAAAAGTGCCTCGGTGGTCCTAGAGTGTTCACACACATCACTACCTAAATATATAGAAAAATCCCCCCTGGGAGTGATGCGGTGAACAAGGAGCCGACACTCATGTATAAGGAAGTACCAAGCTATGTGAAATTAATCCACAAAAGGAAGTAAGCCCAAAGCTTTGCGCAAAGCTTCAAACTTCTCCCTAGGGAGAGCCTTCGTGAAAAGGTCTGCAATGTTCTCCTACGTGGGCACATATGCCAAGTCCTAATCTCTCCAGCAGAGAATGACATAATGATAATGCATCTCAATGTGCTTAGTGCGAGCATGGAACACAAGGCTCCTCGCAACTTCCAATGCGCTCTAACTATCAGTGAAGATGGTGGTGGCAGAAAACTGACCAACACCCAAATCAACCATAAGGCATCTGAGCCACACACACTCAACAGTCACTGTGAAAGCTTCCCTATACTCAGCTTCACAATTGGAAGTGGCCATAGTAGGCTGCCTCTTGCTCAACCAAGATATACATGAGCTACCAATCATGAAGCAAAAGCCATTAGTGGACACATGAGTGTCATAGAAACCACCCCAACTAGAGTAAAAAAAAGCATTCAAATCTGGTGGTAGTGATCCCCCCTTGGGATAAAACAACCCAAGTAGCCAGGTACCACTCAGGTAGCAAAAGATGCACTTAATTGCCTGCCAATGCTTGACACCTGGGCAATGCATAAACTTGCTCATCTGTGAGATAGCAAACTAAATATCTGGTTGAGTAATGCATAAGTAAAGCAAGCATCCAACAGCCTGCTAATAGAGGACAACATCAAATGCATCTCCAACATCATGAAGACTGAATCATAAACTTTTCTTCATAGGAGTGGCAATAGGCTTACGATTTTCAAGGCCAAAACGCTACAATAATGTGTCAATATATTTCATTTGACACAAAGCCATTCCACCATCAATTTGCACAAATTGGATGCCCAAATAATGATGCAAATGCCCCAAATTAAACATCTCAAATGAGCCATGCAAATCAGCCTTTAAATCAGCAATATGGTTCTCATTAGGACAAGTAGCATGTCATCAACATAGACAACAATGATCAGAAGCACATCATTAGCATGCTTGAGAAATGAGGTGCTTTCAGTTGGATTGTTCTAAAAACCATGTGCGATCAAATAGGCATGTATCTTTTCTTACCAAGCATGTGTTGCTTGCTTTAAACCATATAATGCCTTCTTTAACTTGCACACCTGATTTTCATGCCCTATCTACACAAAGCAATGGGGCTGAAAAACATACAATTCTTCATGCAAGTCACCATTCAAAAATGTTGTTTTAATGTCCAACTGATGTACATTCCAATCATGATGAGCTGCAAGTGCACATATACTACAAACAATAGTCATTCGGCAAGTAGGATCAAAGGTCTCATCAAAATCAATGCCTCTTTCCTAAGCATAACCCTTTGGAACAAGCCTAGCCTTATACCTGTCAAATGTTCCATCCGGTTTACGCTTCAACTTGTATATCTAGCTAGTGCTAATGACCTTCTTGCTAGGAGGCAAGTCACATAAAGACAAGGTACTATTTTTCATGATAGCATCATATTCAGATTGCATTGCAACCATCCAATGTTCAGAACTTTATGCTTCATCAAACAAAACAAGATCAGCCTCATCATAGAGACTAGATGCAGGTATAGCATAGCAATCTGATGCAAAAGAGGCACTATGAGAGCCTGAATGAGTATGATATGACAAAGGTGCATCTAATTTGCTATCATGCAAAGTCTACAACAGCCATTTTAGCATAGTTTTTGCCTCCTTAATATCACGTCTGTCATCAACAAGTGCACCATGTAAATCTGCATCAGAAATAGAATGATTTGCATCATCACATGAAACTTGCAATGGCTAAGAAGTTGCCTCATTACGACGAGCACTAGACTATCCACCTATAAGAAGAGGCAGCAAAGTATCATACATTTCTTTGGGGCTAACAAATGTCTCTTTGGTACATGAAAATAAAGGTTAAATAACATCTTCCACAAAAACAACATCACAGCTAACCAAAATGCGTTTAGACTGCTTTATCATCCAATTTCTTGTGATGTTGTTCAGGCACTAATGCATATGCCAGACAACCAAAAACATGCAGATGAGCAACAAATGGCTTGCGACCATGCCAAGCCTCATAAGGAGTGATAGACTGTAGTGTTTTAGTGGGACACCTGTTAACTACACATGCTGCACACATTACACCCTCAAGCCAAAAACTATGTAATAAAGCCTGACACTTGACCATACACCTCGCCATCTCCATGAGTGGCCTGTTGTTTCATTCAACAACTCAATTTTATTGAGCTGTATACGACACTGTACACCAATGTTTTATCCCACGTTCAGCCACAAATGCATAAGTCATAAGACATATACCCCCCCCCCCCGAATCAAAACAAAGGGTGCCCATTTTACATGATGACAGATTTTAAGCCAAAATAAAAAACTTTTTGAAGCACATGAATACTTTGGACTTTGCTTTGAGTGGATATACCCATGCATGCCTAGAAAAATCATCAATGAAAGTCACGAAGTAAAGACAGTTTCCAAAAGAAGGTGTTTGCATAGGACCACAAACATCATTATGTACAAGCTATAATTTCTGAGTAGCCCGAACTGAACCATCTTTTGGGAAGGATGAATGCTGCATTTTTCCCAAAATACAACCTTCAAAAACATGTTTATCGGGTGCCTCAAGTTTGGGCAAAGAGGACACCATTTCATATTTCTACAGGCATAGCAAACTAGCAAAAATCAGATGATCAAAGCGTGCATGCCAAAGCTTTGCATCTAACATAGCCTGAGAATCATGTATTGCACATGCCAAATCATTCACAGATCTTTCATAGTCTATGAGCTTATATAGCTGATGACATAAAATGCCAGAAGCAATAATCATGTCACCATTTGACAGATCATGAACTATACATATGTCATCAACAAATTTCACAACCAAGCCAATCTTGGCTAATGCAAAAACTGATAACAGATTTTTCTTGATCCCTGGTACAAATAAAGAATCCAAAAAAGTGAAAGAACTACCATCAGGAGTAGTCAAAATGATCTTACCAACTCCCATGACAGGACAAGAGAAGTTGTTGGCACATGTGACAGTATTCCCTTTAGGGGCAAGCTCGATTGAAGAGAAGAAACTGTGTTGCGAGGTAATATGTTTGGTCGCCCCACTATCAAAGTACCAAACATCTAAGTCTACTGGAGACATGCATAGCTCATGAGAAGATGAGTCAAAATTGCAAACAATAATAAATGCCCATTCTTCATCCTACACAAGACTAGCAGACTCTATTTTTGGTGTAGAGGCCTCTGCAACAACCATTCTTGCCTCTTTCTTCTTTGCCTCTTTACCAACCAGTTTTGGACAGCTCTTAATGACATGATCATTTGCTTTACAGTATTTACAAAGCAATTTCTATTTTTCTAATTTCTTCTCATCTTTGTCTTCCTTCTTCAAATGTGTAAAATTAGCATATTTCTGCTTCTAGTAGAAGAGGTCCATTTTCCTTTGCCCTTCTGACTAGCCAGGAAAGCTTGATCTATAACACACATAATACCTATTCTACCTAGACTGACCTTCCTGCAACAGAACATAAACTAACTCTTCAAATGTTAAGGCATTTGGATTGCCTTTCATCATCAAGCAAAGAGTAGAAGCAAAACTCTGATATGAGTCGGGAAGACCATTCAGAATAGTCTGCACAAGTGAACTGTCAAGAAGGACTTCATCAACAGAAATCGATTGTTCCTTCAAATCCTTGATCTTTGTCAGAAAACTATCCATAGAATCACATTCATTCATGTGCTCACTCTCCAACTGTTTTCGAAGGTAAGCAACACGAGCCTCATTCCTAGCCTGGTACAATGTGATAAGTGTATCCCACACATCCTTAGCTATTCTACAAGAGTCAATGTGAGGAATAATGGCACGTTTGACAAACAAATCTATCAATGCATGTGCATGAGCATCTTTGCCATCCCAACAAATTTGCTCTATAGTAGGTGCAACAGAAACCGCAGCACGAATAGGAATTTGTAGAATATCACCATCTTTGAGGCCATTTGCATCAGCTTGAGTATCTGTATTTGTAGTACCTATATTTGTAGGTGTGATAGGATGTCTTTCAACACCCTGCACAATATTCCATAGTCCTTTTGTGAACAATACATGAAGCATCATATAAGCCCACAATGGGGAATTCATACCATCCAACTTATCCTCAATAGCCAACATACAAAATACATCACTGCTTTCAGCCATGGCCACTGGCTAAAAAACCTTGATGCAAAAAAATGATTGTATCTGAAAAAGTTGAACAAAACTACCCTAACAAGTTCTACTAAACATATAGGAAACTTCAAGACGCCTATACTAGTGAACCGAAACTCGTATATATCTTTGGCACAAAAAGACAAAATAGCTTGCACAAGTGCTATGATAGTGCATTCAGAGGTCGAAACGAGCTCAGATCGCGATTTTGACAGCACACAGTGAAGTTGTTTTGATATCTAAAATACCTTGAGTATGCTCACCAAATTTTGTGCAATCTGAGACTGTGACCGGAGGAGTGTCGACAATACACTAGATGAAGCGGTGACCTACTGTGATACCAATTGTTGGAGTTAGATGTCTACAGAAGCACACAAATAGCACAAGGAAGAAGAAGAAGCTTGGAGCACAACACACAATACTGAATGTTTTACCACTAGAATGTAAAACGATAAGTATCTCGTTAGGGCAATATGTGTATATACAAGCTCGGGGAAAAAAACCTCCTAAAGAGGGAAAAAAGTGCCCCGACGGTCCTAGAGTGTTCGTACACATCACTACCTAAATATATCAACAGCTGATCCATGGATTACTTGGGAATTACTTCATAAAAAATTGGTTTTGTCTTTAGTTTACTCCTATTTCCCTACAAGGTTTTCCAATAACATAGTGTCTCACCTCATAAGTGGTTTATACCTAACGTCACTTTACTAATGGATATCTATCATCTTAAGGTCGGATGTTCCAATACTATCTTTCCTACACCTAAGTGGATGCAAAGTCTAGTGTCACATACCACCATACAATGAACATAGACGTGAGGATGATATGGATCTCGATGATCTACATATATAATTCAGCCGATATTAGAGTAGATTTTCATTATATCCTTTTAAAAGGACTCATGAACTTAGCTAATCCATTCTTACTACTCTATTGACTTACATTCTTACTATTTTAATCCATTCTCTACTTTAGATACATCTTCTTTGGAATCTTGTTATTGACTCTTTAAGTATAAACTTATAGTTAGTATTCATTGTGTTTCCTAGGTTCCTTGTGTTTGGGTATACTTAGAGTATCATGTCCTATTATAAGTATTTTTAATTACTTAGACTAACTTCTAGCTTGCTTAAAATTTGATTGTATACAATTCTAGTATATTCATCCACTTCAAGTTTAGATTATCCAATTATTTTTCTCTTAATGGGAAAGTGGAATATAACCCTTCGTGAAACATTCTATGGTGACTATTTCCAACCTTCTCTTTTAGAGTATAAAATTTTAACTATTCTAATCACGCATAATTATCTTATCTCAAATAATTATATCCAAGAATTCTATTACAATCTCATGCTTTCATATATTTGATGTGTGATTCTAATATGATCGAGGATCGTGAGAAACTCTCCTTAAACAAACATTATTTGTTTTCATTACAAAATATGCACCAAACATTCTTTCTTATGAATGAACGTACGCATAAAATCTTCTCATATTTTTATTGCATGAATATAAGAAGTGAGATAGATTCTTAGGAACATTAAATGAAAGGTTCTTGGTGCACCTCCTAGTAGAAAAATTTATAAAAGAAGCCATGCTCTTTTAATGCTTACAAAAGAACCGAAAATAGGATGCATCTTTTCATATGTGCATTCTTATATGCTTTTACTCTTGCAATGAAACAAATATGGTGTTTAAGAAACATAGGAAAAAACGATGGCTTACATCCGTATCTCTAATTTGATGAAGAAACTCATTAGTTTGCATCCTTTTCAATGCATTGATTCAAACTTGACTAGATCCTCCAAGTTTGACTAGATCCTTAATTCAAACACGTCAATAAGTGAAAGTGTTGATAATTTGGTGTGTAGCATGCTTTTCAAAGTGGAACTTATGGGCTGCTTGAATAAAAAATTCCAAGCTCTCCCCCGTGGTCTTCAAAAAGTCCCCTTTCTCTTCCACTTCAATGCACTTTGATGATCCATTATCCTCTTGCCTCCAATTCATCTTTCTTCACATAAACTTTCTTGAGATGCTCGTGAAAAATTGGATATTACCATCCATCAAATATGGCATATGTGTAATTATAGAGAGATAGGATTTCACAGAGGGAGAGATGTCAAAAAATGAGGCATATGGAGGTTGGAAACTGTGTGACTAGGCATGCACAAGCTAGATCAAAGGCTTGATTGTCCCAAATAAAAGAATTGAAAGAAAATTTATAAAAATTATACAAAAGACTAGATGGTTCAATATCATATTGGTGGAAAGAGAAGAGCTTAACTGCATGGACACTGCTCTTGGTTTACCATTGCATTGGGATGAAGAACATTACTCTATCAGGGATAGGGGATATTTACCATTGCATGCTGACAAGGAGTGTGAGCTTTGAAGCTTTAAAAACACTTTTGACTTCATTTATTTGGCATCTTAGATATTTTCTCCATATCATGGTGGTTTCTAAATGTGTGGTATCCCCATAAATTTATACTTCAATTAATGGATTTTCTACCTATAGAAGCCCTTTTGCCTCCCCTAGGAAGGATTTCCCCCTGCTTTCCAACACAATGATATTGTGTATAGTTCAATGTGCAAGACATGATGTGCGCTACTTGGTTTAGACAACACATTCATATGTGAAGTGAGAGCCCTATAGTTTAATTTTGTGCATGTGTTTGCAATGTGTTGTTCATCTACTATCATCACCTATGTTTCCCCCTTTAAAAAATTATAATGATGCCCATCAACACATAAAGGCACAAATAGAAAGGATTTCAACAACTATGCTAACATAGTACAGAGAGAAAGAACAAAGAGAGAGTTCTCTTGCCTTGTACATACAACAATTAAGGTCTCTCCATTTTGCTATTAGAGACTCTTTGCAAAAGTGGAAATCTTTGCATGTGCTAAGTTTGTGCACTCAAAGATAGTGAGAGGAAATTCTAACAGAGCTACAACAATCAACTATAGTGCTAGTAGACATGAGATGATAGGATATTAAAAATAGAGAGAAAGAGAATACATCCAAATATTCATTAACCAACATAGAGAGAATGTGGCCGTAAAGGTGGAGCCCATTTCTTTTGATGAAGCACAAAATTCAAAAAATTGGATGGCTACTATGCAATAATAATAGTATGATATTATGAAGAATGGTACCTGGTCTTATGTGATTTGCCTCCAACCAAAAAGGACATTGGCACTAAATGTGTATATAAGCTGAAGTGTAAGCCTGATGGAACAATTGATAGGTATAAGGCCAAGATTTTTGCAAAAGGTTATGCTCAAGATAGAGGCATTTATTTTGATGAGACCTTTGCACCCACTTGTCAAATGATCACCTTTCATAGCATCTGTGCCCTTGCAACTCTTCATGGTTGGAATGTACATTAGCTGGACATTAAAATCACATTTTTGAATGGTGACTTACAGCTCCAAAGACATGTATGATACTTTGCTTCCTCTTCTTACAGGTGGATATTCTAGTGCTGGTACTAATGAAGAAACTTCTCTTCTTTGCAGGTTTCATGTGATTATGCAGATCATTCCATTTTTTATGCAGATTTACATGATGCACTTATAGAATTGATATTGAGCAGGCAAAAAGTATGCCAAAATGGCTGGTGCAGACTTTGCATGACAACAAATTAGATGCACCTCTATCATATCCTTCTCGTTCAGGTCCTCATAGTACCTCTTTTGCATCAGATTGCTATGTTATGGCTGCATCTAGTCTTTGTGATAAGAATGATCCTGTCTCGTTTGATGAAGCACAAAATTGAAAAAATTGGATGGCTGCTATGCAATCTGAATATGATGCTATAATGAAGAATGGTACCTCATCTTTATGTGACTTGCCTCCTGGCAAGAAGGCCATTGGCACTAAGTGGGTATACAAGCTGGTGTAAGGCTGATGGAACAATTGATAGGTATAAGGCTAGGCTTGTTGCAAAGGGTTATGCGCAAGAAAGAGGCATTGATTTTGATGAGACCTTTGCACCTACATGTTGAATGACTACTATTCATAGAATGTGTGAACTTGTAGCTCATCGTGGTTGGAATTTACATCAATTGGACATTAAAACAACATTTTTGAATGGTGACTTGCATGAAGAATGTATGTTTTTCAGCCCCGTGGTTTTGTGCGGAAAGGGCATGAAAACCAGGGTTGTAGGTTAAAGAAGGCATTATATGGTTTAAAGCAAGCACCACGTGCTTGGTATGAAAAGATACATGCCTATCTAATTGCACATGGTCTTGAGAACAGTTGAACTGAAAGCACCTTATATGTTAAGTGTGCTAATGATGAGCTTCTGATCATTGTTATGTATGTTGATGACATGCTGCTGACTAGTCCTCATGACAAGCATATTGCTGATTTGCATGCCTCATTTGAGATGTCTGATTTGGGGCATTTGCATCATTGTTTGGGAATTCAGTTTATGCAAGTTGATGGTGGAATACTTTGTGTGAAACAAAATATATTGAGACATTATTGTAGTGTTTTGGCCTTGAAGACTGTAAGCCTATTGCCACTCCTATGGAGACATGTTTACGATTGAGTCTTCATGATGCTGGAGATGCATTTGATGCTATTCTCTGTTAGTAGGCTATTGAATGCTTGATTTACTTATGCATTACTTGACCAGATATTCAATTTTCTATCTCACAGATGAGCAGGTTTATGCATTACCCAGATATCAAGCATTGGCATGCAGTTGAGCGCATATTTCGCTACTTGAGTGGTACCAGGCTACTTGGATTGTTTTATCCCAAAGGGGGATCACTATCGCCAGATTTGCATGCTTTTTTTTTTACTGTGATTGAGTTGGTTGCTATGACATTCGTGTGTCCGCTAGTGGCTTTTGCTTCATGATTGGTAGTTCATGTATATCTTGGTTGAGCAAGACGTAGCCTACTGTGGCCACTTCCAGTTGTGAGGTTGAGTATAGGGCAGCTTTCACAATGATTGTTGAGTGTGTGTGGATCAAACACCTTATGGTTGATTTGGGTGTTGGTCAGTCTTCTGCCACCACCATCTTCACTGACAGTCAGAGTGCATTGGCAGTTGCGAGGAGCCTTGTGTTCCATGTTTGCACTAAGCACATTGAGGTGCATTATCATTATGTCAGGGAGAGGTTCTCCGCTAGAGAGATCAGCTTGGCATATGTACCCATGCAGGAGAACATTGTAGACCTTTTCGCAAAGGCTCTGCCTAGGGAGAAGTTTGAAGCTTTGCGCAAGGCTTTGGGCTTACTTCCTTTTGTGGAGTGATTTCCACATAGCTTGGAACTTCCTTATACATGAGTGCCAACTCCTTGTTCATCGCATCACTCTCAGGGGCGATTTGTTGATATATTTAGGTAGAGATGTGTGTGACCACACTAGGACCATCGGGGCACTTTTTCCCTCTTTTGGAGGTTTTTCTTCCCCCGGCTTGTATATACGCCTATTGCGCTAATAGGTTACTTATCTTTGTACATTCTAGTGGTAATACATTTAGTATTGAGTGTTGTGCTCCAAGCTTCTTCTTCTTCCTTGTGTTGTTCGCATGCTTCTGTAGACATCTAACTCCAAGACATAGGACTTCCTAGCAATCAACATATCATCATCATAAAGTACCAAGCATATGAAGCTTCCATCTAAGCATCTTTTAGTGTGGAGAAAATGATCATCATTGCTTTGAGAATAGCCTAGAGACCTCATAAAAGCATCAAACTTTGGTATCATTGTCTAGGAAAGTTTTTAAGTCCATATAAGCTCTTTTTTAGATTACAAACTAGATCCTTATACCGTGAACTACATAACCTTCTAGTTGTTCCATATGGATCTCATATGCAAGATCTCCATGCAAGAAATCATTTTTCACATCCATTTGGACTAGCTTAAGTCCTCCATTGCAATGAATCCAAGAAACATGTGTAATGTAGTCATCTTGACTACTAGAGAGAAAATTTTCTCAAGATTGACACCATTCATTGCTTGAAACCCTTTGCAATTAGTCGTGATTTATACTTTGGAAAAACAATATTATCCAATGCAAATTTCAACTTATATACTCATTTATATGGTAAATATTTCTTGCCCTTTGCCAAAGGTACCAAATTCATATGAATAGAATTCACTTCACTCTTCATGGCATGCTCGCACTTGACATGATCCTTTGTCTCCATAGCTTCTTTGTAGTAAGAAGGTTCACTACCATCTCTCAACATAAAAAAATCCAAACCTACAACATATCTATCAAATGGATGTGATACACGTGTAGAACATCTCAATGGTTCTTCAATAGGAATACTTTTCAATTTATCATTGTGCCTCATATCCAAATCCCCAATCTTCTTCTCTCCATAGGTGCTGAACATAGCTTTGTTGCTTTGCCCTTGAACTATATCAAGTGTAGACATCCTTCCTTCCTTATTAGCCTTGCGTCTTGCATGAAGCATCCTTGTGGTTGAAATTTACTTGATATCCTCTTTCTACCATCCAGCCAATAGAGATTAGATTCCTGATAACAATGGAACATGCAATACCTTATATAGAATCCTTGATTTGTGGTTGCATTCAAGCTTGGCATCTCCCATTTGTTGTACCTGATGCTTTGAATTTTCACTTGTCTTCATAATGCCTTTTTGTGTGGGTGCTTGACGATTTCTAAAGAGTTCCTCCCTTCCTCACATGTGGTTACTGCATCCACTATCTACGTACCACACTTCATCATGTGTTTTGGCTTCACCACCATGACCATGGCTAACAAGTGCTCATTCTCTAATGTGGTTGATGAGTTAGCATAGCTACCTTGTCCTTTTTAGTTTTCTCTCCTTGACTTTTCTGGCAATCCTTGGAATATTGATGTCACCTTCTTAATTTAAGAGTTTTCTCGGTGTCTAATAACCGCTCATGCATATATGACCAAGAGCTGAACTAGAATTCTATTAAAATTGGGACATATCAAACACTAAAAAATTTAGACATTCATTTCTTACTATTGCAGTGGACATGCAAAAACTTGTTAAGCATATTCTTGAGTTCTTGATTTTATAAGTTACTTCTTAGATTAACCTTTATGAACATTTTCCCGTTCACATCTAGTGATGCCCTCATCTCCAAGTTTGATATAGGCATAAAAAGTTATAATCATACTAACTTGAACAATTTACCAAAGACATTAGGAAGATGAAATTAGGATGACATAAGTTCTTCATATACTCAAGTAATTATTTATATTTCCTCAATATTGTGATAGGTTTGGAGACAAATCGTTCCATCTATCATGTGCATGTCAACATAGACGGAATACACTTGTGATGAGATTGTGGGGAAACTCCCACTATGTGTCAATGAGGAAGGTTATGATGATATATGAAGGAGTATTGTTTGAAATTTTGGTGCAAATTACAAGCCTACACATTTGTCTTGAAGTTCATGAACATATGAAGCTCCATGGAAACCATTGCTAGAAAGATTTTTCATCTTTACCAATTGTAAAAAGTCATTTTTTACTTGAGAGAATATTTGTAATCACCTAGCAAAAACTCGTGGATTTGTTAGATAGAAAAGTAACTACTTCATTGAGGGAATATTTCCTAAATTGAAGGACTACTTTTAGAGAGAGCCAAAAGTTGAATTCAAATTCAAATTTGAATGTAACACTTACATAAAGTGACTTGAAAAAGTCATGGTTAGATGTCTCTATTTCCGAGCTCTCCATTGCCATTGTGTAAGAGTGTGAGGTCTACATTGTAGCCTACACTACTCTCCATCATTAGGCTATGATTGTCAAACCTATGATCTTGTACAACATTGTTCATTAATACAATACATCTACATTGTTCATCTATGGTCTCTCTGTTGTAGTCATTCATAACTGTCAACTTGTGCTGCTCATATCTCAGTCAATTCTCCACCAATTTCAATGATTTATAGCTTTTTGGAATCAGATCCAAGTTATCTACATGCTCACAAATTTTGAAGGGAATCCATTCAAACAATTTGGAGAAAAGCATGTCAAAGCACTTACAGTAGCTGTGTGATAGAAAATAGAAGGTTTTCATTTATCATTCTATTTGGAAGTAGTCTATTTTGATTCAATCTTTTCATACATCATTTCCAAAGTATATAGGCACTTGTATAGTGTCATCGGAAAGCTAAGAGGGCCCACAACTCAACTCTGAAGCTACAAAGGGTTGGTACTAAGCAGGATTCGGCAGTACCTACTCATTTCTTGGAGTGTCCATCCATCTCTCCCAACAATGGCATCAGAGCAAAGTTAAGGTAAAATGGGAGATGTTTTTTCTTTCTTTTATTGATAAATTGGACAGGAACAACTATCAAGCATGGTCCTTGAGGATGAAGACATACTTACAAAGAAGGAGCCTCTATGGATACCTCTCAGAAGATGAGGAGATGCCCATATTCAGAAGCAAAGGACAACCTACAATAGAGGAGCATGAAAGACTCAACACATGGTGTGCCAAGGATGCATTAGCAAGGTCTTACTTACTTAACTCAATCTTTGATTTTCTTCTTCCACATATTCAGAACTATAAGACATCCCAAGAGACTTGGGAAACATTGTCTTCATATTTCTCTTCCAACACAAGGGGCAAGAAGAACCAACTGTGGATTGATTTTACCACTCAAAGAAAGCAACCTAAGCAAGGTATCTGAGTATATGACCAAATTCAAAGATGTAGCAGATCAATTGACAAGCATAGGAGAAGAAATTGAAGAGGAGCAGATTGTAAGACAAGTGATCAATGGTATTAAACCTGATGACAAATGGGAGAGCTTCACAACTGCCATGGACTTGTACATGGACAGGCAAATTCCAGATCTTTCCACACTCATGGGGCAACTATTCACCCATGAAGCCAAGCTCAACAAGAATGGAGATTCATCAAGAGGTAATAGCTCTTCTCCCCTATACACTGATAAAAGTAAGTCCAAAGAGAAAGGGAAGAACAAAAAGGTTGAAGATGAAGGAACTACCTCCCAAGCCAACTATGCAGGGAGAGGTAGAACCTCAAGAGGAAGGGGCAGAGGAGGTAAGCAAGGTAGGGGGAGACCTTATAACTCCTCACCATGCAATATTTGTGGATTATCAAATCATACTACAGATGAGTGTTTCAGGAACTTCAAGAATCAGAGAGGTAGAGGATATCAAAGAGGTGGATACACACAATCAAGAGGAAGATTCAATCACCATCAAGGATACAACAACAACTACAATAGCAACTACCAAGGAGGGTACAAATCAAGGAAGGATTACAACAACTACACAGAGGAGCAAGAAGATTCTCTTCTGATTATGAACATGACTTCAAAACTAGGTATAAATGAGGAGCATCTCTTCTACATTGACTCAGGATGCTCAAATCATGTGCAAGCAATGTAGCTCTTCTATCTGACCTTGAGGAACCCAAGGGTAAGCATCAGGTATAGGGAATGTTAAGACCTCTGATGGAAACAAGAATCTGTTGAGTAGGGTTCTATATGTACCTTCTATTACCAAGAATTTGATGAGTGTTGGACAGACTGTGGAAAAGGGTTTGCAGGTTAGATTCAACCAATATGCAGCCTTTGTGGAGGATCCCCAGCATGGTTCAAGAGAATTTCCAAAGGAGAAAAGATAGGTAGATTATTCACATTTGAACTTGAGGATACAAGGAATATTGCACTCTATAGTTATAGAGATCAAACATTATCAGAGCTTCAAATTTGGCATAAGAGATTAGGGCATGTTGGTGAAAGAACCTTAAAATAGATTTGTAGAGACCAATGTGTGCTTGGGATACCTAATGTATCCAAGCAACACATGATTTATAAATGTGGTGCTTGTTAGTTTGGAAAATCTCACAGGTTACCTTTTTCAAGGAAAGGCTACATGCATGAGGATTACGAGAGTTTGTCCATACAGATGTATGGGGACCAAGTAAAGATCCCTCAATCTTTTGATCAAGGTATTATGTATCTTTCATTGATGATTACAGTAGGTGGATTGTATTGTACTTTATGAAGCACAAAGATGAAGTATTCAGTTGCTTTAAAAAGTATCTTGCACTTGGTTAAAACCAAATAGGGAGAAACCTAAAGAGACTAAGGTCAGATGGAGAAGGTGAGTACTTCTCAAATGAGTTTGATATATTCTTGTAGGACAGAGGAATCAAAAGAGAAATCACAAGGTATACCCCTGAGCAAAATGGGGTGGCAGAAAGGAGAAATAGATTAATTGTTGAAACAACTAGGTCAATGTTGAATGAGAAAAAAATTACCTAACTACTTGTGGGCAGAGAGTGTATCTACTGCCACTTATCTTGTAAACAGGTTGCCATCCAAATCTCTTGTTGGGATGACCCCATATGAAGCATGGCATGGTAGAAGGCCTTCACTTGATCATTGCAGGATCTTTGGATGTATAGCCTATGTGCACATTCCTTCTCAGATAAGAGGTAAGCTAGACCCCAAGGCAGAGAAATGCATATTCATAGGGTATGACTTGAATAAAAAAGGTTATAGGTTCTACAACCCTTCAAACAAGATATTCATGCTCAGTAGAGATGTTGTCTTTGATGAGAATGACTCTTGCTTTGATAGTGAATGCAGGAAAGTAAAGCTACCTTATGAATTGGAAGAGGAGTTTCCAAGCCTTAATAAAGAGGAGTCTACTCAGAATGGTGACATCAACTCACATGATGAGGACATCATCAACCTAGAAGAGTTCAAGGCATGGAAGTCCAAAGGCAAAGTCAAGATGAAGAAGTTGGAGGATATACCTGAATCATCCAACCAAGCAATCAGAAGATCACAAAGGGAAAGCAAGAAGCCAATCAGATATGGGTATGACACTTATTTAGTTACTAAGCACTCTGTTTATCTTGCACAAGACTTGTCATTTGAAGAGCCAGCATCATATGAAGAGGCAAAGACCAAGGCAGAATTGAAGGAAGCTATGGATGAGGAGATTGAAGCACTCAAGGAGAGTGATACTTGGGAACTAGTACCACAAAAGGAGTCTATGAAGGTAATTGGTTCTAGATGGATCTATAAGATCAAAAGGAATTCTGATGGATCAATAAGCAAGTACAAAGCTAGACTTGTGGCTAAGGGTTTTGCACAAACCTAAGGAGTTGATTATGAAGAAACCTTCTCACCTGTGGCCAAAATGCCAACCATCAGGGTATTGGTAAGTGTGGCTGCATCAAAGAATTGGAACATGTATCAGTTGGATGTGAAAAATGCATTTCTAAATGGCTGGATTTCAGAGGAGGTGTACATGTCACAACCTCCTGGCTATGAGGACCCAAACAAGGTAACATATGTATGTAAATTGAATAAAGCTCTTTATGGACTAAAGCAGGCACCTAGTGCATGGAACCATAGGTTGACTACATACCTTCGGGATCAAGGTTTTGTCATGAGTAAAGCAGATACTTCTCTCTTCATCAAGAGAAGTAATTCAGAGGTAATAACTTATGTGTATATGTTGATGATATCATACTTACATGAAATGATGCTAATGGCATCAAGCAGATCAAAAATCAGATGATGAAGGAGTTCAAAATTAGTGACCTTGGATCACTAAAATACTTTCTAGGACTTGAGTTAGTCTATACTAACTTTGGAATTTATATTACTCAGAGAAAGTATATACAGGACAAGTTAAAGAAGTTTCATTTATAGGATGCCAAAGTTGCAAGTACTCCAATGGAGGTAAACCTAAAATTAAGTGCTCATGAAGGTGAGGTACTTGAGAACATTGCATGCTACCAAAGCATAGTGGGAAGCTTGAACTATTCTACATCCACAAGGATTGATATTGCTTATGGAGTAAGTGCTCTAAGTCAGTTTATGCACAAACCTAGGGAACCTCACTTGGAGGCTGCCAAAAGGATTTTGAAGTACCTTAAGGGTACTCAGAATCATGGATTGTATTTCCCTTATACATCAGACTTGGACATCAAGATATATTCAGATGCAGATTGGGCACGTTGCAAAGATGATAGAAGGATTACCTCAGGACACCTATCTTTTGCAGGTAACAAACCTGTATCATGGTCTTCAAAGAAGCAGCCTACTATTGCTTTATCATCTATAGAGGCAAAGTATAGAGGATTGGCCAATGCTACTCAAGAGGCCATATGGATCAGATTATTGTATACAGATTTAGGTTTGCATACTACATCTCCAATGATTCTTGTAGATAATACTAGCTCATTACATCTTGTAGCTAATCATATTTATCATGCTAGGACCAAGCATATAGAGGTCCACTATCATTATGTGAGAGAGAAGCTATTGAGAAAGGAGATTCAGTTGACATGTGTCAACAAATATGCAATTTGTAGACTTTATTGACTAAAGCATTAGATGGTACAAAACTTTGCATGTTCAAATCAATGATTGGATTGTAGGATATTCATGAAGATTGAAGATGAAGACCAAGCCAAAATGTTTGGCTTGAGGGGGAGCTGTTGGTGCAAATTACAAGCCTACACATCTGGCTTGAAGTTCATACACATATGAAGCTCCATGGAAACCATTGCAAGAGAGATTTTTCATCTTTACCAATTGTAAAAGTCATTTTTTACTTGAGAGAATATTTTTAATCACCTACCAAAAACTCGTGGATTTGTTAGATAGAAAAGTAACTAATTCATTGAGGGAATATTTCCTAAATTGAAGGACTACTTTTAGAGAGAGCCAAAAGTTGAATCCAAATTCAAATTTGAATGTAACACTTATATAAAGTGACTTGAAAAAGTCGTGGTTAGATGTCTCTATTCTCGAGCTCTCCATTGCCATTGTGTAAGAGTGTGAGGTCTACATTGTAGCCTACAATACTCCCCATCATTAGTCTATGATTGTCAAGCCTATGATCTTGTACAACATCGTTCATTAATACAATACATCTACATTGTTCATCTATGGTCTCTCTGTTATAGTTATTCATAACTGTCAACTTGTGTTGCTCATATCTCTGTCAATTCTCCACCAATTTCAATGATCTATAGCTTGTTGGAATCAAATCCAAGTTATCTACATGCTCACAAATTTTGAAGGGAATCCATTTAGACAATTTGGAGAAAAGCGCATCGAAGCACTCACTGGTCAAACTCTACAAAGGTCCTAAAAAAGCGGGGGTAATGATTTAATTCCTAAATTGATTGGTCTGTGTATAGTGCATCATTTCAAGTGATTCCACTTGGAACCATTAGCTTACTAAGCTAATTAGATACGTATAAAAGGAATCTGTCTAATTCCTACTGTACTGGAAGCACTAAGCATAACAAGTAGCAGGTGTGTGATAAAAAATAGAATGTTTTCATTGATCATTCTATTTGGAAGTAGTCTATTTTGATTCAATCTTTTCATAAATCATTTCCAAAGTATATAGGCACTTTTATAGTTTCATTGGAAAGCTAAGAGGGCCCACAACTCAACTCTGAAGCTACAAACGGCTGGTACTAAGCAGGATTTGGCAGTACCTACTCATTTCTTGGAGTGTCCATCCATCTATCCCAACATGAAAGGTCTACAAGATGCAAAAAACTAGTGATGATTATTATCTTGAAAATGATTAATGAAGGCTTTCTTAAAGGGGATATGCAAGAGAACAAGGATTACGACCACCATGTGCTTGAGAGATGACTCTCCTCCCAACCTTATGTCTGTATATATAGCTTCTTGAATCAATGAGGACCACAAATGTAACTAGAGTCCACAAGTGCATGTGCAATCTCCACCACTCCTTTCCCACCTTCCACTGGAGTCCACTAGTGGTTGGTGTACTCGCCTCTTGAGTTAAGTCCACTGGACTCAAGTTAACTCACGTTAACTTGAGTTAGAAGGCTTTAGAGCTCTTTGGGCAAAACTCTCTCCCCATGCTGCCCATGGGGATTGAACCCAAGACCTCCTCCTTCACAACCATGAGACTTAACCACTAGGCTAAGTGGATTACTTGAGTATGAGAGGACATGAACTTATGCTTGAGTCTATTCTTGAGATCTTTGGTCCTACAGACAAGTGACCAAACGTTATCCGATTTTAGATCTATCTGAAGCAGTCGGATCCCTAGACCATAGACTTACTTTATTACAAGATACAATCACCAAGTAGTCCATGGGGTGTGGGTCACATTAGGCATGCAATAATAAAATATGGGAGCAACTTAATTTTATTAAACTAAAAAATTGAAGATAATAGAAGGCATCAGTTTCATCATCATTTACATAAGAAAAGTTGAAGTGCCCAATGAGACACATATGAAATGCACCCTTCTTGAAAAGGACCACCCACACATGGGTAATTAAAGTTGACTTTGTAGAGAAAGTTAAAGGAAAGGGTAAATAGTTCAGTATAGGATTTCATGGATTAATGTATCTTTACACTGATGGTTGAGAGGAATTAATTAATATTTTACAACTTCTAGCATGCAACATGAAATTTAGAAATTCCTCCATTCTATCTAGTTATTCTCTAATATAGGATTTCATATGGGAAGATTGTGGTATGTTAATGTGCTACTTAATCATAGGAGCTTAAAGATATATGATATCATTGTATAATGTCTCTCTTGACATAGGACTTCAAGGTGACATGACCTCAAAAAACCTCTATGTCATTGATCGATTGTTTGTCTTATGCCTTCTTCCATGTCATAAAATTTGTTCACCTAGAAATAAATCAAGAAGTATTGGCAATACCTCACTTCTTGCATTCTTTCCTTGTTTATTTTCATATCCTTTTGCTCTTGAGTTGACATTTTTAAACCGTGAGTAAATTATTATACTATCTACTACTTTTCTTCAATCATTGTAATCATGTTTAAAATTGACTTTACTTTTTTCTTAAATATTGTGTGTGTGTGTATGTATGGATTATTATAATTAGAACCATCTTGTGGGATCATAAATTATTATACATATAAGCCCATACATGGTCTTTCTTTCTATATTTTGAAAAGGGATTTGATGTATATATTAACATTTTTTTATGCTAACAACATTTTATTGGAATTAGTTAGTCTTAATATGTGCTCAAATAACTATAGGTTCATTTGAAGTTCTAGTGTGTTATAAATCGTGGTTTTTTCCCTCAAAAGAAATTTTGATATCGAATACTTTCTTGTTTATTTGAACTTAGTAATTATTTTAGCTTCTTTTGTGATTTTTGCTTAGTTATGTATGAGACAATTGAAAAGGAGTATCTTTTCATTCGCTTTTTTGAAAAGTGACAAAATCTAAAAAGAGAACATGACATAGTTCTCCTTTGTTTTGCTTAGCCTTCACAATGGTTGCACTTCTTAAACTTCTTACTAACTTTTGTTGCAAATGTATTCTCTTTGGTACCTTCTTTGGCTTTAAGTATGTTCACATCCTTTTGAATGATTGTTATTACTGTGTCAAAATTAGGGTTAGGCTTGTTTTTTATAATAGTAATAATCATATTGCAAGAAGAGGTAAACTTTTCAAGAGGATTGCCATTGTTGTAGGTTTTTGAGATAGGATGTTCCATCCCACACTTTCTAAGAAGAAGCATGTTGCTAAGTCACTGATTCTACCCCTTTAGTAATAAAATTCTTAACATCTTGTGTGTGAGGAACCATCATATGATTTTTAGATCCTTCATATTAGAATCTAGCCTATATCAAGATTAGATGCTCTGCACTAGTCAAAGTAAGTTGCTCCAGAAGTGGGAAATGTGGAGGTACCTAAGAAGCCCAACCATGTTAGTTGTACATGTGCTTCTCTTGGATGTTGGGATGCTAAACTAGGTTCTTGGACTGATGTTGCTTTCTGGATCGAGTAGTCACTATTGCCATTGATTGCTCATAAGAGATCATGATCATATTTTTCATGGTGGTTTTAATTTAGCTTCCTGTTTTCTTCGATTATATTCTTGTGCTTTTGGGAAATTTGATCTGATGTGTTCAAATTCCATATAGAATAGACATTGCAATCCCTTAAAGTCCTCATAATTAGTGCCTTCTCTCGCATCGCAATTGAATGGTTTTTAGCCTTGTCCATAGTCTTGATAATTTTGTGTGCATTGTTGAGATGCAACTGAATTCACAGTACCACTAAATCCCTACATTATTACTGGTTATCATAGGACAAACAATATTTACACATGGCTATTGGTACCAAAGACCACATTGTGACATGTCAAGTTGTATATGAATAGCTGAAACAACTCTATTATGAGCATTAAACTTACAATGCTCTGTAATACAATCCATTACATTATAGATAGCACAATATAATTGATTTACAATGCAATTTGCTTCAATATGCCCCACATTTTTATGTTTAATATAGTAAACTTGCTTAAAAGGATCTACTACCTTGGTAGTTGGCATCGACATAAGATGTGCAACATCCAAAGTACATTGCATAAATGGATTGGTCACCTTTAAGTTCCAATCAAGTTTCTCTATAGCATCAATAATCTAATCCAGTGTTCACATATCATCTAAGGCATAAATGCAAATCTTTTTTGTGATCATGGGGTTGAGTCTGTCAATGAACCAACCATGCACTACATCTTCCAAAGAATGTTTTTCAAGAAAATTAAGAGCTGCATGGCTCAAGTTGAAGTCTTCCCAAGACAATCAAATTGTGCCACCTATAGATAATTTGAGTGCAACTATTGCTAAATTGAGGAGCATCCAAGAATTGGAGAAGCAACTAGCTGATGCCAAGCAAGAGGCGTAAGAAAGAAATTTGATTTTAGAACAAAAGAAAATAAGAGGTACAAAAGCTCTGGTTAATTGTAGAAGACAGTAGAAGAGAAAGATATCGAGTTACTATGGAAGGAAGAACAATACCAAAAACAAGAAGCTCAATATATGAAAACAACTAAGACCAACCAAATTTTTTTGAATGTCGAATCTTTGGAATATGTCGAAGCCAAAATTACCGAGGTACCCTAAAAGTCATAGTGGGACCATCCGCAAGCTTCGGGGTTTGAAGAGGAATTCCAAATGGCAATGGAAGCGAGGATTGTATCAACCCACGATTGATGTTCCAATTCATTATATTTTGTTGAAGCCTTAATGATTCCATTACTTGTTATGACCCATTAACTATTAGATGTCCCATACCACAAAAGAAGAAGGCAATGGTGCAACATATTGTTGCATATTTATCGTGCAAACTACAACTCATGTAATCACTGAAGGTAATATAACTGCCATTGTTTTCAATGTCCATTATTGTTGTCATTCCATTTGTAATCTTTACTGATAATTGTTTGTATGAATCTGGAGTAATCATACCTGATATGGTTGAAACGATTTAGACCAAATGCATCTGATATTTCTGGGAGGGAATAGAAACCTATGTTCTGATTGTCCATAATGAGAATCTCCCTTCCGTGAACCTAAGTTTCCACAGAATGTAAAACCACCGCATACATGAGAGAGAGAGAGAGAGAGCGCACAATCTTCATGGAATTGCTATAAGTGTGTACCATGAAAACTATAAACAATTGTTAATTGATCAAGCCAAAGATCAATTCTTTTGTTGTTGTTTCAAACCATCATCTAAACGATTTGGTGATTGTTTCAAGCCATCATTTAAACGATTTTGTCATATTTAAGTGACATTATGGGGACCAATAGAGATCTGCCATTACAAGGAAGACTTAAATCTCAATATGGAACATGCTTGAAGAATCCTTTACCCTCCTCGACCTCTTAGATTCTCTCAACGAAGCGACCTATCCACAAAAGAAATCCACAACTCATGCCTACAAAAGTCTTATTCATCATGCTAAGTAGCATTTTAAAAGCACTACGAGGACGAAAATCTCTCGTCTCCGACTACATCAAATGAATGGTAATACAAGATACAAAGAAGATCAAAGATAGTGCAAATCTACAGTCTTCTGTCTTAACTTCATTCCTACCATCAACTGACGCTCTATACTGCTCGTAGTAATGAACTTGACTTGACTGGTCTTATAGGATAAGACACCTTACAGTGCGGATTAGCTCCTCATGCCTTGCTTGAGAGAGATGTTAACTTCCCTGATCCAAGCGATTTTTTTTTCTTCGCCAATTTAATTATTATGGTACATTGTAGCTGAAATTAACTGGCTTTAATCCAACCATCTCCTCGTGCTTCGTTTGGAAGATATGTAAGCTCTCTCCTCCGATTAAGTTTCTCCACAACAAAAGCAGGGCACATATAACCAGCTGTTTTGTTAAACTGCATGAACAATTACACTTGGAATCAAAAAAGAAACTCTACAAAGCTAAACCTTGAGGTAATACAAAACACGAACTTGTCCTATGTGCGAGGGCCTGTCCTGTCCAAGTGTCAGTAATGGTGTGTTTAATTGAAGAGGAGAAATCTACTGAAGAAGTAAATTAGCAATGGTGCGATTACCGAAAAAAAAAATAGCATCTCAACTTCCCTTTCATTTGTATCGTTGTTTCGCCCCTTACCGCATCTATCGACTGACATCCATTCATGTTGCAAGGGCGAATGTGCCATCGAACATGATCGCGATTTGCGATCGACTCTACCTCTACCTACTATATCCGCTAATAAGAATTCCTTACTGACTGTGTGTGCTCTGTGCCATCTGACAATCCATTCGTCGGAGAAAGTCACTGCCAAATCTCATTCGAAAATGAATGAGCTGCTCTGGGTAATCGGTGAAAACTACGACCGGCGAATAGGAAATAAGCGAACAGCTAAAAGATACCTCAGTAAAGCTGTCTCATCAAGTTGGACAGCTCTGATATCTGTATCTCTGAATGAGCGGATATGAATCATGACATGACATGTTTCAAATCTCCATCACCGATTTTATATTTTTGCTTTCCATGTGGATGGTCAGCAATTTTCCTTGCTGTAACTTCTGTTTGGGAAGGGTTCCGAGTCCCGAATCCCGCCCGAGGCCAAGTATTTGCATCCCTATTTATGTAGCCTTCTTGGAACTTTTGACATTTTTCTGTTAAACACGTGCGCTTGCATGAACGCGCTAACTCGCTTCAAAGATTTGTCATTTGCTGACTGAAACTGTCCCTCCTGTCATCCACTACTGAATTGCAAGCAGGCTGAAATTCTGACTCGATCAACTTGACGAGATTGGCGTTCGAATAGGGGACAGACAAGAAGTGATAAAATTGGTATTCGAGAACAGGATAGACAAGAATTCACCGCATAATCACTCAGATTACAAAAGAGACCCGTTTAATCACAATCAAAGGCCGCTCATCCTCGCTTTGATAGAGAAAAGGAAACAACGGCCCTCACGGCTTTTACCATGCAGCTACTTACCTGGTATTAATATCCAGCACCAGAAACGAAAGGAGTCGATGGGAACGCAGCTTCAAGTTCACGAAATTTGATAGAGAAAAGGAAACAACAGCTCTCACGCCTCTTACCAACAGCACCAAAAACGAAAGAAGTCCATGGGAAGAGTTCAGGAAATTCGATTGTAAAGATAGAATCGTATGGCTTCAAGCTTTGTACAATATAATATCAACTCAACCATTCGAAATATGCGCACACGCGACTTCCAGAAATCCCAGAGACACAGCTGGTTACGAACATTGAAAAAACGTCTTAGTATTATTCTCTTCGTCACTTTTAGGACGATGATTCCTGATCAAAAACTCGTAGAAATAGAAAATACATCTCCATCTGCATTAGAATATCCATATCTAGCACTGAATGTCTGCAAGGGATGCTGCACTTTTCCACAGTATAAACCTCTGCTCTACTCACCATCCTTAACCAAGGAACCACTGCAAATAACCTAATGCAGCCTCCGTTTCGCGGGCTTTCCCTTGAATGCATCTTCAAGGATATATGTTTGAGATCGCAGTAGACTCACAATCAAAGCAAAATCTGAAGAGCGCAGTGAGCGAGCCCATAATCTAAAGGAAGAATAGGCTTAAACCGAAAAAACAAATGTGATATGATCCAGCTACGGCGAATATGTTGGTCTAACATACAGTTCGTGGAGTTATAGATAAAGAAAGCAATGAATCGGTCAGTAAGACCGTTGTAAGCATTAAAAGGATAACTGGATCTGGCAAATGTAGGAGTTCAATACTTACTCTGGGCAGACCCCTTGATTTCAGTTAACTCCAACCTTTACGATACAGCTATCACCGACTATTCAGTTAACCACCAAAGTGATTCGAAAATAGAACAGAAATCAAAGGCCTTGAAGAACAGAAATCAAAGGCCTTGAAGCTAGCAAATACCTTTGTACAACGAACATGTAAAAGGATGATCCTGCAAGTTAACTACCTAACACTAGTTGGATGGCCGACTACCTTGCAAAGAGGTAAACACTCACTTGCAATAAAAACGCGTTATAGCAGTGACTTAATTGCGAAACTAACAAAGATGATGGCCGGTGCAATACAATATAATCAAATGTCGGTCTAGCACGAGACTGCATGCATTACTGGCATTGAAAAAAAAAGAATACGGTACACCTGATATTACTGTGATAAACATCCAATCAATGAGATTGCACATATGAAGGGCATTCCCATCCTACGCCTAGGCTACCATGACATAATTGCTATTCCTGCCAAAACCTTCATCTATAACCGGTTCTCCAAGTCTTTTCTCGACAGTGACGTTATGTTCAGTAGAAAATGGGGTTTCCCCAACATCGGAGCCCACTTGAGAAGCAGATTCCCTCAAGACTATACTAGCAGCAGAAGTTCTCTGGTTCATTTCACTGCCGACACCATGTTCAAACTTGGCATCTGAGCATGCCGCTTGAAGAATGTCATCGGCCTTATCAGTGAGCAGGGCCGATGGTGCCAAAGGCTGCAGATGCATTTCACTATCTTTTCCAATCGGATTGTGTCTCGCAGACACATCATTCTCAGTTACATGATTACAAATTTTAAGAGCTAATCTTCCAACAACAGACTGTGAATTTTGCTCTGCAGTCATTGATGCAACAGCATCATAGCTCTCTACCTGCTGATCGATTTGTGGAAGTGCATTTGTACTATCGACACTCTCATTGGAAAAAAAAAAATCTTCTCCATCTTCAGGGGATGCAGAGTCGAACGAGCTTCCAGAAGAATCAGACTCAAGGCGCACTAACTGTAGTTTCAATCTTCCACACTCTCTGATTGCCTGAAAAAATTCCCGAGGCCGAGCTTGAACTTCCTGAAGAATGAACCTACCATCCCTTTTAACAGATCTCCATAGAGTTTTTGGTACATGACTTGGAAGACCAGGTTGATTTTCATTCGCAAGGATGCTGATAGGTGGAGGAAAATATCTCGCCTGAGAAGAGACATAAGGCTCCTCTGACCAAGATTCATCCTCCGTAAATACATCTCTTCCAAGTGAACACTTTGCGAATTCACTCATATCATTGCCAAATTGTTCTGGACCGCTTTTACCATGGAAATCGTGATAGCTGTCGTTGTCACTACTGCCATCAATTTTGTCTTCATCCTTAAGAACGTAACCTTCGTCTTCATCATCCTCCAATATTTCATCATTTAGAGCGCCACGAAAATCGTGAATCTTCTGGGAACTGTAATCTTCAGACCCTACCACTTCATTACCAATGAAGGTGTTCTTATAATATGGATTATCTAAGTTGTTTACATTCGTGCCTGGAAAATCCTTCGTTGCCACATCTGAGTCTGTCTTGGATGCACGCATGGCAGATTCCTCGGTATTGTCAAAAATGGGCGTCGTGGCATTATGTATAACTGATGAGTGTACATATTGCAAATGCTCAGAATCCGAGTTTGAATCTACTTTTGCCAGGCCTTGATTGATTGATTCCTCAAAGCCATGTGCGCGACACAGTTGAAAACAATTACTACGTCCTTCCCGATTGTCCACCATGATCGACGGAGCAAAAACTTCAGAGGGAATGCGACCACAAAAGACACCTTCAACGGGAATGTTATTCATTTCACATTCCTTGGGTTCTCCAGGTACAGGAAGAGTTATCGTAAGCAGGTCCTTTCCGAAAATGCAGGGATCAGATCGAGTTCGAGACACACTCAGATTATGAAATAAATGTGGAAGCGTCGTGAGCGTTTCGTCACCCCTTGAACCTGAATCCAATGATCTATATCTCCGCAGAGGCTTTCCCACGCTCTCCCTCCATGATGGCGATTTGCAGAAATATGAGCCCACTTTTCTTTCAAATAACCTTAATCTGATATCACGTAGCCAATGAGCTGCGTATCTGCATGGGATATCAGCAACCGCAACTTTTTGTGCTTGGTCACAGTTACTTGAAACCTTCTCTGCACCGAAGTCTTCTGTTTGAGAGCAAGTCTCTGTTGCCAGGTTCCCTCCTTTCGTATACGCTTCAGACATGTATCAGACAACCATATAAAGGAAGCAGACCTGCCAACCCCGTCCCATCAAAGTCGCTAGATGCATGAAACTGAACTGCATATAAAAATATAGAATGTTATCGACGGATTTAGCTAATCTACAATCGATCTTAAGTTCCTGAATATATAAGCTCCATGCCTGGAAAGAGCATTTCAGGCTCCTCCTGGTACCCAAAGTTCGATAAATCGCGCGAAAGCGAAGACCTAAGCCGGATAATTAGGCGGAGGCTTATCCGCTTCGAGACTAAATGATAGGCTAAAGAAGAGACAGTCACAGTTCCTAAATAGTACCTTGCTTTATTGTACGTGACTATATGATCGTCAACGAACTGAAGGAAGAGGAAAATTAACCGTGACTGCTCCTCGAACGCGCGTTATGAAAAACAGCCGCGGAAGAAATCATGGAATAACCTCTTCTTCTTCTCGTCTGTGACAATCATAAAAACGCGCAACGGTTCAGCAAAGAAAGACAGATATGATAGCGACAGAAAGAGAGAGAGACACTACATCGTAGACCATGTTGAAGAGACAACAGCTATCTCTTTCTCAATCTATTCAAAGCAGCAGGAGACGTTTCGAAGGCCGAAGAATCCGGCGCTGCATCGATGGGATGGCCGGCTTCTGCAAAACAGAAGAAAAGGTAATCAGGCAGGTAGAATCGAAAGACGGTAAGAAGGACAGAAACGATGAAGAAAACAACGAAGCAAGCCAAGAGGAAGGAGAGCAGCCGGTGAGATTGACAAGGGAGTGAAAACGGAGGCAGGCAAGCACGCAGGCTAGCGATGTCAATCGAGGGGAGGGAGGAGCGTCTCCCCCGAGAAACTGGTTGGCAGCTCACCGTTCCTTCTTTGGTTTTAAGGGCTCTTTTTTCCCGGCAGACTTTAAAAATCTGGAAATTCTGCTTCCGAATAAAATCCAAAAATTATGTAAATACAAAATTATCGAGGATTTTCTGTTGGTTGCGGACCTTCCAATTTTCTGGGGATATCATCGTAGAGTTTTTTTGTAGAGTTTTTTCGAAAAATCGTATAAGTATCATAGTCATTTAATTGTGAATAAGACGCCACGCTGTAGTCGTCAACAAACTCGGCAGACGTCGGGAAGCCTCGTGCTCGCTTTTGTCCAAAAGGGCCCGTTTCCTCTTGACCACATTTGCTCCAAAATAAGAGAGAAGGCACACGGCCTATCATTGAGTCCCCAAGGAGGAATCCTTCATGTCATGGACGGTGGAGATATGATCATCGATCTACTCTTTCATTAGACTTGAGTCTTGAACTCACTCACCCACTTTAGCCCCCACTTTTTGGGGACCATAATTCTCTTGAGTTTTACTTCCATGTGTAAAGATGAAAACAATTGTATTTTTCTATCTAATTATTCATAATGGAAAAGCTCTCTCTCTCTCTCTCTCTCTCTCTCTCTCTCTCTCTCTCTCTCTCTCTCTCTCTCTCTCTCTCTCTCTCTCTCTCTCTCTCTCTCTCTCTCTCTCTCTCTCTCTCTCTCTCTCTCTCTCTCTCTCTCTCTCTCTCTCTCTCTCTCTCTCTCTTTCTCTGGTGGTCCGATGACTTCTTCGATGGTGGACTGCTTCTTTTACGAAATCAATCAGAACCTTCTTCCCTGTGGTCTCACGTATGTGAGAGTTCCATAGCCTTGATCTCTATCATCAAAAATAACATAGCATATTTATTATAGGAGTTTGCAGTGGGTCATCCTCCGACGCAAACCGAAGAATCTTACGGATATCGTCAAGGATTGGTTGCACTATTGCAAGACTTAGAGGGACGCGGTGCAATCATTTCATGGGAGAATATTCTATGATTAGGTAAACTTATAGCTTGGTTTCGTATTTTTAGTTGTTGTTTATAAATGTCATGTCAATTTGTCTCATTTTACACATGCTTTGTTGCAGGATTGCAGGTGTAAATGTTGTGATCCCCTTACGTGTATGCTTTGCCACAATTTTTTATTACACTCTTATGTGGCAATGATGTACTATAATTTTGTATTCGATTCCTATATGGAAGTGCTTTTTCACATTGCCACAATTTTGTATTACACTCTTATGTGGCAATGATGTACCATAATTTTGTATTCGATTCCTATATGGAAGTGCCTTATCACACTCTTGTACATCTTTCATTTATAGAATATACAACTCTTTGTACATGATTCATGGTTCATTTTTGCTCATATAAAATCATGTTTTGATTGCCATTAGAGTACATAACACATGTACTCGGTATAGAGTTGGGCAGAGTGTATTGTCTTTTGCTAAACAACATCATGTTGTAGCAATAGACAACACACTCTCCCCAAAAAAATTTGTGTAGATATGGTTGTCGGTATGGGCGTCCATACGCTCAGTAGAGTCGTCGGTATGGGCGTCGGTACACCCAGTAGAGTCGTCAGTATGGGCATCGGTATGAGCGTCCTACCGACGATTATACCGACGCTCATACCGACGTCCATACCGACGCACATACCGGCACCCATACCGGCGTTATGTTTCCGACGCGCATACTGACTATAACACCGATGTCACGAAAAAATTGTGCCCGTTCATTTTCCTCGGTAGCAGCCTCGGTATACCCTCGATATGTTGTAGTGATGGTGGTCATTGTCACGAGAAAGGAGATAAGGAAGAGATCTCACTCACACACTCTCACACTCAAAGAGGAGCACACACAGATTGACGCAAGGAAGAATGATCTTCTTCTCTTTCTTCTATTACATTAAAGTTCTTTAGCTTTTCTGCTCCAATTGCTTTAGTAAAAATATTAGCAACCTGCTCATCTGTCCTCACATAAACAAGATCAATATCACATGCTAATAGCTTTTCTCTTATGAAGTGACAATGTACCTCGATATGCTTTGTTCTAGCATGAAAATAGGATTTCGTGCTAATTGAATGTTGTTAACATTATCACAATAGATGATGTTAGGTTTTCGCACTTTCGCACCTAGATCCACAAGTAACATCTCTAGCCATGATGCTTCACATGCTTCCATTGCAGCACCTCTATACCCAGCCTCTATACTCGACAAAGCAATAGTGGGTTGCTTCTTACTACTCCATGTAATACCTGCACTCCAAAGTGAAATAGAAAGTCACTAGTAGATCTTCTTTCTAGAATACTACCAGCGCAATCTACATCGGTGTACGTGAACCTTCAATTCTGCACCTGCTACATAAAACAATGCATAATCCAAAGTAACACTCACATAATGTAGATTGCATCTTAGATCATCTAAATGTGGTTTCTTGGGAACCTGCATAAATTGACTTTCAATTCCAACAATATAGCTTAGATCATGCCTTGTAATTATAAGATATATCAAACTTCCCACAACTTTCATATACATAGTAGAATTTTCAAAAGCTTCACCTAATATGGTATTGAGATTCATATTCTGATCTAATGGCATAAAAATTGGCATACAATCAGCCATACCATACTTTTTCAACGTACTCAAGGCATATGCCCTTTGTGACATCCATACCTGTTTTTGTATATATAAACTCAATGCCCAAGAAATAGCGCAACACACCAAGATCTTTCATGTCCAATTCCTGCATAAGGAGTTGCTTTACCTCTTTAATGCTTTCTTCATTATCACCACCTACAATCAAGCCATCAACATAAAAAGTCACAATTGTGATGTCATCATCACTCTTCCTTGTATATAATGAATGGTCTGCATCAAACATAAAAAATCCAATGGTTTGGGTGCTTTGAATCCTCATATCCTTCTGGCTGGTCCATGTATACTTCTTCTTGTAACTCGCCATGTTCTTCACATCCATCTGATGCAAAGTCCATCGTTTTGTTGTAGTTAATGAAACAAGTGCTCTAACAGTAGACATTTTAGCTACAAGCCTGGACATTTTCTCATAATCAATGCCATATGTTTGTGCATATCCTTTTTCTACAAATTGTGCTTTATACTAGCTTATGCTACCATCAACATTGTGCTTTATCTTGTAAACCCACTTGTAGCTTATGGGTTTCTTTCCTTGTGGCAATGTAACTATCTCCCATGTTTCATTTCCATAAAGTGAAGCCATATCCTCATCCATAGCTTTCTCCCAATCTGCATTTCCAATTGCATCTTCAAAAAAAGAAGGTTTAGCATCTTGTATTACCCTGGACATGTAGGCAAAATGACAAGCCATGTAATTGTCATACATCAATTGTTGTACTCAATTCCGCATCCTCCCAAATTTTCTTGGTCCTAGGTCACTTCTCCCTATATCTTCTACATGTGCCTTTCTTACTCCTAGAGTCTTCACAGAGGGCAATCCAAGTTCCTCATCAAGAATGTTTTTTGAACTGCTTGAATCTCCATCAATGTCTTCAAAACCTCCAGATGTTTTACTACCAGCAGAAAGATTTTCTTTATCTTTCTTGGATGTAGTTGATGAATTTTCTGGACTAAAATTTCCATGCAATCTTCCACTCCATAGATTTGGTTGGAACTATTTCTTGGTGACACATCTTATCCACTCAAAACGTCAAATTATGCACTTGATTTTTCAACATTTCCTTTTTCATTGGATTCAAGATTAAGTTCTTCTATGGCATTTGCATAGAAGCTTTAAATTTCATCAAAAACCACATCTCTGCTTACCTTCACTTGTCATGTGAGTGGGTTGTAGCATTTATATCCCTTTGCTCAAGGGAGTACCCAATAAACATACATTTTTTTGCTTTTGGATCAAACTTTGTCTTCAACTCATATGGAACATGTACTTATGCAACACAACCAAACACTTTCATATGTGATAAGTTTGGCTTTTTACCTATAAACTTCTCTTAAGGTGTAACTTGATGTACATTAGCAGTCAGATTTTTGTTCATGATGTATACAACAATGTGCACAACTTCTACCCAATAACAATAAGTAATATTCTTCTCAATCATCAAGGCTCTTGGTATTTTTGCAATATGTCTATTTTGGCATTCAACAACACCATTCTACTGTGGTGTGTGTCTGCATGAAACCTATCATCAGATTCCATGACTTTTTTGAAAGCTACTGAACTTATTTGACATGTATTCATCTCCTCCATCATATCTTAATGTCTGACTATACTTCCCTGTTTGCTTTTCTAGCATAGCCTTGAAATTATGAAAGTGAGTAAACACTTCACTCTTCTCTTTCAAGAAGTAAAGCCATACTGCATGGTTATCAATAAAAGTGACATAAAACATGGATCCTCCCATACATGTTGTCTTTGCAGGACCCCAAACATATGTGTGTACTATTTCTAGCACAACTCACTAACATGCTTGTCATGCAGAAATGATGCCCTTCACTGTTTACCAAATTGAAATGTTGCACATACCTTCTGCATTTCTGCAACCTTGAAATCATAAGCAAGATGTTTTACCTTCTTGTCCTCCATAGATAGTGTTATGTTTCTTGTATGCTCAATAGGATGTTTATATGTGTCACTGCTTGTTTCAAGATATCTAGGAATAGGAAATTTCTACAAATACTAAACCATTCTACATGATTGTTCATGTGATTTGAAGCACCTGAATCAACATACCAAACATTACCATTCGATTTTGAAACATCAGTAGACATCGTATTCATCATATGATGTTGGAGCATGAACAACTTCTTAGAATCATCTACACTTTGTGGATATAGTTGTTTTGTTGCCTTTTGTTATTTTGATTCTTCAACCTATAGTAACGTTCAAAGTGACCAAGTTTACCATAACTCTAGCATCCTTTACTATCATTACCTGAATCATTTTAGAAATTTCTACAGCCTCTTTGGCTCCCCTTGCCTCAAAATTGTCCTCTACCTCCTACATGATTCTATTGTTGACCTTGGTCTTGGTTATTGTTTCTTCTTCCACTTCTAAAGCCTTTATCTCTACCTCTTCCTTTTCCAGAGTAGAATAGCTACTCAGAACTAGGTTTTTCTTGGGATTTTGAGTCCTCACCAAGATTCTTTTCTTCAATAATCAGCATGGACACCAGATCAACAAAATTCATGTTCTTGAGTTGCAATTTTTGTGCCTTTGTATTGGTATCGTACAATGTGACCAAATTGTACCAAGCCTTTTTTGGAGTCGTGGTGTAATAAAGTGATAGCTAGGAGATGGTTGAACCACACCCTTGACAAATAGGAGATGGTTGAACTACACCCTAAGAGAGGGGATTAGCAAGTAATCCTCAACCATGGCTTTTGGGGCAAGTGGTTAGCCCATCACATTCCTAACCAAGAGGTTGTGAGTTCAATTACTTACATTGGTATCAGAGCCTAGAAAGTAAGCTTGGGCAAGGTGGATTGACCCAATGGCCTCTAAAAAAGGTGTTTGGGCATCCTCTATATGAAAGGGTACAAAGTAGCGCACATCAGTTTCACAAGTTAGCCTAACAAAGATTGAGATGTATCTCTCAATCCGTAGTTGAACTGAGGCATGTAAGATACTGTTGGAAATCTCTCAGAACAAACATTTCAAGTCTAATGAGATAGCTAGAAAGTGTAAATCCCTTGGGAAAAGCATGGGTGGCACTTGATTGAGGGTTCAAGATACCAAAATATGGGTGAGAACAAGGTTCAAGTCTGAGGTTGAGAACAAGGGCCCAAGACACCAAGGTTGCAAACAAGAAGGTTCAAGACACCAAGGTTGAGGGCAAGGGTTCAAGAGACCAAGGTTGAAAAAAAAGGTTCAAGAATGTTGGAGCAAGTCTATGACAAGCCTAAGTATTGGCTTGAGTCCCACAAAGTCATAGAAGAAGCCTTAAAATGAAGACAATATAAAGTTCACTTGTGAACTACCTCTTGTAACTTTTGAAGACTTTACTTAATGTAAAAGTGAAATAATCTTAAGTGGTTGAGTCCACTTGATCAAAAAGGGAAAGAGGAGCCACGAATTCCTGATTTGTGGTAGATAGAGAATCAAATCAATCACTAATTGGTTGGAGATTGATTGAGGGAAGTTAGCCTCCCAAGATCAACTATAAAAACATGGTAATCTTAGTCGTGGTCATGTGAAGACCTCCAAGAGCTGAGCTTTATGCCATATCAAGGTGTGATTAAAAGGCACACATATCCATCAGTAAGTCCATTGTATTGTACAATCAATATACTTTCATTTTCATGATCATTTGAGTTCATATTTCCATGTTCTTGTGAAGTGTACTACTCACTGCCATATCTCTCAGTTTTCTCAGTCAGATTGCAGAGATGGTTTCTCTGAGCTTGTGCATCATTTTCAGTGATTTAACTTGGTAAAGTTAGCTCTATAAGTCTACTATATGCTCACAAATTTTCATTTCATTTGGGTGTTGCAATCTTCAGTTATGTTCAGTTGAAGTCAAACCCTATCTGTTCATTTTCATTTCTCTGTCAGGTACCCGACTTTTTTACTCATCTTGTCAGAGCTGTTTCTCAGTGTGTACTTACCCAAATTCAATGATTTAAAACTTGTTGAATTCAGCATACTGTCTAGTATACGCATACAAATTTTCATAATCATTGGATTCTTAAATCTGGAGGTATGGTCATTTTGCTGCTCACTGGTCTCATTACTGTAGCAGTCCGTGAAAATCGGGATGATGTCATCAGTTGTTAAACATTATTCTCAGTGTGTGGCTCATTATTTTTTATGAGATTACTCTTGAAAGTTAGATTTTTAAGTTAACCAGACTTCCCCAAGAGGAATTAAGCTAATTGCTGTTGTGCTGAGAGAAGTATGCAAAATACTGGACAGGTGTATGAACCAAAATAGCAAGTTCTTCACCTCTGAGCTAACTCCAACTTATCTGTTTTGATCTATATTTTTGAGAGTGGTCTTCCAAGGTACATAGGGTGTCTAATACATCCATTGGCAAGCTAAAAGGGCCCACCACATGCTGTTGGAGTTCATTTGTCTGGTGTAGATCAAGGATTTTGCAAGACCTCTTCATCTTCAAGCACATACCTATCCATCTCTTCACAATGGTATCAGAGCAAGGTTGGACAACATGGCAGATGGATTTCCTTCATCAATGGACAAATTGGATAGAGGTAATTACTCAGCTTGGTCATTAAGAATGGAAGCTTATCTCCAAGGTAGAAGTTTATATGGTTATGTGGCTGGAGATGAAGTTATGCCAAGTTTCAGGAACAAAAGTCAACCAACACAAGAAGAGCAAGAAAGATTGAGCACATGGTGCTCCAAGGATGCACTTGCAAGGTCTTATCTCCTCAACTCTATCTCAGATTTTTTGTTGCCTCACATTAGAAGTTGTAAGACATCTCAAGAAGTGTGGGATGCACTTCACCCTTTCTTCTCTTCAAGTACCAAAGCTAGGAAGCATCAACTATGGCTGGATTTCACAACTCTCAAGAAGGCTCCCAAACAAAATGTGACTGATTTTGTCACAAAGCTCAAGGACATAGCAGATCAGTTGGGAAGCATTGGAGAGGTAATACATGAAGAGCAAATTGTAAGACAGGTCATCAATGGCTTGAAGGCAGATGACAAGTGGGAAGCATTCACCACAGCTATGGATTTGTACATGGACATGCATGTACCTGATTTCGATACACTCATTGGACAACTACTTACTGAAGAGGCAAAGCTTATAAAAAATGGAGAAAGCTCTAAAGGTAATCAATCTTCAGCTTTATACACTGATAAAAGCAAGTCCAAAGATAACAAAGGAAAGGCAAAGAAAGTGGATGATGAAGCAGGTACATATCAAGCTAACTATGCAGGTAGAGGAAGACATGGCAGAGCTAGAGGAAGAGGAGGTAGACAAGGCAGGGGGAGATCCCAAGTCTCCAACTCATGTTCTGTTTTTGGAATAACTAATCATACAACTGAAAATTGCTTTAGGAATTCCAGGAATCAAAGAGGCAGAGGATACAATAGAGGAAGTTATGGCTACTCAAGAGGAAGGTTCAACAATTATCATGGCAACTACAACAACTACAATCATTCAAACTATCAAGGAGGCTACAAAGGAAGGAGAGACTTCAATAACTACACAAAAGACTCAAACAAAGAGAATTCATTATTGATCATGAACATGGCTATGCCACAAGGTAAATCTGATGAGCATGTTTTCTACATAGATTCAGGTTGTTCAAATCATATGGCAGGAAATGTGGCACTCCTATCAGATTTAGAAGATCCAAGGAACAAGCATGAGGTACAAACAGGAGATGATACAAGGCATCTTGTGGAGAAAATAGGAAATGTCAAAGCACCTGATAGAAACATCAACCTACTCAGTAAGGTACTCTATGTCCCTACCATTACAAAGAATTTGATAAGTGTTGGGCAGATAGTAGAGAAATGGTTGCAAGTGAAGTTCACAAAAGCAGGAGCATTTGTTGAAGATCCAAGTCAAGGATTCAGAAGAATTTCAAAAGGTGAAAAGACAGGTACATTGTTCACATTTGAATTACAAGACACTAGAAACATTGCTCTCTTTAATTATGGTAGTCAGACACTCACAGAATTGGAAGTATGGCACGAAAGGTTAGCACATATTGGTGAAAGGTCATTAAAGCAAATTTGCGGGGACCAAAGTGTACTTGGACTCCCTAATTTGTCAAAACAACATATGATTTATAAGTGTAGTGCATGTCAATTTGGAAAGTCTCACAGGTTACCATCCATGAAGAAGGGTTATATGCATGGAGATCTCTTGGAGTTGGTTCATACAAGTGTATGGGGACCTAGCAAGGAAGCTTCAATATCTGGATCAAGGTATTATGTCTCCTTTATTGATGATTGCAGCAGATGGACTATCCTATTCTTTATGAAACACAAAGATGAAGTTTTTTCATGTTTCAAAAGATATTTGGCTCTTGTGGAGAATCAAACAGGTAAATCACTAAAAAAGCTAAGGTCAGATGGAGGGGGAGAATACTTTTCCCATGAGTTTGATTCTGTTCTTCAAGAAAGAGGAATCAAAAGAGAGGTAACTACAAGGTACACTCCTGAGCAAAATGGAGTGGCAGAAAGGAGGAATAGGACAATTGTTGAAGCTGCAAGGTCCATGTTAAATGAAAAGCATTTGCCTAATTATCTATGGGTTGAGGCTATATCTACAGCCACTTACTTGATTAACAGGTTGCCTTCAAAATCCCTTGATGGGATGACTCCATATGAGGCTTGGAATGGAAGAAGACCAAGCTTAGATCATTGTAAAATTTTTGGATGTATTGCTTTTGCTCATATTCCTTCAGAGGTTAGAGGCAAGATGGATCCAAAGGCAGAAAGGTGTGTATTTATTGGATATGACAACAATCAAAAGGACTACAGGTTATACAACCCTACCAACAAAGGATTCTTGGTAAGCAGAGATGTAGTTTTTGATGAAAACAATTCATGGTATGAAGATTCATGCAGGAAGGTCAATTTACCATATGATCTTGAAGAAGATTTTCCAAAGCTTGGTAAAGAACAACCAAAGATTGAAGAACAAGACACCTTGGAGGATGATGAAGAATCTCAGATGGAAAAGATCAAAGCATGGAAGTCTAAAGGTAAAGCAAAATTGCAAGAACTTGGACATGAGGCAGAATCATCACATCATGGCCTAAGAAGATCTATGAGGGAAAAGAAAAAACCAGAAAGGTATGGGTTTGACACCTCATTAGTAACTAAACTTTATATCTACATAGCACAGGACATAAACCAAGAGGAGCCATCATCATTTGAAGAGGCCAAAGCAAAAACAAAATGGAAGCATGCAATGAAGGAAGAGATTGAAGCACTTGAGGAAAACAACACTTGGGATTTGGTGCCCAAGACTTCATCCATGATGGTAATAGGCTCAAGATGGGTCTATAAACTCAAGAAGAATTCTGATGGTTCCATTAACAGGTATAAGGCAAGTCTTGTAGCAAAAGGCTTTGCACAAACTCAGGGAATTGATTATGAGGAGACCTTCTCTCCTGTGACAAAGATGCCTACTATTAGGGTTTTGCTTAGTATTGCCTCTTCCAAGAATTGGAAGATACTTCAACTAGATGTAAAGAATGCATTCTTGAATGCTTGGATAACAGAAGAGGTATATATGGCACAACCACCTGGTTTTGAGAATCAAGTTTATCCTGATTATGTGTGTAAACTTAACAAAGCATTGTACGGTCTCAAGCAAGCCCTAAGAGCTTGGAATTTCAGACTTTTTTTCATTCTTGTAGGACAAAGGCTTTCAACCAAGCAAGGCAGATCCTTCACTCTTTATTAAAAAGAGTAATTCTGAGATCATCTACCTATGTGTATATGTAGATGATATTATATTGATAGGAAATGATGCAGATGGTATGAAGAAGATCAAAGATCATATGAGAGAAGAGTTCAAGATAAGTGATTTGGGTTCACTTACCTACTTCCTAGGTTTGGAAGTTGTCTACAAATATCATGGTTTTTTTTTTAATATAAAGGAAGTTCGGCAATAGCCTACTCTCCCGGACTTGAATTAATTTAAGAAACAAAGGTACAATAGAAGGGGACTAGTGCCCACGGGACCCCCCAAATCCCACAAAGCAGGGGAAGCTTGATTGAATCCTAGGTTGCAATACAGAGAAGGTTAATCACCCTCTCATCGCCCTCATGCGGGGCCCACTTGGGTTTGAGCTTGTTGTTGATCAAAAGGAGGACTTGATGGTGCCTGAAGGGGGGGAATTTCTTACTGTTAACAATCCTTTTGCCAAGGAGGAATAGTGATTTCTCAATCGACCACACCCTGGGGGGATCGCCGAAGTTGAGAGCACACCTCTCCCGCCAAATTTTCCACAGGACTTCCCCTCTGATGGCGTTCCAGAGTGTCGTAGAGCAGCCGATCGCTTCTCCCAAAAGGACTTGTTTCCAACTAAGCTGTTTTTGAAGTCTGATTTTCATTCCAACCGTCTGCCAGATTCTGTAGGAGTTGGGGCAAGTAAGGAAGATGTGTGGGACATCTTCGATAGCACGGTGGCAGCGTTTGCACCAAGGAGGGATCCCACAAAGTTTGCTAGCCTTATGGTTGGTCCAAATTCCTCGATGAAGAATTCGCCATAAGAGGACAGACTTCTTAATCTCTATAAGGGGGTGCCAGATACCCATGAATTTCATGTCCCACCGAAGCCGCGTCCAAGACAGGCACCACTTCTTGTTGAGGCTGATCTGGAGGTCAGCCATTTCTTTGATGTTCGGGATTTTGAGTAGGCTATTTCCATTGTGCCATTTGAGACCAAGCGAGTTCGGTGTGTCGTGTCCCATGAGAAGGCGAGTCTTGTGACGATCCCAAGCGAGGCATCTGCTTTGCAAAGTGTTCCATTCTTCGTAGGAGATGTTTATGCGAGGGTCAATATCCTCGAAGATGATCCAGCTGTTGGTGTCATGTTTCCAGAGGTGTTTCCATTTTTTGAATCCTTTGTTCCATAACTTCTTGGCATTTTGAATGTTCCACGACTCCACACTCTGGATGCCATGTATCGGAAACCAGATAGAGTCGTTTTGTCTGATTCCGGCCGCCCACTTCCAGTCCTCACTAATTCTTGTGAAGCTTTTGACTTTATTCCAGCCCTTCCAAAGGGAGCACACGAGATTGGAGCCTTTCGGGAAGACGGGGATCGGGGAGAATAGCAGAGTCATGATGTCAAGATTCTTCCAGTTCGGGAACCCCATGAGGGCCAGCTCATTCTTGTTTTTTGAAGATCAGCTTGGCCCACGAGGCCTCCCTATTGCACCAAGCCTTAATCATCCATTTGGCTGCCAGTTTGTTAGCCATACACCCAATGTCCAGGATGCCAAGCCCCCCGCTATCTCTAGGGCTAGTGCAGATGGCCCATTTGATTTTAGGCACCCCCCTTCTGTTATGATCGCCCGTCCAAAGAAAGTTTCTACAAATACTATTCAGTTTGGACAGGCCTTGCTCATTTGGTCTCCAACAAGAAAGGAAATAGATGGTAGAAGAGAGGAGGAACGTGTTGATAACCATCGCACGTCCAGCGAGATTGATTTGCATACCTCTCCAATAGTTAAGCTTTTTTTCGAGTTTGGCCAGCACCCAGTTCCATCGCTGCTCCATAGAGACGCCAAACCCCAAGGGGATTCCAAGAAGTCGAAATATTTGGCCCTGCGGAATGATTTGACAGCCATGATTAATGAGAAGGCCAGGATGATGTCCCACAATAGCCCTAAAGGCGATCTTAGAGTGGTTGATTTTGGATCCAGAGGCATCACAAAAGGTAGCAAGACACCTCCAGAAAGTCTCCAGGCTGGAATTATCATTGTGAACGAACGCGTTCATATCATCGGCAAAAAGTCTCATGATGAATTGACTGTGGTCGTGAGGCAGCCGGAGGCCTTTGATATTGCCAGCCTCCACATGATGTGCCACAAGTCTGCTCAGCCCCTCAGTGGCGATGGCAAAAAGAAGGGGGGCCAGAGGGCACCCTTGTCTAATAGATCTTTTAAGATGGATCGCCTTCGAAAGTTTGCCGTTAACGTTAATTTGGGTCGTTGCGTTTCCGAGAAGGGTCGCGATCATCTTGGTGAATTTCTGACTACATCCGAGATCTTGGACAAATATCATGGTTTGTTTCTCACTCAAAGAAAGTACATTAAGGGCATGTTGGCAAAATTCAAGATGCAAGATTGTAAGATTGCAGGTACTCCAATGGAGGTCAATCACAAATTGAGCTCACATGAAGGTGAACTCATAGAGGACATCACATCATATCAAAGTCTAGTGGGTAGTCTCAACTATGCCACATTGACAAGAGTAGATATATGTTACAATGTGAGTGTGCTAAGTCAATTTATGCACACACCAGGGAAACCACATATGGATGCCGCCAAAAGGATTCTCAAGTATCTCAAAGGAACCATAAATGAAGGACTTTATTATCCTTATGTATCTGATTTAGGTTTGAAGCTATTTTCTGATGCAGATTGGGTTGGCTCCAAGGAAGATAGAAGGAGCACTTCAGGTTATCTTACCTTTGCAGGTTCAAAGCTTATTTCATGGTCATCCAAGAAGCAACCCACAGTTGCTCTCTCTTCTACTGAAGCAGAATACAGAGGTCTTGCCATAGCTACACAAGAAGCTATGTGGATGAAGACATTATTCAAAGATCTTGAAGATTGGTTTGGAACTTCAACTATTTATGGTGACAATATGAGTTCTATTCATTTGGCTGCTAATCCTATTTTTCATGCAAGGACTAAACATATTGAAGTTCATTATCACTATGTAAGAGAGAAGGTTCTAAGAAAAGAGATTCAAATATCATATGTGTCCACTCATCAACAATGTGCAGATATTCTAACCAAAGCATTGGATGGTACAAAGCTTTGCAAATTCAAGGCTATGATTGGTTTACAGGTAATCTTCGAAGATTGAAGACCTCAAGCATACTTGTCTTGAGGGGGAGCTGTTGGAGCAAGTCTATGACAAGCCTAAGTATTGGCTTGAGTCCCACAAAGTCATAGAAGAAGCCTTAAAATGAAGACAATGTAAAGTTCACTTGTGAACTACCTCTTGTAACTTTTGAAGACTTTACTTAATGTAAAAGTGAAAGAATCTTAAGTGGTTGAGTCCACTTGATCAAAAAGGGAAAGAGGAGCCATGAATTCCTGATTTGTGGTAGATAGAGAATCAAATCAATCACTAATTGATTGGAGAGCGATTAAGGGAAGTTAGCCTCCCAAGATCAACTATAAATACATGGTAGTCTTAGTCGTGGTCATGTGAAGACCTCCAAGAGCTGAGCTTTATGTCATATCAAGGTGTGATTACAAGTCACACATATGTATCACTAAGTCCATTGTATTGTACAATCAATATACTTTCATTTTCATGATCATTTGAGTTCATATTTCCATGTTCTTGTGAAGTGTACTACTCACTGTCATATCTCTCAGTTTTCTCAGTCAGATTGCAGAGATGGTTTCTCTGAACTTGGTGCATCGTTTTCAGTGATTTAACTTGGTAAAGCTAGATCTGTAAGTCTACTATATTCTCACAAATTTTCATTTCATTTGGGTGTTGCAATCTTCAGTTATGTTCAGTTGAAGCCAACCCTGTCTGTTCATTTTCACTTCTCTATCAGGTACTCGACTTTTTTACTCATCTTGTTAGAGCTGTTTCTCAGTGTGTACTAACCCAAATTAAATGATTTAAAGCTTCTTGGATTCAGCATACTGTCTAGTATAAGCATACAAATGTTTATAATCATTGGGTTCTTAAATCTGGAGTTATGTTCATTTTTCTGCTCACTGATCTCATTACTGTAGTAGCCCGTGAAAAGTGGGATGATGTCATCAGTTGTTAATCATCATTCTCAGTGTGTGGTTCATTATTTTTTATGAGATTACTCTTGAAAGTTATGTCTTTAAGTTAACTAGACTTTCCCAAGAGGAATTAAGCTAACTGTTGCTGTGCTCAGAGAATTATGCAAAACACTAGACAGGTGTATGAACCAAAATAACAAGTTCTTCACCTCTGAGCTAACTCCAACTTATCTGTTTTGATATATCTTTTTGAGAGTGGTCTTCCAAGGTACATAGGGTGTCTAATACATACATTGGCAAGCTAAAAGGGCCCACCACATAGTCCTAGAGTTCATTTGGCTGGTATGGATCAAGGATTTTGCAACACCTCTTCATCTTCAAGCACATACCTATCCATCTCTTCACAAAGAAACTATGTGAGGTTGAGGACCTCAATTCAAGGGTACCTAGGGAGTTCAAGGGGCTGATCACCGAGGCCAGAGGGATACATGAGTAGATCATTGAGGACAATGATCAAATAAGGGGGGAAGAATGTAATAAAGTGATAGGTAAGAGATGGTTGAACCACACCCTTGACAGATAGGAGATAGTTGAACTATGCCCTAAGAGAGAGGATTAGGAAGTAATCCTTAACCATGGTTTTTGGGGCAAGTGGTTAGCCCATCACATTCCTAACCAAGAGGTTGTGAGTTCAATTCCTTACACTTGGGATCCTATATGTGCCCAATCATGCTATCCTATATGTTAACATATAGCCAATACATTACCTTTCGTGCTCCTTGATTCCATTCTTCTTATGATCTTAACTGGTACGCAATCTGAATCCTCTCTGGTAATTGTGGAGCATTTTCATTATCTCATTTGATGTACTTCTAGTAGCCTTTTCCCATGAGGAAATTTTTCATTCTAAATTTCCAAGCATGGAATTTGTTATTGTCCAACTTATCGCTCATAAGCTCACTCATCCACAGCACTTACCATTTATGCAGCAATTCACAACACTACAAAAACACTGATTTTTCCATGGATCCCACCTTGTAGGCTCAAAAAAAGAACCAGATGGCTCCGAAACATAAATTTAAGGTCCTTTGTGAATTGTGCTTTCTCCATGCCTTCTCACATACTCTTCATCGTTGGCCTTCTTCAAGAGCTCTCTACAGACAACCTAGCTCTGATACCATCTCACGAGAAAGGAGATAAGGAAGAGAGCTCACTCACACACTCTCACACTCAAAGAGGAGCACACACAGATTAAGGCAAGGAAGAATGATCTTCTTCTCCTTCTTTTATTACATAAAAGGAATATACAAGAATGACCTAATACAACAATACAAATAGTGGAATATATAAAGAACAATACATAAGGGAGCTGGCAAGAAACAAATATGCCATCACTCTCAGTAGATAAATCTAGTAAATTTCAATGAAGTATCCCTCACATATACTAGCATGACCACTATACATGTCAGAGAAATGAAAAAGTGATATGTGTTATCCTAGATCATCACATGTTGAGCTTGATATCTCAATAACCCCATGTCAACACTAGATCATTCCAGAGCACTATCATTTTGAATACAAGGGGATCTAATGGATGGGATGAGAGTGGCACACACATCACTCATGAGTCCTAGATTTCAAGGCTTGAGAGATATTTTACAATAGTTTCCTAGAATTAGTAATTAGAGCAAATAGATCCCTTTTTAAAAGATTTTTATGTGTTTTTTGGCCATGTTCAAGGCTAAGTCATCATCGTTGTTCCTCAACCTAGGTGTTTTGTTGGTGAGAAAGCTAAAGGAGAGGAGAGATTTTCAAAATAGGGGAGGAGGAGGCCCTCAAAGAAGCCTAAAGGGCCCCAAGGAGTCTCGCAAAGCAAGGTATGGTGCTCGTGTGAAGAGACGGATTTGTACTTGATGAAGATGAAGTGTTCCTGCAAAAAATTTGCACTACACCAGCCAAATAAACTCTAGGGATATGTAGTGGACCCTTGGAAGATCACTCACAAAAAAGGATGAATCAAAACAGATAAGTTGGAGTAGATTCTAGAACAAAAAAACTTGTCAATTTTGTTCATACACCTGTCCAATGTTTTAAACAATTCTCTGGTTACAGCAACAATTGAATTAATTCCTTTTGGGGAACTCTTATTAACTTAGTAAGCTAACAATCATGAGTGATTTCATAAAAAATGATGGACTACAATATCTGCACATTGTTGATGAGTGGACACATAAGTTAACTGAATTTCCTTGCTGACAATTTTCTCTTTTACATAGTGATAATGTACTTCAATATGTTTAGTCCTTGCATGAAAAATTGGATTAGCAGCCAAGTGATTGGAGCTCATGTTGTCACCAAAAATAGTTGGAGTTCCAATCTCCAATCCAAGATTTGTGAATAGTGTCTTCATCCACATTGCTTCTTGAGTAGCTATGGCAAGACCTCTGTATTAAGCTTCAAAGGAAGAGAGTGCAACTGTGGGTTGCTTCTTGGATGACCATGAAGACAAGTTTTGAACCTGAAAAGGTAAGATATCCTGAGGTGCTCCTCCTGTCTTCCTTGGAGCCAGCCCAATTTGCATCAGAGAACAATTTCAATCAAATACATAAGGGTAGTATAACCCTTCATTCATGGTCCCTTTGAGATATTTGAGTATCCTTTTGGCAGCTTCCATGTGAGGTTTCTTGGGTGTGTTCATAAATTAACTTAGCACACTCACACTATAACATATATCAACCCTTGTCAATGTGGCATAGTTCAAGCTACCCACAAGGCTTTGATAACCTGTCACATCTTCTATCAGTTCACCTTCATATGAGCTCAATTTATGATTAACCTCCATTGGATTACCTACAATCTTGCATCTTGAATTTTTCCAACAAGTCTTTAATGTACTTTCTTTGAGTGAGAAACAAACCATGATCTTTGTAGAAAACTTCCAATCTTAGGAAGTAGGTTACTGAACCCAAATCACTTATCTTGAATTCTCCTCTCATTTGTTCTTTGATTCTCTTCATGCCATCTGTATCATTTCCTATAAGTATAATATCATCTACATATACACACAAATAGGTGACTTTAGAATTACTCCTTTTTATGAATAGTGATGGATCTACCTTGCTAGGTTGAAATCCCTTATCTTGCAAGAATGAGACAAGCCTGTGATTCCAAGCCCTTGGGGCTTGTTTGAGTCCATATAAAGTGTTATTAAGTTTACACACATAATCAGGATATATGTTATTCTCAAAACTAGGTGGTTGTGCCATATATACCTCTTCTATTATCCATCCATTAAGAAATGCATTTTTTACATCCAACTGAAGTATCTTCCAATTCTTGGAAGAGGCAATACTAAGCAAAACCCTAATTGTGGGCATCTTTGCCATAGGAGAGAAGGTCTCCTCATAATCAATTCCCTGAGTTTGTGCAAAGCCTTTTGCCACAAGCCTTGCCTTATACCTGTTAATGGAGCCATCCGAGTTCTTCTTCAATTTGTAGATCCATCTTGAGCCTATCACTTTAATTGATGGAGACTTGAGAACCAAATCCCAAGTGTTATTCTCCTTAAGAGCTTCAATTTCTTCTTCCATTCCATGCCTCCATTCTGATTTCTTCTTTGCTTCTTCAAATGTTGAGGGTTCCTCTTGATTTATTTCTTGTGCTAGATAGATTGAATGTTTAGTGGCCAGAGAAGTATCAAACCCATACCTTTCTCGTTTTCTTTTCTCCCTCATGGACCTTCTTAGGCCATGATGTGATGATTTTGCCTCTTGTCCAAGTTCTTGCATTTTGCTACCTTTAGACTTCCACATTTTGAGTTTTTCATACTGAGTTACTTCATCATCTTCTAAGGTATCCTACTCTTCAATTTTAGGAGGATTATCCTTAACAAGTTTTGGAAAATATTTTTCAACATCATAAGGTAAGTTGGCCTTTCTACATGAATCTTCACACCAAGAACTATTCTCATCAAATACTACATCTCTACTCACCAAGAACCTTAGGTTTTTGGGTTGTATAATTTGTAGCCCTTTTGATTCTTGTCATATCCAATGAATACACACCTTTCTCCTTTGGGATCCATCTTGCCTCTAACCTATGAAGGAACAAGAGCATAAGCAATACATCCAAAAAACTTACAATGATCCAAGCTTGGTCTTCATCCATTCCAAGCCTCATATGGTGTCATGCCATCAAGTGATTTTGAAGGTAACCTGTTAATCAAATAAGTGGTTGTGGATACAACCTCAACCCATAAGTAATTAGGTAAGTGCTTCTCATTTAGCATAGACCTTGCAGCTTCAACAATTGTCCTATTCCTTCTTTCTGCCACTCCATTTTGCTCAGGAGTGTACCTTGTAGTGATATCTCTTTTGATTCCTCTTTCTTGAAGAAAGGAGTCAAATTCATGGGAGAGGTACTCTCCCCCTCCATCGGACCTTGGCCTTTTTAATGTCTTACCTGTTTGATTCTCCATAAGAAGCAAATATCTTTTGAACCATGAAAAGAACATCTTTGTGTTTCATAAATTATAATATAGTCCATCTACTGCAATCATCAATAAATGAGAAATAATACCTTGATCCAGATATTGAAGCATCCTTGCTAGGTTCCCATACATCTGTATGAACCGAATCCAAGAGATATCCATGCATATATCCTTTCTTCATGAAGGTTAACCTGTGAGACTTTCCAAATTGACATGCACTGCATTTATAAATCATATGTTGCTTTGACAAATTAGGGAGTCCAAGTACACTTTGGTCCCTGCAAATTTGCTTTAATGATCTTTTACCAATATGTGCTAAGCTTTTGTGCCATAACTCCAATTCTGTGAGTGTTTGACTACCATAATCAAAGAGAGCAATGTTTCTAGTGTCTTGTAGTTCAAATGTGAACAATCTACCTATCTTTTCACCTTTTGCAATTCTCTTGAATCCTTGACGTGGATCTTCAACAAATGCTCTTGCTTGGCCTTTCTCCACAATCTATCCTACACTTATCAAATTCTTTGTGATGGTAGGGACATAGAGTACCTTGCTAAGTAGGTTGATATTTCCATCAGGTGGTTTCACATTTCCTATCTTTTCCACCAAATGTCTTGTATCATCACCTGTCTGCACTTCATGCTTGTTCCTTGGATCTTCTAAATCTGATAGGAGTGCCACATTTCCTGCCACATGATTGGAGCAACCTGAATCTATGTAGAAAACATGCTCATTAGATTTACCTTGTGGCATGGCCATATTCATGATTAGCAATGATTCCTCTTGATTTGAGTCTTCTGTGTAGTTATTGAAGTCTCTTCTTCCCCTATTGCCTCCTTGATAGTTTGAATGGTTGTAATTGTTGTGGTTGCCATGGTAATTGTTGAACCTTCCTCTTGAGTAGCCATAACTTCCTCTATTGTATCCTCTGCCTCTTTGATTCCTAGAATTCCTAAAGCAATTTTCAGTTGTATTATTAGTTAATCCACAATTAGAGCATGAATTGGGATCTCCCCCTGCCTTGCCTTCCTCCTCCACCTCTACCTCTACCTCTACCATGTCTTCCTCTACCTGCATAGTTAGCTTGATGTGTACCTGCTTCATCATCCACTTTCTTTCCTCATCCTTTGTTTTCTTTGGGCTTTCCTTTATGAGTATACAAGGCAGAAGATTGATTGCCTTTGCAGCTTTCTCCATTCTTGATAAGCTTGGCCTCTTGAGTAAGTAGTTTTCCTATGAGTGTATTGAAATTTGGTACATGCATATCCATGTATAGATCCATAGCTATGGTGAATGCTTCCCACTTGTCATCTTCCTTCAAGCCATTGATGACTTGTCTTACAATTTGTTCTTCATCTATTACCTTATCAATGCTTCCCAACTGATCTATTATGTCCTTGAGTTTTGTCACAAAATCAACCACATTTTGATTGGGAGCTTTCTTGAGAGTTGTGAAGTCAAGCCATAGTTGATGCTTCCTGGCCTTTGTACTTGAAGAGAAGAAGGCTTCAAGTGCATTCCACACACCCTGATATGTTTTACAACTTCTAATGTGAGGCAACAAAAAATCTGAGATAGAGTTGAGGAGATAAGACCTTGCAAGTTTATCCTTGGAGCACCATGTGCTCAATCTTTCTTGCTCTTCTTGTGTTGGTTGACCTTTGTTCCTAAAACTTGGCATAACTTCATCTCCAGCTATATAACCATATAATTTCCTGCCTTGAAGATAAGCTTTCATCCTTAATGACCAGGCTGAGTAGTTACCTCTATCCAATTTGTCAATTGATGAAGGAAATCCATCTGCCATGTTGTCCAACCTTGCTCTGATACCACTATGAAGAGATGGATTTGTACTTGATGAAGATGAAGTGGTGATGCAAAAACTTTGCACTACACTAGCCAAATAAACTCCAGAGATATGTAGTGAACCCTTTTAGCTTGCAAAGGATGTACTAGACACCCTATGTACCTTGGAAGATCACTCTGAAAAAGATAAATCAAAACAGATAAGTTGGAGCAGATTCTAAAACAAAAAAATTTGATATTTTTGTTCATACACATGTCGAGTGTTTTAAACAATTCTCTGGTTACAACAACAATTGACTTAATTCCTTTTGGGGAACTCTTGTTGACTTAGTAAGCTAAAAATCATGAGTGATTTCATAAAAAAGGATGGACTACATAAAGAGAAAAGAGTTTAGCAAGTTATAGCACCATCCCGATTTTCACGGGTTGTAGCAGTCCTCAGACCCATAAGCAAAGAAATGTTAATATCTCAAGATTCCAAAAATCAATGCTTGTGAAATTTTGTAGGAATATACTAGAAAAAAGGGTGATTCTATCAAGCTTTAAATCATGGAAAATGATGAACTACACACTGAGAACAAGCTCTGAGAAAATGTCTATTATGATGGAGTGCTGATAGAGAAGTAAAGTATGAAGAGATATAGTCGACTTCAAATGAACATATCACTGAAAACGATGGATCATGCTCAGAGAAATTAACTTTGCAAACTCACTGAAAAAAATGATAAGTATGCCAATGAACAATATACTCACAAAATCATGATGATATGAACTCAAATGATCATGAAAATGAATGTATATTGATTGTAAAGTACAATGGACTTACTGATACATATGTGTGCCTTGAACCCACACTTTGATATGGCATAAAGCTCTGCTCATGGAGGTCTAAAGCTGCAACTAAAAATCCATGTATATATAGTGATCTTTGGAGCCAAGATTTGAATTTGAATCTTGCTCACCTAAAACAAATCTCCTATCTTTTAGTGATTGATTGATTCTCCAACCACTTCAATCACGAATTTGTGGCTTCGTTTTCCTTTTTTCATCAAGTGGACTCAACCACTTTAGATTCCTTTACTTTTACATCAAGTAAAGACTTCAAAAATTACATAAGATAGTTCACAAGTGAATTCATACATTGTCTTCACTTTAAAGCTTCTCTTATGACTTTGTGAGACTCAAGCCAATACTTAGGCTTGTCATAGACTTGCTCCAACAACTCAAGATAGCTAGAGGTGCAAAATGTGCATGGAGCCGAATGCGTAGATATAAAGACCACCCAAGAACCATCTTTGGACAGAGATCAACCATATCTTTCTCCTCCCCTCTCTTGGATGGTACAAGGGAAGGTACGAAGCCCTATATAACTCTGTTTTAGGTGTTGATGAAGGCACATATGGGATAAAAGAGCAAGTTCTTGTGCAATTCTTAGCTCAACACAAATAAAAAATTAGAAATTCTTTCTTGTTTTCATCTCCAACCCCCCTCTACAAACGCATATCAGCACTACCTAGTCCCACCAAAATTGCCATAGCTCTCTCATTAATCAACCAAATTAAGTGATTTCACTTCCTATGGAATCCTTACTCAAAGACCTATCTTTTGTTTCATCTACAAACCTTGAAAAGCTTCAAAGTTGGATGTTTACTACCAATCAATCTTGTAAAAACATTTTTTTGACACAAGGATGTTTCATCTACAGTATTTCATTCCATCTACACACCTATGCAAAGTTTCAAAGTTGGATGTTTGCTAGCAATGAATCTCGTAGAAACATTTTTTTGACACAAGGATGATTGATATTAACTTGGAGATGTGAGGACGATCAAGATTAATTTGGAGATGCAAGAAGGCTACATAGTGACCATTCTAGCACCTACATCATACTTGCACATGGAAATTTCAAAACTTCGTGGTTTTTTATGCATCTCTGCTCTCTTTATGCATTGTTTTACATCTATGAAAAGCATAACACATTACATATGCATATATGTTTGTCCATGTCTTGTTTAGCTCTACGTGTTGTATGCACTCTTGTTGGTATTACAAGGAAGAAATAAGAACATTTAGAGTTCTTATCATTTTTATCTATCACTACAACATATGATGGGCATACTAATGCTCTCCATATCAATGGTCACCCCCTGGCATCGATATGATCCTTGAAAATATCTCTAAAGATCTCGTTATGCATGTCGATGGTCAAAATTGGACATTTTGCATGTCATTCAAATTGAGCACTGCTTCTATTGAACTTGTGCGTGCGAACTGAATTGTGACCTGCATTGTGTTGTACACACACACACACAGAGATCTCTCTCTACACACTCTCTCTCTCTCTCTTTAGTCTCTCTTCTTGATAAGTGGTGCACATATTCTTACCCTCTCTCTTTCTCTATGCTTTTTGTTTTATAATTTCTCTTCTCTTTGTTTCCCAAGAGGTTTTGGTGTCGATTCTTTGGAATTCCACGAGAGACAATATTCATTACACTTTGATGATAGCGATCCAAAAGCTGCAAACGCTAGACATACCTATAAGTGAATGTTTTATTCTCTATGGATAGGGAGTGAGAAAGAGAGAGAGAGAGAGAGAGAGAGAGAGAGAGATGAAAGAGAGAGAAAAAGAGAAAAAGAGAAAAAGAGAGAGATGAAAGAGAGAAAAAAGAGAAAGAGAGATAGATCTAGAGAGAGAGAGAGATAAAGATAGAGATAAAAAGAGAGAACGAGAGAGAGATAGAGATAGATACACACACACACATATATACACACATGCATACATACACACATATACACACATGCATACATACAAACACATATACAAGCATGCATACACATACATATGCATACATACATTCACACACACTCACATACATACATACACACACTCACATATACATACATACTCATATACATATACACACACTCACATATACATACATACTCACATACATATACACACATACACTCACATATATACATACACAAACATATGCATATATACATATATACATACACAAACATATGCATGCATACATTCACACACATACGTACACACACACATACATACACACACATACATATTACATACTCACATACACATATTCATGTATATGCATGCATGCATACACACATATACATACACTCACATACATACACTCACATACATATTACATACACACATGCATATACATACACACACATATACATACACACTCACATACATATACACACACTCACATATATACATACACACTCACACCTATACACACACACACACACACTTACATATTACATACACACATGCATACACATGCATATGCATACACACACATATGCATATACATACACACACATATGCATATACATACATGCACATATTCATACATATGCATATGCATCCACACACATATGCATATACATACACACACATATGCATACACATGCATATGCATACACACACATGCATATACATACATACACATGCATACTCATGCATATGCATACACACACATATGCATATACATACACACATATGCATACATACATACACACATATGCATACATACACACATGCATATGCATACATACATACACACATATGCATACACACAATTTTTTAATTAAATTAAATATATATAAAAAAAGAAAAAGAGAAAAATTAGAATATATAATTAAATATATATAAAAAATAGGATTTTAGTTTAGATAAATAAATATGAAAATAGCTAGTGTTTTAATTAAATATATATAATCAAATATATAGAATTAGGATTTTAGAGTTTTTTTATCAAATTAAATATATAAAAATAGGATTAGGGTTTTTAGGTTGTTTACACATGCATACACACATATACACACATAATATATATACACATGCTACACACATATACATGTTTTAGGTCTAGGTCTTTAGGATTAGGGATTTAGGTTTTTAACATACATATAATAAAAATAAATATATATAATTAAATATATCAAAAATATGTCTTTAGTATCAAAATAAATAATATATATAAAAATAGGTCTTTAGTATAGATAAATAAATATATATATAATTAAATATATATATATACATATATATAAAATAGCAATTTATCGTCTTTTAATTAAATTAAATATATATAAGAAAAAGAAAAGAAAAAAATTAGAATATATAATTAAGTCTATATAAAACATGGAATTTTAGTATATTTAAATAAATATGAAAATAGCTAGAGTTTCAATTAAACATATATAATTAAATATATAAAATTAGGATTTTAGGATCTTTTATCAAATTAAATATATGAAAATAGGATTAGGGTTTTTAGGTTGTTTACACATGTATACACACATAATCTATGTACACATACACACATATATATACACATGCATACACACATATACATTTTTTTGGTCTAAGTCGTTATGATTAGGGTTTAGGGTTTTTACACATGCATAACATATATACACATATACACATATAATACATATACATATATACATACATATATACATACATATACACATGCATACACACAATTACATGTTTTAAGTCTAGGTCCTTAGGATTAGGGTTTTAGGTTTTTTACATACATATAATAAAAATAAATATATATGATTAAATATATAAAAAATAGGTCTTTATTATATATATAAATGATCTATATAAAACTAGGTCTTTAAAATAGATAAATAAATATATATATATAATATATATAGGTCTTTAGTATAGATAAATAAATATATATAATTAAATATATATAATCAAATATATAAAAAATAAGGATTTACCATTTCTTAATTAAATTGAATATATATAAGAAAAAGAAAAGAAAAAAATTAGAATATATAATCAAATCTATATAAAAAATAGGATTTTATTATAGATAAATAAATATGAAAATAGCTAGTGTTTCAATTAAATATATATAATTAAATATATAAAATTAGGATTTTAAGGTTTTTTATCAAATTAGATATATAAAAATAGGATTAGGGTTTTTAGGCTTTTTACACATTCATACACACATATACATAGAAAATATATGTACACATACACATATATATACACATGCATACACACATATACATTTTTTTGGTCTAAGTCGTTATGATTAGGGTTAGAGTTTTTACACATGCATAACATATATACACATATACAACATATAATACATATACATATATACATACATATACACATGCATACACACATATACATGTTTTAGGTCTAGGTCTTTAGGATTAGGGTTTAAGGTTTTTTACATACATATACTAAAAATAAATATATATAATTAAATATATAAAAAATAGGAATTTATCATCTTTTAATTAAATTAAATATATATAAGAAAAAGAAAAAAAATATAATATATAATTAAATCTATATAAAAAATAGGATTTTAGTATAGATAAATAAATATGAAAATATCTAATTTTTCAATTAAATATATAAAATTAGGATTTTAGGGTTTTTATCAAATTAAATATATAAAAATAGGATTAGGGTTTTTAGGTTGTTTACACATGCATAAACACATATACACATAATATATGTACACATACATACATATATATATATATATATATATATATATATATATATATACACACACACACACACACATGCATACACACATATACATTTTTTTGGTCTAAGTCGTTACAATTAGGGTTTAGGGTTTTTACACATGCATAACATATATACACATATGCACATATAATACATATACATACATACATACATACATATGCACATGCATACATATAATTACATGTTTTAGTTCTAGGTCCTTAGGATTAGGGTTTTAGGTTTTTTACATACATATAATAAAAATAAATATATATAATTAAATATATAACAAATAGTTCTTTATTATAGATATATATATATATATATAATTAAATATATATAATTAAATATATATAATTGAATATATATAATCAAATATATAAAAAATAGGGATTTACTATTTTTAATTGAATTAAATATATATATAAGAAAAAGAAAATAAAAAAATTAGAATATATAAATAAATCTATATAAAATAGGATTTTACTATAGATAAATAAATATTAAAATAGCTAGTGTTTCAATTTAAATATATATAATTAAATATATAAAATTAGGATTTTAGGGTTTTTTATCAAATTAAATACATAAAAATAGGATTATGGTTTTTAGGCTATTTACACATGCATACACACATATACACATATACACACATAATATATGTACACATACACATATATATATATGCATGCATACACACATATACATTTTTTTGGTCTAAGTCATTATGATTAGGGTTAGGGTTTTTACACAAGCATAACATATATACACATATACACATATAATACATATACATATATACATACATATACACATGCATACACACATATACATGTTTTAGGTCTAGGTCTTTAGGGTTGGGGTTTTAGGTTTTTTTAGGTCTTTAGCATAGATAAATGAATATATGTATGTATGTATGTATGTATGTATGTATGTATGTATGTATGGATGGATGTGTGTATGTATGTATGTATGTATGTATGTATGTATGGATGGATGGATGTATGTATGTATGTATGTATGTATGTATGTATGTATGTATGTATGTATGTATGTATGTATGTATGTATGTATGTATGTATGTATGTATGTATGTATGTATGTATGTATGTATGTATGTATGTATGTATGTATGTATTATATATATATATATATATATATATATATATATATATATATATATATATATATATATATATATATATATATATATATGATTGAATATACATATATATTTTGTCCGAGATGAAGAGGTCTTTGAAGAAGACGAGATACACGATGAAGCAACAAATGATGATCAAGAAGAAGCTAGCATACCAAGAGATTTAGAAGTCGCCAATATAGAGATAGATATTCTCTATGCATCAGATCTCCAAGAGGATGCTAGAATAGAAGATTTTTTAATCAAACACTTGTATGTACTAATTTGCGTTTATTTTTTTGCTATGTTCTTTTGTACACTACTATTTCTCTATATTACCTTTATTATCATATGGTAATTATTTGAGTTCTTTTATTACAGAGCATGATGGGAGAGAGTCCTCCAGTCACTCCACGTTCCATGACAGAGGAGCAGTTCTTGGAGTTTCTATCTCAGGTGCCTCCCACGTATATGGCCCTTGCCTCACAGTACTGGATCGCTCGTGGTAGTACTCCCCCCGGCCTCACTTTTGCCAGCCTCACTCCTGCCAGCCTCACTCTTGCTGGCCTCACTCTTGTCGACCTCACTCCCGTTGGCCTCACTCTTGCCTGCGTCACTCTTGCAGGCAGTGCTACTCCTATTGGAGGTATGTCTCCTACCTTTATGACTCCACCATGACCATCTTCTTAGCCATCCCCTAGTGTCTCTAGTAGTAGACATGTGCATTCGAGACCTCAGCACGATACAGGTGCTGACCCATCCCGTAGGTCGAGGTCACACTCTGGAGGATGAGGTTCTAGGAGTGGATCTATAGGTAGCTCTAGAGGAGGCGGATGTTGTGGAGGCAGTGCGATAAATGTTGTGTCGCCCACTTCTACTCCTAGAGTGAGTACCTCAGATGTAGGTACGCCATGTGGTACACCACGTGGAACACCACGTACACCTTGGGGTGCTCATGACCATGATGACTCCAAGGTGTATAATATCTATGATGGAGCTCCGATGATGGACGCGGTTGGAAATCCATGTGTCAGCATATATGACAGCTTTGCTCCATACAGTTTGGACACTCTATCATGTTGAAATGGAGTGAACAAGATAAAGATCGTAAAAATTATATCACAGAGATGATCTATCAGGAGTTTTGACTGGCACATGGGCATCCTATTGTCAGCTCAGAGTGGATTTAGCACACCGCATGTGAAGTTATGTCCCATCGATGATTCAAGGCTCCTGATGCTTTCAGAGGAGGCTTACCAAAGCTTGTATGGTTAGATGCTGACGAGTGGGATATGATTCGCGACGAGCAACAATAGACGCTTGATCGATATCGCCAACAGTGAGATGCCGTAGCCACACGTCTAGATATGGTCGGACCGTCACATTTGGAAAATGGTGGATATGAAACTATGCATCATGAATTTGTAAGTATCATTTGGTTTATTGAATTTGTTTGTGTTAAGCATGTCATGTACATTCATCTAAGGTTCTGCATATTTGTTGCAGGAGCTGGCAGTGGGTTGTCCTCCAACATGGACCGAGGAGGCTTATGTATATCATCATGGATTGGTTGCACTATTGGAGGACTTGGAGGGGCATGGTGCGGTCATTTCATGGGAGCATCTGTGATGAGGTGATGAACTTAGAAACTTGGTTTTTACTTGTTGTTTGTAAATATCATGTCAATTTATCTCATTTCATGAATGTTCTTTGTTGCAAGTCTGCTGATATAGATGTTTCAATCCTTCTATGCATGTGTATGGCAGTGGTGTGTCACAATTATGTATTTGGCTCATATATGGCAATGGTGCACCAAAATTTTGTATTTGATTCTTATATGGAAGTGCTTTGCCACATTTTGTATTTGGCTCATATATGACAGTGGTCGGCAACACTCTTCTACATGATTCATTTATGAAATATATAACTTTTGTTGTACATGGTTCATGGCTCATTCTGCTCATCTCTTTTGTGTCTGATAGTATTTTGCTTTATGAAATCATGTTTCGGTTGCCATTAGAGTACCCATCACATGTACTCAGTTTTTTTGGCGCATAATGTATTGTCTTTTGCTACACAACATCATGGTAATGTTGTTGCAGCAAGAGATAACACACTCGCCTAAAAAACGTTTTTGCAGATATGGTTATCGGTATGTGCAACAGTACTCCCAGCATGGTCACCGGTATGCGTGATGGTACTCCCAACAGCACACCGATATAGGCATCAGAATAGACGCTGGTATAGGTACCGAAATGGGCATCGGTATAAGCATCAAAAATACCAAAGCTTATACCAGCACTCATATCAATGCCCATACCGACACCTATACCGACATCTATTCTGATGGTTCAATTTTGACGCATATGCCTATTGAAGATAAATGTACAAGCTCATTTTCATATGAGCTATGCTTGGATAAATTTACCAAATATAAAGATAAAGGAAAAGAAGAGAAAAGAAAAAAAGAAAAGAAAAAAGTGAAGTCAAAATTCATGATGAGAAAAAGATACATTAGCTGCATAGTCAGTGGCATGTAGTGGGCAAAGTGGTGAGTTAAGAAGGAGGCACAAACTTCTTCACATGCTCATTGGTTATAAAAGTGGAGTGGGAGCATGTTCTAAATAAGGAGAGAAAGAGGCACGATCTCCCAATAGTTGGATCTAGTCATTTTGTCATTTTGTCTTTCCATAGACTCCTTCCAGCCCCACGTCATTTTGTACACAGCTCTGTTGTGAAGCTCATATCTCAGTGTATATGTAACCATTTCTTGCGTTTAAGAACTCATTGGAAAGCTTATCTCGTTTAATTTTCTGTATCTCAAGTATCTCCTTCAAAGCTTATATATTATATGAGGTATCAGTGAGGGTGAAGTCCTGTTTTTCAGCATACCTATGTAAACAGGTAGTCTATTTTGGTAAGTTAAGTTTCCCAACCAAATTGCTTCATTTTTGGCTTGTTGGAAAGCTCTATGCAAGTACTTTTTTTGTCCCAAATATCTCATTTAAAGGATTTATATTCTGTGAGATATCTGTCAGAGAGTGAAGCCCAATTTTTCAGTATACTTATGTGCATAGGTGGTCTATTTGGTCAGTTGAGTTTCTTGACCAAAACTCATCCAAATTACTTGATTCTTAGCTTTTTGGAAAGATATTTGTGTGTAATTTCATTATACCAATTATCTTCCTCAAAGGATATATAATCAGGGAGTTATCAGTCCAAGAGTGAAGTTAAGTTCTTCAGCATACTTGTGTGGACAAGTAGTTCATCTTTGTCAGTTGCATTCCCTAATCAAAACTTTTCCAAATTAAGTTACTTATAGCTTGTTAGAAAGCTCTCTTTGTTTGCTTTGATTGGATAAATGCAAAAGTCCATTTGAGTTTTGTATTGAGAGCAGCAAGCTATTTAAGGTGCAGCTGTTTGTCCAAGTGTTGGACATACAAGGGTTCACTACACATTTTCATTGTGCATACGAGAACTCATTCTCCACAATGCCGACCCTTACACCGACATCGGGGCAAAATCACACCCGTGCATTTGCCCTGGTAGAAGCCTTGGTATACTCCTGATATGTTGTAGTGTATGTCATAAGCAGGAGGGTTTTTATACAAGGGTAGGTAGTGCCCTTTGGTCATATTGTTGTATATTGTGTGCCCATCAATGCATTTGCTTGAAAGTGCGTGTAGAGCTCTTAGTCAAAATTTGTTTTTTCAATTTCTTGCTGAAAGCTGCCAAAATTTTCAAAATATTTGCATGCATAAGCATAAAAGTAGAGAAACATATTAAAAGTGTTGTTGTTTTGTTATTTCTTTATGCAAAGGCTTGTGACTAGTTACTTTTTGCTACCACTCATTACTTTAGGTGTACATAAACATATAAACTAAAAAAAGAGAGAGAAAAATAATAAAAAACATAGGAAAGAATTTTACTCTTTCCTACTTATGGACTCAAGACCATCTTCATAGTGTAGGGATGACATGTACATGGTTGATGACCCTTCAGATACCATAGAGACCATGAGTGCTAGGATCTCACAATTAGAGAGTATGCTTTATGATATCATTTAACACATACATAGTTCCAAGGAAGAAGAAGTAGTACCAGAAAGGGACCTTCTAGGAATAGATTTAGATGCTCTTGATGAGCATCATAAGTCCCTTGGGAGAGTGTTCTAGTAAGAGAAGAAAGATGGTAGCTTAAGGACCTTAAGCTGCCAAGATATCACGGCTCTACTAGTGCAAAAACTATTGAAGTTCTTGCATAGTGGTTGAGCAAGTGGGAGCAGTGCTTCCGCAAAATTGTGGATGATAGGCATAAGATTTAGCCGGCTACCTACAACCTCATGGACGTTTCCCATAGGTGGTGGTGTAGGATCGAATAGGACAAGAAAGAGTCCAATACTTGGGAATAGTTCAAAGTCATGTTTTATAGCAACTTTTTACCACTAGACGAGAGGTCTAGGGCACTAGACACTTGGTTTTTCATTAGACAAAAAAAAATAGTTCAAGACTCTATCGATAAGTATACGGAGGTACTTCTTAAAGTACTTGACTCTATTCTAGAGTTTCTCCAAGTTCACAAGTTCTTCTTGGGACTTAGAGGAACTATCTAACCTCTAGTAAGAAAGGAGAGGTATCACTCTTTGTCATAGGCCATAGAGATGGATCTAGTCTATGAGGACGATCATAGAGACATAGGCTCCTAGGGCCAGATATCCTTATGGATTAAGATGAGTCGGCCTTTTTCCACTAGCACTCCTATCTTGACCAATGCACACCCTCAAAAAGAGGCTAAGCAGGTGCACATGATCAAGACAATTTTCAGGAGCAAAGATAAAGGTGTTTGCTCTGGCTGAGAGGGCTTATAACAAGTCCATTCTTACCCCTCAACAGAAAGAGAAGGTAATAAAAGAAGGGTTATGTTATGGATGCCTAGGAAAACATCGCTTTAACGATTCTCCTAAGAAGAAAAAGGTAGCAACAACCATAGTCATAAACCCCACACAGGCAGGAAGTGATGTAGATGAGGATTTGGGTGATTCCCCATCTCATATATCATCTCCTATAGTGACCATGATGATCATGAAGAAGCTGCCTTCTGTGCTCGATGTTGTGCTTTCACTAGTTTCACAAAAAGGATACCAGTTTCTTGAAATAGAACTCATCGTTATGAGAGGAGTCGAAATTGGCTGATATTTTGGTGGATTTAGGAATCTCAAAGGATCTACTAATCAACTATGAAGTCTCAGTTGGTTGGTGTGAAGCCGGTTGTAGCAGCACCAACTCATCTTTGGATTGCATCCACCATCTCTCTTCACACAAGTGACTCTCTAATCCATGTCCAAGACCCTCTCCTCTATCGCATAAGGAAATACACTCTTATGAATGCCATGCGGAATCAATGTCCACATAGATCGCCTAGAGGGTGTTCCCACTCTAGTGTAATATGACATTTCCTTCCCCTTGAAAACATTCTCATCCTCAAAAATGTAGATGAAATTTCCATAATGATAGAAGAAAGTGGTTGCGCTCCCTTGAACCCCATTTACTACTAGTACATGGTCATCTCCATGTGTTACTTTGCTATATGCTTCCCTTTAAAAATACTTACATGAGAATAACTCAAAGGTCAGAAACCATCTCACAAGTGATTATTATCTCCCATATACACTTAACATCCAAACTATCACTCCCATAATAAGAACATCATCCAAATGACGTAAGTCCATATGATGATTCACCTTTGCATTAATAGTGTGAAATATAAATGTGGAATGCCGAGTTAGCTAAACTTGGCTGTATTAGGTGGAGATAATATACCATGTAATCCTCTATGATATAGAACAAAGTCTCCAAATCCCTCTAGAACTAAAATGATAGACTTGCCCTGATACCAATATAGGTACTTCTAAACTTTAGTGTACTCATAAGTAATAGTTTTTATCTAAAATTTTCTTGTATCCAATGCAAATCCATCCACATTTCTTACATATAAGAAATTCTAGGTAACAGAATGAAACTCTACACCCCAATAACCCAAAAGCTCTTGGTTTGTTATCCATAAATTTGGATTGTTGATGGATGCTACAATACAAAATCTAATATTTTCTCTTCCCTTTATTTTTCCATATGAATGCAAAAACATTCCTTCTTGAGACTCATACAATCCATAAATACCAATCATCTTCATTGGTGGTCAATCATCATCCTCATGAACAAACACCAATAAAGAGATTGATACTCCTATGGGTGAGATTTATCCCAATCTCTAAGAAACCCTAAAGATAAGTCATTACTCCACTCCCATGTCTCTACGATGCCACCAACGCGAACACCTAACCTAGTTGAAGAGCATCACTAGTACTAATAAACTCTCTCATACATCATTAAGTGGGACTCCATCTAACCACCATCAATATCTAATATCCCTATTGTTTATAATGGGATAGTGCCACTCCTATCTAGCGAGATTATAGAGTATGTAACTCTCTCTCTCTCTATCTCATCTAATAAAGAGGGATCTAGCAATGGAATTGTTTCCACTTTCCCTTTCCTTAACAGAGATTATATGGAATTTCTTTTGCTATAATCTCCATAAATGAGTACACATTGGATCTCAATCTTTTTCTCTTGCCAATCGATAATCAAACTCCCACTTGAAGGACAATTACAATGAAAGTAGAACCAATAAATCCCTAAGTAGATTCATAGCTCTACTCCTCAAGTTTCAAATAAGTTATGTTCAACAAAAACCTCTCTCTATCTACTCCTTTTTTTACTATCCATAAAGAATATTTCTCAAAGCAAGATAATCCCCACCATCCCATAGCAATGGTTCTCTCCAATCAATGCAATATGAACACTAAAAAAATCATGCATCTAATTCCCATAACTAAATTGGAACTTCCATATATCATATCTAAGTGGATTCCCATGAATCCTTTGTCTCTTATGACTAGAATAACTTGGTTTAGATAATACTCAGATCATCTACCTACCAAGTTTAATTGTTCTACAAGTACCAATGTAGATACTTTCTAGACCCCATGTTGCGATAGTTCCAAGCTTGAGTATAATGTCCATGAAAGTGAGAGTACATATCCACCCATCCAACTCCACCCATATGAATATCCCTATCCCAAGGCATCTAGGCTTTCCATGTGTCCAAGTCACATGGTTTCCCAAAAAGGATTCTTTGCATGGGTTTCTAAGTCAAGAAATCACATGGAATCAAATGGGATCGCTTGAAAATCACATGGTTTCTTAAGGGAGCAGCTATATATTTGTATGTACACCCTCAATAAGCCTTGACTTGAATTACTTGGTCATTTGAGCTCTAGACCTTAGGATAAAAATCCTAAGATAAAAATCATTCAATTCCCAAGGGTTTATAAATAAAAACCAAGGGTTTCCCAAGAGTTCTCCAAAGGTCTCCCAAGGGTTTCCCTAAGAAACCCAAGGGTCAAAACCCTTGGAACGCATGCAAGTAACCCTATTTATACGACCTTCTTTCCCCCTTTAACATTTTCTTCCTCCAAAATGTGTGTAGGTATAATATGTGGAATATTCCCCTATACACCATGATCAATCTTGTCGATCATGGACTCACTCTCAAATATTTTCCTTATTTCTAACTTAAAGTTGGAAAAGAGGGAAATCTTTTGTTGATGGAACTTACTCATTCCCAAGTGGTTTCTTCTTCTATCCCATCCTTCCATTTAATTAGACACTCTCTATATAAATGATTCCTAATGTTTTTATCTCAAATGCATAGTATTTTCTCTAGATCATGAGGGATTTTCTTAAAGGAGATAGGCTAGACTTTGTATCTGAAGATACAAGATTGTCTTATTCAGCTAGTTTTCTTTTCATTCTACTAACATGAAATAATAGGTGAAGTAGACAATTGTCTAGAAGCTCCAACTCATAAGCCAAAGTCCCAACCTTTTCAAGAATCTTCAAATGGCCACAACAAGTTGGAGATAGTTTAGGATAGGGTCCTATTTTCAAACTTTCAAATTTCTTGATAACTTTTATATATAATTGTTCTCCAACCTGAAAGGATATCTCCCTTCTTAGGATCACTATATAGTTTAGCTCTATCTTGGGTTTTCCTCATGTTTTCTTTAGCTACTTTTAGCTTAAAGTTCATATCTTTCAAGAAATTTGTAGCTGCTTGGACTTTCCCATTTTTCCATCCATCTGTATAAGGTGCCCTCGGTTGGAACCCATACATTAACATACGGGGACTATATTGAGTTGTGGAATGCTTAGACTATTGTAAGCAAAATCAAATAAAGGTAAATAGTCCTCCCAATCAATTTTATTTGAAGATATGTAGGCTTGTAACATATCAAAGTATTCAATTGACCCTTTTTGTTTGTCCATCCATTTGTGGATGTTCGGTTGTACTCATATTCATATTCATTTCTAACTCAGTAAAAATGGATCTCAAAAAATGAATAGTGAATTTTCTATCTCTATCACACTATGACTTGTGGTAGACCATAGAGTCGGTAGAGATGTTCCACAAACATTTTAGGTAACTATGGAGTTTTAACTACATTTTGAGTAGGAATGAAACAAGCCATTTTGGTCAATAGATCAACTATCGTCTAAACTACATCATGTCTTTTTGGGTTCAAGGAAAGCCCATAATAAAGTCCATGGAAATAATTTCCCATTTCTCATTGGAGATTTCCAAAGGATTTAACAAGCCTCCTAGCTTAAACTTCTCCACTTTATTTACTTGGCATTTTGTACACCTAAGGACATAGTCCTCTACATCTTTATGTACACTAGGGCAATAGAATTGTCTCTTGGCCAATTCATAAGTTTTTTTGATTCTTGGATGACTAGTACTTGGGGCATCATGGCATTCAAACAAAACTTTCTATTTGATTTCTTGATTGCAAGGTACACATATCTTTCCTTTGTACAAAAGATATTCATATTGAATATTGTAATGTTTACACTTATGTTTAGATGATAAGTTTGAACCTTGGTTAAAAGCCTTCTTCCAAGCTTCTTTAAAACTTGTATCTTCTTGATAGTTGCCTTTCATTGACTCTAATAAGTCATTGGAGATTTGTATGATATTCAAAGAATTCAACATAGGGATATGGCTTAAAGCAGCTGCTAATATGTTGAATTTCCCTCTTTGATATCTAAGTTTATCTTTGGGGCATTGGATATTTAATCTTTATCATAACATTGTTCAAAGATCGATAATCAATACACAATCTCATTGACCCATCCTTTTTTCTAAAAAAAATAGGTGTTGCCTAGGGTGATTGGATAGGTTGAATGAATCCCTTATTCATGTATTCCTTCAATTTCGTTTCCACTTTTGCTTGTTGAGCATATGGATTTGGTAGGGGAGTTTACATATAGGCTTAGTTCTTGTAAGCAAGCCTATAACATGACTGGCTTGCCCACGAGGAGGAGGTAAGACATGGGGAAGTTCTTCTCGAAAAACATCTGGTATTTATTCAGTAAACACTTAAATTTAAAATTTTCATGATCCAACGAAGGAGATGAGACATACGGATCTATATTTATATTATATACATCATTTACATTGGTTCAAAGCATCATGTGAACTTCCACTTTATGAGTATTTATAAGCTTTTTCACTTCCATGCTTGAGATCAAGGGAGTACTCAGCACATCGTGCTCCCCTTGAATCAAGTAACTGATATCATTTCTTTCAAATTCCAAAGTATTCAGAAGATAACTCCTTTGTAGTTATCTACCTAAACACCAAAGACATTCCCTATACCACATCAATTCTTTCCATATGCATGATCTGGAAATCAAGTTTATCTTTTTATCCTTGAAATTAGATTTTGAGACCATAGATCATAGTGTCTTAGGCTTTCTTATCTTGTCCTTGCATCATGGACACTTCATATTGATGTGGAGGCTTTTGTTGAGGCAACCTTAATATCTTCATCGGTGAGTAGTTCAAGAAGTTATGGGTGCATGAGTCATCTATCATGACTTTGTCCCTTTCCCCTCTTATGTCGACATGGAGTTTGACTAAGTCATGTGGTCCAAAATGATTTTGGGTCCATATAGAACCAAAAAAATATCATTGATGCATGTAATCTTTGTGCAAAACTTCCACTTTCTTCTAGACTTTACCATTTTCAATGTATAAAGTTTGGATTAGGTGGACTGCTTCCTTCTCCGACCCTTTCCTCATAGGTGGCTTTTTTTTGCACTCTTGCAATATAGTTTGTACTTAAGTGACCTGAATTTAAGCACTTGAAGCAAAGATTTTTATTCTTTGCTTTCTCTTGGACTTCAGGGTCAAGTCTTGGTCATGAAAGTTGAGGAGTCTTGAACTCCTCTCTCTCAAAAGTGCTTAATCTTTGTTTATTTATTTTAACCCCAATCTTAGCATGATCTTCATAGATATGTGCTAACTTTATTGCATCTTGTAGAATCTTAGGAGAACTTCTCTTCACTTCATGTTTAATTTTCTTATCGAGGCCACAAATAAAGCCCCTTAATTAATGGAACTTCTCTTCACTTCATGTTTAATTTATGGAAATCATCCAAATTTTGGAGATTTAGAACTATTTATTTGTAATGAGAAATGTATAAGGAGAGGGGAAGTCCTTATTGAAAGACCATCTCCCACTCTTCCCAATTACATTCGTCCTTGTTCTCCGACAATAAATCTTTTTTAAAAAGCTTTTCAAACTAGTCCCAAGTCTCACAAATCCTCTAAGATTCCTTCAAGCTCATCCACCACTTGTAGGATTTTGGCCCAAGGGATAAGTTAGTTTCTAAAACTTGGTAGGATCCAAGAGTATTTTTAAGTTGATGTAAGTCTTGCCATTTGTCCAGACTAGTCAAGACTGCATCTTTATTTCCATCTTTATCTTCAACTGAAAACTATGGTGGTTTTAAGCATTTCCCAAAATTCCGCAAGTTATCCCTTTAGGATCACTTGTTTTGATCAAATTTCAGTTTTGGACCCATCTCCACCTCCATTTTGAGCTGGCAAGGTGGAGCCTACGAAAAAAACATGTTAGCGCAAAAAACTATAACTTGCCTTCTATTCGAAATCTCCCGAATGTTTAAGATTTAGAATTTCAAGCGATTATGTGTACCACTGATACATGAAAGCTATGTTTTTCTAAGATCAAATTGTTAATTCACAGTTTGACAGTGTTCAAGCAAAGGTTTTGCTTCTAGTATTTTTGCAATATTGTAAATTTCTATAGAAATGGAAAGTGTTGATGGAAGGATTCAACTTATGACTGATTATTTGGACAATTAAAACTTTCATGCTTGAAGATTGAGAATGAAAAATTTCGTGATGAGAAAAGGCTACTGGAAGTACACCAAAGGAGACAATGAAAATGCCCCACAATTACTGGAGATGAATCAAACTACAGACCAGTTAAGAGAATATGAAGAGTGGAATCAAGGAGCATAGAAGGTAATGTATTGGCTATTGTTTGGCTTCACTAGAGTATGTAAAATTACTGTGCAAAAATAAGTAGGTTCGGGGAATGGGGATTATTGGATATTGTTCCAGTGCATTTTTATTCCCATATGAAATACATCTTGAAAGTCAATACACCTTAACACAGACAAATAGATGACACAGGGTTTACAACAAAACACAACTACGGCACCAAAGTATATCTGTATATTATTGAATAGGATATAAGTTCTCTATGTACAGGGTTCTAACTTAACTCTCTTCCTCTCTCTTCTCACAAGGTTTTCGTGGGTTATATGAATCAACAGTGTTCGTTACACAGTATGTCTATTGAATTCTCCCGAAGTTCAATTGCCTATTTTACAAAATATATAAATTGAGATTTACAAAATTATTTGTACTGGCTGAAGCCTAACATTGGCACACATGGTGAACTCGAACCTAAGAGTTAAGGATCATCCGTATTAGATGAGGGATTATTAATTCTTCCTAAATCATAAAGAAAGTCATAAAAACTTCACAAAGATAGGCTACTCTGGAATCAATAATTTCTTGAAAAATATCCTCATCCAAATTTTGTTGAAGTTGGATAGTCTCGGCAGTAGGCTTTGCTTTAGATTCCAAAAAATAGTACTAAGCTTTATCAAAAAATCCTTAGTAGTTGCCTTTTATTCCTCATGTAGTAATTGAACTCTTTGTAGCTCTGCAATTTGTTGACTTAATATTGATTCCTTATTAGCCATCTATTTCTACAATTCCTCCTTAATCTGCAACATTGAGGAAATCTCTACCTCTTTATCAACGAGCATCTGAACATTATCAGTATTAGCCTAATGAGCCTCTTGTAACTAAACTTTCAATTCTTTAAACCCTTCAACCTTTGCCATAACAACTTGAAGGCTTTTTAGTTAATGATGCAATTTGATCATTTGCAAAATTGCACTTTATCAATAAACCAATAGCCTGATTCTGCAAATCATCTTTATCAGCATGAACTTGGCGAAGTTCATCTTTAACTGCTTCAAGTTGCTCAATTACTTCTTGACGATCTTCAATTATCTCTTCAACATGGATTTCCATATCATTAATTTGATTTTTTAAGGATTGAACATCCTCATTAGAACAATTAACCTGTCCTGCTAAGGCATCCTTCAATTCAACATTCTGTTGCTTTAAAAGCAACAACTCGACATGCAACTAATCCAATTGAGAATGAGAAGAAATTCAAACATTTTGATCTTTCTCCATTTGAATAGAGCGTAATGCCTTGAACTTGAATCTGTCATACCAATGTTTCTCTTGAATTTCAACAGCTTTGTTCCTTCCAAAACTTTTGTAAAAATGTTTGCAAATTGATCTTTGTTACTCACATGCTTCACTTTGTTGACCTCCTTTGCAGTCACCTTCTCTCTAATGAAGTGGTAGTGTACTTCAATGTGCTTGGACCTATCATGGAAAACTAGATTTAAAGCTAGGTGTACACTACTCATGTTGTCACACGATGGGAATTTGTTTCACTTGCAAGTTCAAGTTTTTAAAGATCTTCTTCAGACACATAAGCTCACAAGTGACAAGAGCTAAGGCTCTATATTCAACTTTAGTTGAAGATAGGGCTACTATTGGCTACTTATTGGAGCTCCATGAGATATTCTTGCTTCCAATCATGACTTCATAGCCACTTGTTCTCCTCCTATCTTCCTTCAAGCCAGCCCAATCCGCATCACAATAAGCGTTGACCTACAAATCTTCATAATAATAATAGAATGAAAATTCATTTATAGTGGCCTTGATGTATCTAAGAACCCTCTTGACTGCCATTAAGTGTTGTGCTTTGGGATTTTGCATAAAATGTGAGAGAACTCCTACTAAATGCTTGATGTCTAGCCTAATAAGACTTGCATAGTTAAAAGTTCCTACAATGGATCCATACAAAGTAACATCCTCAGTATCTTCTCCCTCATGTGCATTCATCTTTACACTCAATTCCAATGGATTTGCAATTGGCTTGCAATAACACATGTCATACTTTGCCAGTACATCAAGAATGTACTTCCTTTGCATGAACTATATGTCTTCCTCCTTGTACATTACTTCTATGCCTAAGAAGTACTTCAATTCTCCGAGATCTGAGATCTTGAATTTTTCTCCAAGCTTCTTCTTGATCTCTCTGATGCTTGCTTCATCATTCCTTGTAAGAATAAGATCATCAACATAAAGACAAATGTAGGCAACAAGATTAGCTTCCTTCTTCATGTACAATGATGAGTTGGCATTACTTTGTTTATAGCCACATTTGACTAAGTATTCCACTAGCCTTTGGTTCCAAGCTCTTGGGAATTCCTTGATACCATAAACAGCCTCCTTTAACATGCACACATGATGAGGATACCTCTGTTCTTCAAAGCCTTTGGGCTGCACCATGAAATCAATCTCCTCTAGGTCACCTTTCAAGAAAGCATTTTTGGCATCTAGTTGGTGAATTTTCCAACTCTTAGAGGTTGCAATTGCAAGGAGAGTTCTTATTGTATTCATCCTTGCTACATGTCTGAATGTCTCCTCAAAGTCAATGCCATAGGTTTGTGCAAAACCCTTGGCAACAAGCCTCACTTTATACCTACATATGTTGCCATCTGAATTCATGTCTACCTTGTATACCCATGTCTTTCCTATCACCTTCATGTCCTTGGTCTTATTCACCAATGAACAAGTATGGTTCTCCGTGAGTGCTTTGAATTATTCTTGCACGGATTGATTCCATTCTTCATGCTTGATTGCATCCTCAAAAAAATTAGGCTCTTCACATGCAACTACTTGACTCATGTATGCATAATGTTTGGCAATGAAAGAGTCATAAGTTAATTGCTAAATTGGATATCTTTCTATTGTTGAACTTCTTCTATTTTGAGGGGCTAGAATGAACCTTTCCCTCATTTCTTTTGATGTCTTTACACCTGGACTTTCTATCTTTTCAAAATCTCCTTAACTATTGCTATCCATCTCTACCAATGGATTGTCTCAATGGTGTTCTTCCTCCTTGCCTTTGCTTCTTGTAGAAATTTCTTCACTTGAAGTAGGCTTGCTTCTCAATCTTCCTTTCCATGGAGATGTGTGGTTGCCCTCTATTTTTTTCCTTAAAGTTGAAGGACAAAAAATATCCACACTTTCTTAGTCTTCTATATGTCTCTCGACATCATGTATGTCTTCAACTTGCAATGAATCTTTCACACCATACCATGGCAACAATTCATCAAACATAGCATCTTTAGATAGCTTTAATTCTTTCTTTTAGGATCATAGCATCTAAAACCCTTTTTCTCACTTGAATATCTTATAAAAATGCACCTTTCAACCTTTGCTTCAAGTTTATGCTCGATTCATAAGGCATATGCACAACAAAAAATATTGAGATGAGATAAATCTGGTTTCTTACCATACCATGCTTGATTTGGACTCAAAGCATGTACACATGAAGAGAGGCATCTATTTATGATGTAGATGGTTCTATGTGATGCATCTTCCCAATAGCAATTGGACACATTCATCTCATTGAGCATTGATCTTGCTGTTTTAGCTATGCCTCTATTTTTTCCTCTTTGCAATCTCGTTTTGTTGGGGTGTATACATGCATATATATCGACCTTTGATTCCATTTTGACTTGAAAATTTAGAAAAATCCTTGGAGAATTACTCTCCCCCATCATCGGATCTAGGAATATTTATGTACTTGCCCGTATCCTTTTCAACAAGTACTTTGAAAACTTTAAAGTGACTAAACACTTCAACCTTTGAATTCATACAATACAGCCATGTCATTCTTGTATGATCATCAATGAAGATAAAAAAATACATATTCCCTTCTAATTAGGGCTCCTTGGTTGGTCCCTATACATCGGTGTGAATGAGGTCCAATGGAAATCTACTGCTTTATGTACTTTTCTTTAATGGAAGCCTTGCTTGCTCCCTCAATTGACATGCTTCATACAAATGTTGCATATTTTGAGAAAGGAAATTTGAAAGACCACTAAGAACACCTCTCCTTTGCATATCCTCCAGCTTTTGAAGGTTTATGTCGCCAATCCTCTTATGCCAAAAATCCGCTTGAGCTATTTTCTTGTTACCATATGTCAAATATGCCTTATGTGATGAGGGTGGTCTTACCTCTATAGTGAATAGCCTTCCTTCCTTCTTTCCTTTGGCTATAAGCTTGTAGAATTTCCTTGGCACTTCCACAAAACATCTTTTGTTGTTGAGCTTGACCACGTACCCTCTTTCAACCATCTGTCCAACTAATACTAGATTCTTTGTGATTTTGGGCACATGTAACACATCTTGAAGACACTCTACATTTTGGTTTTCATCCAAAGGAACATCACCTATATGTGTGATCCTATTCTTGGTGTCATCCCCAATTTCTATATGCCCTTGTGTGCTTCGTTCATGCAAATTGCAAAACAGTTCCCTATTGTATCTCATGTGATTTGAACATCCATTATCGATGTACTATGTAGTGTCTATGCCTTCTTTTCTACCACTTGTTTGCATCATAACTAAGAGATTATCATTATCTAATGTACTTTAAGTATTTCCAAAGTAATCTTGACTCTTCTTGTAGCCTCCTTAGTTTTTCTTTGAGTAACAGTCCCTTGAAAAGTGGCCTAGCTTGCCACAATGTTAGCATTCCTTTGCGTAGTACCTTCCTTGAATTTGACCTCCTCATCCTCTAGTGCTTCCTCTCGCCCTTGCTCCATAGCTTTGACTTGTGCCTTCTTGATCATTGTTTGATCTTCCTCTACCTTTGCCTTTTCCATTGTGTCCACCTCTCTTGCATTTGCCTCCACCTTCATAAAAGACTTGGGCATCATTGCCTTTTGAATGATCTCCATTGGTCCATCTCCTTGGTCACCATGAGCGTGATTAACTGCTCCAAATCTGGTACTAAGTTGCTCATGTATACTGAAGTAATGAATGGCCTCCATTTGTCATCATCTCTCAACCCATTTAGTGTAGCTACTAAATCATCATCGTTGATGGAGCTACCTATTGATGCTAAGGCATATGCAATCTCTTTTAGCTTGAGGATATAATCATTGATGCTACTATTTGAAGACTTCCTTAAGTTGTTCAAATCATTCTTGAATTGAATCTTTTGAGCCTTTGTGGAGGTGGAGTACATGTTGATATATTTAGGTAGTGATGTGTGTGAACACACTAGGACCATCGGGGCACTTTTTTCCTTCTTTAGGAGGTTTTTTACCCCCAGCTTGAAGCCTATTGCCCTAATGGGCTACTTATCTTTGTACATTCTCTAATAATACATTCAGTATTGTGTGTTTGTGCTCCAAGCTTCTTCTTCTTCCTTGTGATGTTCGTGTGCTTTCGCAGACGTCTATCTCCAACAATTGGTATTAGAGCAGGTTGTTGCTTCATCTAGGGTGCCGTTGACACTCCTCCATTTGCAGTCTCAAATTCGCACAAAATTTGGTGAGCATACTTAGGGTATTTCTGAGCTCGTTTCAGCCTCCGAACACACTATCGCAGCACTTGTGCAGGCTATTTTGTCTTTTTATGACAAAGGTATATACAAGTTTCTGTTCGCCAGTATAAGCGTCTCGAAGTCTGCTACAGGTCTAGCGGAATTTGTCTGGGCAGTTCTGTTCAACTTTTTGAGATACAATCAATTTTCTGCATCAAGGTATTTTAGTCACTGGCCATGGCTAAAAGTAGTGATGTATTCCGTATGTTGGATGTTGAGGATAAGTTGGATGGTACCAACTACCCGCTATGGGCTTATATGATGCGACATGTATTGGTTGCAAAAGGATTGTGGAACATTGTGCAGGGTGTTGAAAGACGTCTTGTTACACCTCTGACTACTGGTACTGCAAATACAGGTGCTGTAGCTAATGAAGATGGTGTCAAAGATGATATTCCGCAGATTCCTGTTCGTGCTGCTGTTTCTGTTGCACCTACTGCAGAGCAGATTCGTTGGGATGGCAGAGATGCCCAGGCACATGCAGTGTCTATGCCTTCTTTTCTACCACTTCTTTGCATCATAACTAAGAGATTATCATTATCTATGTATTTCCAAAGTAATCTTGACTCTTCTTATAGCCTCCTTAGTTTTTCTTTGAGTAACAGTCCCTTGAAAAGTGGTCTAGCTTGCCACAATGCTAGCATTCCTTTGCGTAGTACCTTCCTTGAATTTGATCTCCTCATCCTCTAGCGCTTCCTCTCGCCCTTGCTCCATAGCTTTGACTTGTGCCTTCTTGATCATTGTTTGATCTTCCTCTACCTTTGCCTTTTCCATTGTGTCCACCTCTCTTGCATTTGCCTCCACCTCCATAAAAGACTTGGGCATCATTGCCTTTTGAATGATCTCCATTGGGGTCCATCTCCTTGGTCACCATGAGCGTGATTAACTGCTCAAAATCTGGTACTAAGTCGCTCATGTATACTGAAGTAATGAATGGCCTCCATTTGTCATCATCTCTCAACCCATTCAATGTGGCTACTAAATCATCATCGTGGATGGAGCTACCTATTGATGCTAAGGCATATGCAATCTCTTTTATCTTGAGGATATAATCATTGATGCTACTATTTGAAGACTTCCTTAAGTTGTTCAAATCATTATTGAATTGAATCTTTTGAGCCTTTGTGGAGGTGGAGTACATGTTGATATATTTAGGTAGTGATGTGTGTGAACACACTAGGACCGCCGGGGCACTTTTTTCCCTCTTTAGGAGGTTTTTTTCCCCCGGCTTGTATATATGCCTATTGCCCTAATGGGCTACTTATTTGTGTACATTCTCTAGTAATACATTCAGTATTGTGTGTTTGTGCTCCAAGCTTCTTCTTCTTCCTTGTGCTGTTTGCGTGCTTCCGCAGACGTCTATCTCCAACAATTGGTATCAGAGCGGGCTGCATCAAGGTATTTTAGTCACCGGCCATGGCTGAAAGCAGTGATGTATTCCGCATGTTGGTTGTTGAGGATAAGTTGGATGGTACCAACTACCTGCTATGGGCTTATATGATGCGACATATATTGGTTGCAAAAGGATTGTGGAACATTGTGCAGGGTGTTGAAAGACGTCCTGTTACACCTCTGACTACAGGTACTGCAAATACAGGTGTTGTAGCTGATGAAGATGGTGTCGAAGATGATATTCAGTAGATTCCTGTTCGTGCTGCTGTTTCTGCTGCACCTACTGTAGAGCAGATTCGTTGGGATGGCAGAGATGCCCAGGCACATGCATTGATAGCTTTGTCTGTCAAACGTGCCATTATTCTTCACATTCGCTCTTGCAGAACAGCTAAGGATGCTTGTGATACACTTACCACATTGTACCAAGCTAGGAATGAGGCTCGTGCTGCTTCCCTCTGAAAACAGTTGGAGAGTGAGCACATGAATGAAAGTGATTCTATGGACAGTTTCCTAACGAAGATCAAAGACTTGAAGGAACAGTTGATTTCTGCAGATGAGGTTATACCAGATAGCTCACTTGTGCAGACTATTCTGAATGGTCTTCCTAATTCATATCAGAGTTTTGCTTCTACTCTTTGGTTGATGATGAAAGGCAATCCAAATGCCTTATCATTTGAGGAGTTAGTCTCTGTTCTGTTGCAGGAAGATCAGTCCAGGTAAAACAGGTCCATTATGCCAGTTGCAGATCAAGCTTTCCTGGCTAGTCAGAAGGGCAAAGGAAAATGGAGCTCTTCAACTAGTAAGCAGAAATGTGCTAATTCTGCATATTCGAAGAAGGAAGATAAAGATGAGAAGAAATCAGAAAAGCAGAAAATGTTTTGTAAATACTATAAAGGGAATGATCATATCATAAAGAACTGTCCAAAACTGGCTGCAAAAGAGGCAAAGAAGAAAGAGGCTGGAATGGTTGTTGCAGAAGCCTCTACACCAAAAATGGAGTATGCTAATCTTGTGCAGGAAGAAGAATGGGCGTTCACTACTATTTGCAGTTTTGACCCATCTTCTCATGAGCAGTGCATGTCTGGAGTAGACTCAGATGTTTGGTACTTTGACAGTGGGGCGACCAAACATATTATCTCGCAGCGCAGTTTCTTCTCTTCACTCGAGCCTGCCCCTACAGGGAATACTGTTACATGCGCCAACAACTCCTCTTATCCTGTTATGGGAGTTTGTAAGATCATTTTGACTACTACTGATGGTAGTTCTTTCACTTTGTCAGATGCTTTATTTGTGCCAGGAATCAAGAAGAATCTGTTGTCAGTTTCTACATTAGCCAAGATTGGCTTGGTTGTGAAATTTGTTGATGACAGATGTATAGTTCATGATCTGTCAAATGGTGATGTTATTATTGCTTCTGGCATTTTATGTCGTGGGCTGTATAAGCTCATAGACTATGAAATATCTGTAAATGATTTGGCATGTGCAGTAAATGATTCTCAGGCTATGTCAGATGCAAAGCTTTGGCATGCACGCTTTGGTCATCTGAATTTTGCTAGTTTGCTACACCTGCAGAAATTTGAAATGGTGTCCTCTTTGCCCAAACTTGAGGCACCTGGAAAACATGTTTGTGAAGGCTGTATTTTGGGCAAAATGCAGTGTTCCTCCTTTCCAGAAGATGGTTCTTGGAAATTACCTTTACTTCGTGACTTTCATTGATGATTTTTCCAGGCATGCATGGGTATATCCACTCAAAGCAAAGTCCGAAGTGTTCATGTGCTTTAACAGTTTTTGGTTTTGGCTGAAAATCTGTCAGCATGTAAAATGGGCACCCTCTGTTCTGATCGGGGGGGGGGGGGGGGGATATATGTCTTCTGATTTTAATGCATTTCTGGCTGAACGTGGGATAAAACACCAGTGTTCAGTGCCGTATACACCTCAACAGAATGGAGTTGTTGAACGAAAGAATAGGTCAATCATGGAGATGGCGAGGTGCATGGTCAAAAGTCAGGCTTTACCACATAGTTTCTATCTTGAGGCTGTCATGTGTGCAACATATGTACTGAACAGGTGTCCCACTAAAGCACTGCAGTCTATCACTCCATATGAGGCTTGGTATAACCGCAAGCCATCTGTTGCTCATCTGCGTGTTTTTGGTTGTTTGGCATATGCACTAGTGCCTGAACAACATCACAGAAAATTGGATGATAAGGTAGTAAAATGTATTTATGTTGGGTACAGTTCTGAAAGTAAAGGCTATCGTCTGTATCATCCACAGACTAAATGCATTCTGGTTAATCGTGATGTTGTCTTTGTGGAAGATGTTATTCAACCATTGCTTTCATGTACTAAGGAGACATCTGTTAGCTCCAAAGACATGTATGATACTTTGATGCCTCTTTTTACAGGTGGATAGTCTAGTGCTGGTCCTAATGAGGCAACTTCTCAGCCTTTGTAGGTTTCATATCATGATGCAGATCATTCCACTTCTGATGCACATTTACATGATGCACTTGTTGATGAGAGAGTTGATATTGAGCAGGCAAAAACTATCCCAAGATGGCTGGTGCAGACTTTGCGTGACAACAAATTAGATGCACCTTTGTCATATCGTACTCGTTCAGGCTCTCATAGTGCCTCCTTTGCATCAGATTGCTATGCTATGGCTGCATCTAGACTCTGTGATGAGAATGAGCCTGTTTCTTTTGATGAAGCACAGAATTCAGAAAATTGGATGGCTGCTATGCAATCTGAATATGATGCTATAATGAAGAATGGTACATGGTCTTTATGTGACTTGCCTCCTGGCAAGAAGGCCATTGGTACTAAGTGGGTATACAAGCTAAAGCGTAAACCTAATGGTACAGTTGACAGGTATAAGGCTAGGCTTGTTGCAAAGGGTTATGCGCAGGAAAGAGGCATTGATTTTGATGAGACCTTTGCACCTACATGTCGTAGGACTACTGTTCAGAGCATTTGTGCACTTGCAGCCCATCATGGTTGGAATGTACATCCGTTGGACATTAAAACAACATTTCTGAATGGTGACTTGCATGAAGAAGTGTATTTTTTTCAGCCCCGTGGCTTTGTGCAAAAAGGGCATGAAAACCAGGTGTGCAGATTAAAGAAGGCATTATATGGTTTAAAGCAAACACCACGTGCTTGGTATGAGAAGATACATGCCTATCTGGTTGCACATGGTTTTGAGAACAGTCCAACTAAAAGCACCTTATATGTTAAGCGTGCTAATGATGTGCTTCTGATCATTGTTGTCTATGTTGATGACATGCTGCTCACTGGTCCTATTGAGAAGCATATTGCTGATTTCAAGGCTGATTTGCATGCCTCATTTGAGATGTCTGATTTGGGGCGTTTGCATCACTATTTGGGCATTCAGTTTATGCAAGTTGATGGTGGAATGGCTTTGTGTCAAACAAAATATATTGCCACATTATTGTAGCATTTTGGCCTTGAAGACTGTAAGCCTATTGCCACTCCTATGGAGACAGGTTTACGATTGAGTCTTCATGATGCTGGAGATGCATTTGATGATGTTCTCTATCAGCAAGCTGTTGGATATTTGATTTACTTATGCATTACTCGGCCAGATATGCAGTTTGTTGTCTCACAAATGAGCAGGTTTATGCATTGCCTAGGAGTCACGCATTGGAAGGCGGTTAAGCGCATCTTTCTCTCCTTGAGTGGTACTCGGCTACTTGGGTTGTTTTATCCCAAGGGGGGATCACTACCACCAGATTTGCATGCTTTTTCTGACTCAGATTGGGCAGGTTGCTATGACACTCATGTGTCCACCAGTGGTTTTTGCTTCATGCTTGGTAGCTCATGTATATCTTGGTTGAGCAAGAAGCAGCCTACTATGGCCACTTCCAGTTGTGAGGCTGAGTATAGGGTAGCTCTCACAGCGACTATTGAGTGTGTGTGGCTCAGATGCCTTATGGATGATTTGGGTGTTGGCCAGTCTTCTGCCACCACCATCTTCACTGACAGTCAGAGCGCATTGGCAGTTGCGAGGAACCCTGTGTTCCATGCTCGCACTAAGCACATTGAGGTGCATTATCACTATGTCAGGGAGAGGTTCTCTGCTGGGGAGATCAGCTTGGCATATGTTCCCACACAGGAGAACATTGCAGACCTTTTCACGAAGCCTTTGCCTAGGGAGAATTTTGAAGCTTTTTGCAAAGCTTTGGGCTTATTTCCTTTTGTGGAGTTATTTCCACATAGCTTGGCACTTCCTTATACATGAGTGCCAGCTTCTTGTTCACTGCATCACTCCCAGGGGAGATTTGTTGATATATTTAGGTAGTGATGTGTGTGAACACACTAGGACCGCCGGGGCACTTTTTTCCCTCTTTAGGAGGTTTTTTCCCCTGGCTTGTATATACGCCTATTGCCCTGATGGGCTACTTATCTTTGTACATTCTCTAGTAATACATTCAGTATTGTGTGTTTGTGCTCCAAGCTTCTTCTTCTTCCTTGTGCTGTTCGCGTGCTTCCGCAGACGTCTATCTCCAACAGTACAATCTCTCATAAATCCTCCCACATCTTCTCTCCAATCTCTCTTAATCCACTCATTCACTTCCCTTGCTTGTGCTTGAGTGAATGGCTCTTCATATTGAGGCCTAATCTCAACTCCACTTACATAGTCCCTTGCCCATGAGGAAATTGCTAACTTGAAATATCTAAGGTTGGTAGTTTCCTTTCTCCAACTTCTCTATTCGGTTAGCATAGTCAGCCATTGCTTAAGCTTCTATGCTTCCTAAACTTCTTTTGAGTGTGATGGAATAACCAAGTTAAAATTGATTACCTTCCTATAGCTTCCTCCCTTTATATATATATATATATATATATATATATATATATATATATATATATATATATATATATATATATATATATATATAGAGAGAGAGAGAGAGAGAGAGAGAGGTTTGCTCCTAGCTTCAAAATCCACTTCTGGAATTTGATGTAGTTTGTAGGTCTGATGCAAGTCCTTTCTTGAGAGCTTTATGAGCTTCAAATGATTTTTTGACCTCCTTCAATAATCCCAAATGCTTTGAAGTGCTTTGATACTTTTTTGGGGGATGAACCAACATGCCTATGTAGCTTTGGAAGGTTGTAGGCCCTCACAAGTTTTTTTCCAGAGTGAACTAGAGTCATTGTTTTGGCTCTGTGTCTCTTGGATACAAAATGGAGATCCACTCATGCTGATACAAATGGAAATGAAGTAGAAGAACTCATGTAGTCAACACTAAGTTCATAGTTGGAAGAGAGAAAGGTTGTACCATTGTATACCAACTTGCATAGGACCTTTATACATGTTTGGACCCTGAATGCATTTGTATTCACACCTTGAATTTGCACATTCCTTGGATACAAAATCTATTTCTTTGATTTAACATTCAAAATTCTTGACCCAACACACAAAGTTCTTAATGGGGTGTGTATACTGTTGGAATATGCATGTCCACACCATCTCTTCAACGTATTATTATAGGTTGAACTCTTTATTAAAGTTCATTATATTCTTAGAGTGATTTATTATGTTTTCCACATCATCCATAGTCATGAATAAAGCATATTGAAAAGTGTTCCTATAATTTAGGAAAAATTTCAAGACAGCAGCACACCTTTTATAAAGGCAGTCTTGCATGGATCATACCTTGCTAACTGTGCATCCTTTTTGGTTGATCTAAAAGCTGAAATGTTCTCCATATTATCTGGTATCAGGTCACCAAAAATCTCCCAAAAAATGCATCTCCAAACTCAAGTTATGCTGGCCGCAAGTTGGTAGGTAGAGAATTGGTAGATTGCTGAAAATGGCTAGTAGGCCAACTTTGGAAGCTTGTATCTTGAGCTACGTGCGTCATCTCAAAATGATTTCTTCAGCAAATTGTTCTCCATATCATGCAAAATCTCCATCTAAAACAGTTTCACCAAACTCCCACACATTAGAGAGTTATGCCTTTTTAAACAGAAACTTCTGAGCATTTTTTAGAAGATAGACAGAGGGCTGGAGTTGAGAGACAATCAACTAATTTCTTGTAGTTGTGGAATGCATCCTAGGGACTAAAGTGGAGTGGTGTATACCACACACTCTTGACCATTATACATTGGCTTCATTTGTATCATTGAGCTCATTTGATAGTGTTATTAGCTTTGTTCTTTTCAAGTAGTTTGAGCTTGAGTTAGCTTCTACTACTAAACTTTGTATTCTTGTTGGTTTAAGGATTGCTCACTTATTTGTCTCTCATATCTCATCTCATATATTCTTTGAGAGCGTGTTTAAGCTCAACTCCTCATTTTTCACATGGTATCAAAGCACCTAGGTTAGAAGTGCCTAGTGTGAGCATATTTGAGTAAAGCGAAGAGTCTCCATTCAACTTGTTGCAGCTGAAGATGGCACCAAGTCTCCATAACCTACACTTAGAAGGAATTGAAAAGCTCAATGGCAACAACTATGCTACATGGAAGGTAAAGATGGAGTCCTTACTTTTCTTTCAAGATTGTTGGGATTTAGTTTCGATGGACAGACCGACTGGAAGTGAAGAAGAATTGTCCAAATGGGATAAGAAGGCCATGTTTGCAGTTCATATGATAAGGTTGAGTGTCAAAGATGACATTCTCAGCCATCTCCTTGATGTGAAGACTCCCAAGAAGGCATGGGAGACATTGAAGAATATCTACGAGTCCAAGAGCACCTCAAGGCAAGTGGCATTGGGGGTTGAACTTACCGATTGTACGAGGAAGCAAGGAGAGGATGCTTCAAGCTTCATCAAGAGAGTCAAGGATCTACATCAACAACTAGTGGCTATTGGAGATAAGATGTCTGACAACGAGCTCTCTACAATCATCATCCATGGATTGCGAGATGGATATGAAGGCTTAGTTCAAGGCCTCATCATCTTGAGGGAGAAGCCATCTCTTGAGGAGATGGAACAAATTTTCAGAGATGAAGATCAAAGGCAGACTGCAATGAAGTCAATACATGATGGAGGAAAGGCATCAACATCGAATGAAAAAGCACTCTTCTCATCAAGGGGAAGAGGAAGATTCAACACACAATGAGCAAGAGGGCAGCATCAGCCCACTCACAACCAAGGTCGACAAGATCATGAAGGTAATCAATCTTTCCAAGAAAGAGGACATCCTTCCTCAAGAGGTAGAGCAAGAGGAGAAGATAGAGGTAGATATTACTCTATCCAATGTTACAATTGCTCTAGGTATGGCCATTTTGCTAAAGATTGCAAGAGTAATCAAGATAATGGGAGAGGAAGATCAGCCCACTACATGGATGGAGAAGGTGGAAATAAGTCCACTCATTTTGAAGAAGATTCTTCACTTGTATCATTAGAAGAGATAGCAGCCCATACACATGATCCCAAAGAGGAACCATGGTGGATCGATAGCGGAGCAAGTTCTCATATGACTTCTCATGCTCAATACTTTTCTAATATTGATGATTCTCATAATGGTATTATCTTTATAGTAGATAGTACTCCAAATTCTATTGTAGGGAAAGGTGACATACCCATTCGATTGGGAACGAGAGAGAAAAATACACTCGGCAATGTTCTCTTGGTACCATCGCTTACCAAGAATCTACTTTCAATTGGAGCTATGACTGAGAAGGGACTCAAAATAGAGTTTGAAGGCCAACAATGCCTCATTAAAGATCCAAAGAATTCCTACAAAGTGATTGCTAGAGGAAGAAAGTAAGGAAAGCTTTTCAAGTTAGAAGGAGAAGTCTCAACATTTTCAACAATGGGAAATGACAAAGCAGCTCCCATTATGCCTACCGAGTTATGGCACAAGAGGTATGGTCACTTGAACTTCAATAGTATGTGTATGCTGAAGGAGAAAGGCATGGTCATTGGAATTCCAGCCTTACAAAGGATTGAAAAAGTGTGTGAAGGGTGCTGCCTTGGAAAGCATGCTAGTGAAGTGATTCGTTGGCGATGCACCACCATGCACTCTCCTTCTCGAGAGCTCCACGACAATATGCTCGAAGTAGAAAAACGAGCTCCTGACGCCGCACAAAGTACTCCGCACAAAGTACTCCGCACAGAGGCTGTAGAATACGTAGAAAACACAGTACACAGGGAGCACGAAGACAAACTTCTTAGGTCTTACAAATGCGGTCGAACTTACAGTCTGTGACTGACCAGGCCACTATATGTTTTATTAAAGAACATATACAAAGAAGTGTCCGGTGGCCATTTGGCCTTTCACATGGACACTAACGGTAACAATCTCCCACTAAAGGCCAATATGGCCAGAGTAACTATGGGAGAAAAATAAAGAATGATAAAGAATACCTGAGTGGAAGTATACAAACTATACCTCCCACCTGATGGGCATGTTACACAGTATACAAGTGACTGTGTAAGATCAAGAATCAAGTAACCCCCATCAAATGACAACAGTGTCGAAAGCTATCCTGTGGTAGAGCTTTAGTCAAAGCATCTGCAACATTATCTCGAGTGTGAACCTTCTCAAGAATAATGCTCTCAGTGGCTAAGCAATCTCTAATGAAGTGGTACCTCACCTCAATGTGCTTTGTCTTTGCATGATAGACCGGATTCTTAGCCAAAGCAATGGCACTCTGACTATCACTAAGCAAGTGAGGTACATGCTGAGGTAAACCCATATCACAAGCAAGACGAGAAAGCCACAATGCTTCCTTACATGCCTCACTTGCTGCAACATACTCTGCTTCTGTGGTGGAAACAGCTGTACATTCTTGAAGACGAGATCTCCAAGAGATAGCACCTCCAGCAAAATGAAAAATGTACCCTGATGACGTAGACTTATGATTGTCTACACAACCAGCATAGTCAGAATCTGTGTAACCAATAATGGATGCTTTTCCTCTACCTAAGCATAGACACTTGTCCTTAGTGCCACTCAGATATCTCAAAATCATTTTGACCGCTTCCCAATGTTTCTTGCCAGGATTAGACATATATCTGCTCACAACTCCCACTGCAAATGCAATGTCTGGTCTCGTAGCTACCATAGCATACATGAGACTACCAACAACAGACTGATAGGGAATTTTGGTCATGAATTCCTTTTCCTCATCTGATTTGGGGCGGTCATCCTTGCTCAATTTCACATATGTGGGTAAAGGTGTACTCAATGCCTTTCCACCTTGCATATTGAATCGGTGAAGTACTTTGGATATGTACTCACTTTGAGACAAGTATATGCATCTTTTACTCCTATCACGAGTAATGCGCATGCCAAGAATGTGTTTGGCATCCCCCAAATCCTTCATATCAAATGTCTGACTCAACTTCTTTTTGAGAATTGACAAATCATAAGAGGACTTCCCAGCAATCAACATATCATCGACGTAAAGTATCAAGCATATCAAGCTGCCATCAGAACATCTCTTTGTGTAGAGACAATGATCCTCATTGCTCCGAGAATAGCCTTCGGACTTCATAAAAGCATCAAAATTTTGGTACCATTGTCTAGGAGACTGTTTAAGTCCATACAAGCTCTTTTTGAGCTTACAAACTAGACTTTCCTTGCCAGGAACTACATAACCCTCAGGTTGTTCCATATAGATCTCATCTATAAGATCTCCATGCAAGAAAGCTGTTTTCACATCCATTTGGACTAGCTCAAAGTCCTCCATTTCAACGAATCCAAGCAACATGCGCAAAGTAGTCATCTTGACCACTGGAGAGAAGATTTCTTCAAAATCAACACCATGTTGTTGCTTAAAACCCTTTGCAACAAGTCGTGCTTTATATTTTGGAGAAGCACTATCTGATGTGAATTTCAGTTTATATACCCATTTACATGGTAAAGCTTTCTTGCCCTTTGGCAAAGGTACTAAGTCCCAAGTACCATTCTTGTGAATAGAATCAAACTCACTCTTCATGGCACGCTCCCACTTGACATTATCCTCTGTCTGCATAGCCTCTTTGTAGCAAGAAGGCTCACCGGCATCTGTTAGCATAACAAAATCTAAACCTGGAACATATCTATCAGGTGGATATGAGACATGTGCAGAACGTCTCAATGGTTGCTGAAAAGGAACATGTGCAGACTGATCTGAATGGACGTTCTCTTGAACATCCCTATGTGCAGCATTTTTATGCATGCTAACCGGAGGACTAGTATCCTCAAACACCACTCTTCTCACTTCAACCTCCTTAATGGGCTGTTTATGCATCTTAGACTCATTAAAAATGACATCACTACTTCTGATCACTGACCGTGTTTCAGGATCCCATAAGCGATATCCAAATTGTCCTTCTCGACCATATCTAAGAAAAATGCATTTCTTTGACTTATGGTCCAACTTTTGTCTAAGATTCTTGGGTATATGAACATATGCTTCACACCCAAAAACTCGAAGATGATCATAATATGGTGGTTTCCCTGCCCATAACTCTTGTGCCACTTTCAGACCTTTGGCAGTACTAGGTGAAAGGTTAATGACATGAACTGCAGTCAATACTGCTTCTGCCCAAAAACCTTGTGAGAGGTTTGCATGATGCAACATAGAGACTACTCTATCTTGAATAGTTCTATTCATCCTCTCAGCTACACCATTCTGTACTGGGGTATAAGGAGCTGTAAACTCTCTACGAATCCCTCTAGACTAACAAAAAAGGTTGAATTCATGTGAGGTATACTCACCCCCATTATCTGAACGTAAAGCCTTAAGCTTAGTTCCTTTTTCAGTCTCAACTGAAGCAAGCCATTTTCTGAAAGTAGGGAATACATCATCCTTTGACTTGATAGGATATACCCAGACTTTTCTAGTAGCATCATCTATGAAAGTGACAAAGTAAAGAGAACCACCTAAGGACCTAGTGGGCATAGGACCACACACATCTGTATGAACGAGATCTAAAGGCTGAATTGAAGAATCAATGTGCGTTCTATGCACATTTCTGGTTTGCTTTCCATATTGACAATGCTCACAAAATGGAAAATCAGAGAAAGATAACACAGGTAAGTAACCAGAATGAGAAAGATTTTCCATTCCACTACGAGATATATGGCCCAAACGACCAAATACAAGCCATAGGCTGTTCAGTAACAGCTAACAAGTGTTCTTTCTGTGATACAAATAAAGGATAAAGTGAGCCAACTTTGCTTCCTTTTGCAATAACCATATTGCCCTTTGATATACGAAAGGACTGAGCATAGAAGACCACCTTGTAACCAAGGTCATCAAGTTGACCAACTGACATCAAACTGCGTGATAACTGAGGTACATGGCGTACATTATGCATAGTAAATTTTGAACCATCAATGAACTGCACAACCACATCTCCAATCCCCACAACATCACACTGGTAAGAGTCACCAAGTCTCACGGTACCAAGAGACTTTGCTGCATAATTAGAGAACCATTCTCTATGTGGTGTCACATGGAAAGAAGCACCAGAATCTAGCAGCCAGGTGTGGGAAAGAGAATCAGCCCATAAGTGCCTCAGATGGCACAGTACTATCAAGTGTCAACACATCAGCATCGTCAAAAATAGCATTAATTTCTTCAATCTTCACAGTCGAAGTAGATGGTGCAGGTAACTGTTTAACATGCCCATCAACATTCTGTCCTTTACCTTTAGCATTCTTTAATGCATAACAATCTTCCTTCATGTGTCCTTTCTTATGACAATAATGGCATTCAATATCCCTCTTCCTTGATTTACTTCTGCTCTTATTCCGTTGACCATTCTTTTCCTTGTTCTTGCTCCTGCCACGTTGTTGATTCTTTCCTTGGTAAGAATCACGAACATTATATGCATCTCCACTCTGAGTGCCAACCATAGATTTTCTACGAATCTCCTCACTCAAGAGTGCTCCACATATGTCATCATAGACGAGTTTACCACCTGGTGCACTATTGCTAATAGCTATGCAAAATGTATCCCATGATGATGGCAGGGTGCATAACAGCAATACTGCTTTCATTTCATTGTCCATATCCATTTTTTGAGCCTGTAACTGGGAGAATATGGCATCAAACTCATTTAGATGAGCAGCAACACTATCTGTGTCCTTCATACGAAGGTCGTATAATTTTCTCATCAGATATACTTTATTTGATGCCGTCTCTTTTTCATATGTATTGCATAACTTCTTCCAAAGCTCCTCTGCACTTTCACAGTCTAATACTATAAAGTAAACATTATCTGCCAGGTGCAAGCGAATGGTAGACCTGGCCATTTCATCTAACTCATCCCAATCATCTTCATCCATGTCAGCAGGCTTCTTTGAAATCCCATTTACTGGCTTCCATTGCCTTCTTTGAATCAGCACATCTTTAATCTGATTCTTCCATAGAGCAAAGTTTGTGCCATCAAATTTTCGGATCTCAAAATGGTCTTTGCCCTGCAAGTTATAGCTCCTCCTCGGAACGCTAGCACTAGACCCTGATCCACCGGATGTGCCTGAGACCTCTGATGCCATGATCGTAGCGAACTGAATAGAATGATAATGGAGCTAGAAGAGTCCAAACACCAACAAATAAGTGTATCAAGGAGTAAATCGACCACTATATAGTTGACTAAACCAGAAATCTGGAAAAATTTTGCCAGAGTATCCTCTGCAAAATTAGCATATGACCAGTGTTAAAGTATCATAAAACTGCAAGTACTGACATGTCTACCTGCATAGTGAATCACTGACTCCACTGCATATAATCAGTTACCCAATAGAAGCCAACTAGGCTTATCGAGCACCTATGAACAACTATCATACATCTCCTATGGCGAGGCTAGGTAAGTCTTCCACCTGCATCACCGAAGAGACCCCGACATCTGGGTGTCTCCCAGTTAAGAAAACCTCACCACGACCCCCAAAGATTGATATTTATTGTCTGAGAAGTACAAGGAACACTCTTCTTGATATTCTTGGACTTGTGTGAAGAGAACTACATGCAAAAGTACTCCGAAATGGCTCCAAAAACACCCCAAAATTGCTTCAGAAATAGGCTTTAAAAGCAAAAATGAAGCTTTGAGGGACCAAAACTTGTTCAAGGTAATGTCAACCTTAGTCTTTCCCCTTCTTCAAACACCACAAGAGTGTAGCTTAGTGGCAAGAGATTGCCACGGTTAAGCGAGTTCTGGGGGGAACAGTACTGGGATGGGTGACCTCCCGGGAAGTACCGGGAACCTCTATATTCCTTGATCGTTGAGGTCCTCCCTGGCGCGCAGCCAACGGTGACTTCGGTGACTCGGATGACAAGGTATGCCAAGGTCTATGCCTTGGTCGCCACCTTAGTCGTAAGCCTTGGAGAAAGCCTGGGAGGGGGGGCTCGCTTCGCTCGCACAAAAGGAACAAAGCTTTTTTCCTCGAACTGCTCTGATACCAGTGAAGTGATTCGTTGGTGATGCACCACCGTGCACTCTCCTTCTCGAGAGCTCCACGACAATATGCTCGAAGTAGAAAAACGAGCTCCTGACGCCGCACAAAGTACTCCGCACAGAGGCTGTAGAATACGTAGAAAACACAGTACACAGGGAGCACGAAGACAAACTTCTTAGGTCTTACAAATGCGGTCGAACTTACAGTCTGTGACTGACCAGGCCACTATATGTTTTATTAAAGAACATATACAAAGAAGTGTCCGGTGGCCATTTGGCCTTTCACATGGACACTAACGGTAACAGCTAGGAGTAAGTTCTGAAAGAGCACCTCAAGGGCACATGATATACTTGATGTGGTGCATGCTGATGTATGTGATTCAACCCACACTCCCTCACTTGGAGGGAATATTTATTTTGTTACCTTCACGGATGATTTCTCTAGATATACTTGGGTTTATTTTATGAATTCCAAGGCTGATGTATTTCAGATTTTCAAACACTTTCATGCTACGGTGGAAAAGATGACAGGACGAAGACTAAAGACTCTATGGTCTGACAATGGATTTCAACCATTATCTACTTGAGAATGGCATTCGAAGGCAACTTACTTGTAGCTACACTCCACAACAAAATGGAGTGGCAGAGAGGAAGAATAGGACATTATTTGAAGCAGCAAGATGCATGCTCAAAGACAAAGGTCTGAACAACATCTTTTGGGCTGAAGCAATCATCACTTCATGCTATTTGATTAATAGGTCTCCTACCAAAGTCTTGAAGGGAATTACCCCCTATGAAGCTCTTCACAACATCAAGCCTAAGGTACATCATTTAAGAGTTTTTGGTTGCCTCACATTTTCTCACATTCCAGATGAAAAGAGGAAGAAGCTGGATTACAAGTCAAGGAAATGCATCTTTGTTGGATATAGTGATGTAAGCAAAGCTTACAAACTTTATGATCCATGTAATAAGGAGACATTCCTATCAAGGGATGTGATTTTTTATGAGAATGCAAGCTTCAATTCAGCATCAATTTCAGATTTGGATAAAAGCTCTTCAACAACAGTTAAAGTTGAAGTTCCCTCTTCTACACATGAGGAAACCATTGAAGAATTAGAGGAAGAAGGTGAAGATCATCGTGCAACTCTTAGAAGGTCTTCAAGGATAAGAACACAACCTCAAAGACTTACATATCAAGGAGGTAATTCCTCAAGTTTTGAGCAAAGTAATGTTGCTTTGCTTAGCAAAGAATGGCAAGAAGCTATGGACAAAGAGATGGCTGCTCTTCATCAAAATGGGACATGGGAGTTATGTCCATTACCTCCCAACAAGAAAGAAATCAGATGCAAATGGATCTACAAGCTAAAATTCAACAAGGAAGGGACGATAGATAGACACAAAGCAAGGTTAGTAGCTAAAGGATATTCTCAACAATATGGATTGAATTATGATGAAACATATGCCCCAGTAGCAAAGATGAGTTCAATTAGGTTATTACTTTCCCTTGCCTCCATATTCAAGTGGAAGGTGAAGCAAATGGATGTCAACAATGCCTTCCTCAATGGCATACTTGAGGAAGAAGTCTACATGCAACAACCGGAAGGATACATTGTCAAAGGTAAAGAGCACATGGTATGCAAACTTCTCAAAAGTTTGTATGGTTTGAAGCAAGCTCCCGAGCTTGGTATGCAAGGATTGATGAGCATCTTTGCTCTCAAGGCTTTCAAAGAAGCAATGCTGATCATAGTTTGTATTATAAAGTCAAGGGAAAAGATATTGTTATTGTTCTTCTATATGTGGATGATCTTATGTTGACAGGAAGCAATGAAGCAATGATTGAAGATGTTTAAAGAAAAATCTCTAAAGAGTTTGAAATGAAGGATCTTGGTGACTTACACTACATTCTTGGCATCGAAGTCTCTCGACTAGAGAAGGGAGATATATTTATCTCTCAATAAAAGTACCTTTTTTCCATTCTTGATAGGCTTGAGATGTCTCACTCTAAGCCGGTCTCTACACCTATGGAGTCAACTCTCAAACTCACGAAGGATGAGGATGGTGTTCCATATGATGAAACACTATATAGACAACTCATAGGATCTCTCCTCTATTTGACCATCACAAGACGTGATATTTGTTTTGCAGTGAACTCTCTCTCCCAATATCTACAAGCTTCCAAAGTATCTCATTGGAATACAGCCAAGAGGATACTAAGATATTTGAAAGGTACTTCTTCACTTTGAATTCTCTATGGAGGAGATACATTGAATCTTCATGAATTTAGTGATTCAGATTATGCAGCAAACTTGGTTGATAGAAAGAGCATAAGTGGAAATGCCTTCTTCCTAGGCAATGGAGCTATTTAATGGAGTTCCAAAAAGAAAGTATGATCAACTTGTCCTCTACAGAAGCTGAATACAAAGCTCTCACAACCTCAGCTTGTGAAGCTATTTGGCTGAGAAGATACTTGGATGAGATTGGTTTCATTGAAAACCAACCTACCACCATTCATTGTGATAATGTCTCAGCTGAATCTTTGGTGAAGAATCCAGTCATGCATCAACAAACCAAGCACATTGAAGTGAGGGAGCACTTCATCAGAGAGGAGATAAAAAGTGGTGATATCATCTTACACCATTGCAACACAAAGGAAAATGTGGTTGACCTCTTCACTAAAGCTCTCAGCAAGGAGTTGTTCATCAAGCATAGATCATCACTTGGCATGATGGAGCTCCCCTTAAGGGAAGGAAGTCATGAGTAAGGGAAGGCTCATCATGCATCTTCAACAAATGAGGGAAGGCTCATCTTCATATGCCTTCAGCAAGCATTTTATTTCAGGTTCTTATTATTTTGATGATGTTGGACTTGAGGGAAGGTGTTGGAATATGCAAGTCCACACCATCTCTTCAAAGTATTATTATAGGTTGAACTCTTTATTAAAGTTCATTATATTCTTAGAGTGATTTATTATGTTTTCCACATCAGCCATATTCGTGAATAAAGCATATTTGAAGTCAATGCCAAGTTGGAAAAGTGTTCCTATAATTTAGGAAAAATTTTAGGATAGTAGCATACCTTTTTTGAAGGCAGTTTTGCACAGATCATACCTTGCTAACCATGCATCCTTTTTGGTTGATCTAAAAGTTGAAATGTGCTTCATAATATCTGGTATCAGCTCACCAAAAATCTCCCAAAAACTCATATCCAAACTCAAGTTATGCTAGTCGCAAGTTGGTAGGTAGAGAATTGGCAGATTGCTGAAAACGGCCAGTAGGCCAACTTTGGAAGCTTGTATCTTGAGCTATGTGTGTCATATCAAAATGGTTTCTTTAGCAAATTTGTTCTCATATCATGCAAAATCTCCATCTAAAACAGTTTCACCAAACTCCCACGCATTAGAGAGTTATGCCTCTTTAAACAGAAGCCTCTGAGCATTTTTTAGAAGACAGACAGAGGGCTGGAGTTGAGAGACAATCGACTCATTTCTTGTAGTTGTGGAGTGCATCCTAGGGATTGAAGGGGAGTGGTGTATACCACACACTCTTGACCATTATACATTGGCTTCATTTGTATCATTCAGCTCATTTGATAGTGTTATTAGCTTTGTTCTTTTCAAGTAGTTTGAGCTTGAGTTAACTTCTACTACTGAACTTTGTATTCTTGTTGGTTTAAGGATTGCTCACTTATTTGTCTCTCATATCTCATCTCATATATTCTTTGAGAGTGTGTTTAAGCTCAGCTCCTCATTTTTCACATATACAATAATAGATTGCCCTCCTAATCCTTAAAAAGTATATTTAGGCACGATTTGATCGAATTATAACTAGAGTGCACATACCCTAGGGGGTATCATTTCTTTTTCACATGATAAATATCCTTACTTGTAATTTCTTTTTCTTTTCTATTAATTTTTACTCAAAAGATTTCAATTATACATAACTTGGCATCATCATTAACATAAAAAAAGAGGAAAAAAAAAGCACCACAAAAGTATGATGGAGGGCTAAGAAATGGCAAAGCATAAAAGAGGAATGAATTGTTGGTGCATAGAGCAAGCCTATGTGCTTGACCAATGCACATTGGACTTTGCATGATTCATGATGATTAAACGTACTTCTATTTTATCATATGGTTTGAAGACCTCAAAGGTTAAAAAACTTTTTTATCTTACTAAATATAAAAGAGAAGGATGGAGAAAATCTCATGATCTAACGGGAGTCAAACCCCATGAATTCATTTGAATTCAAATTCAAAATCATCCTTTAATAATATGGATTAATTTTAGGTGGAATCTCTAACCAATTTGAAATTTAAAAAGGGTGTATATATACACCATCATTTGACTTACGAGTATTGAGGTAAGACTCACCTTAAGGAGGATCACCTTTCTAGGCTAACTTCAGGGGAGTCCCCTTAGGGAGTATTAGGTGAACTTCATGATGCTTACTTGCTCAATCTAGAAGTAGCACCTAACTGGACCAAAACTATAGTGCCTATTCTAACTTTTGGATCTAACCATCCTGTACTGAAAGCCAAAGATAAAGACTTTGTGAGGTCATAAAAATTTCACATACTAGCAGGTAGTGTGTATAAGCACACTGATTAAGGCATATTGGCTTGCTGTGTGGATGAAGATGAGGATCTGAAGTGGTTGTGAATAGCACACATATGTGCATTGAAGCAACATTAATCCAAGTATAAAACCCTATAGATTCACCAAAGATTAGTGTATATTGGCCAACAATGGAAGCAGATGTCCATAGGATGTGCAACGAATGCCCAATTTGTGTTGTTAAACCGCCAGTGGAACATGCCACTTTGTATCAAATATCCTTAGTACCAGATTGGAGCAAACCTTTGGTAACCTTTTTGAGGACGAAAACTTTTGCTCAAGAGATGACATTGGCTAGACAAAAGAGTTTAGAGCAAGAAGCCCAAGACTACGCATTTATTGGAGATAACTTATACAAACACAAAAGAGATGGATATCTAAGATTGTGTGTCCATGAGAGTGAATACCTCAAGATTTAAGAATCTGCCCACCCATTCAAAACAGTTTGCACAAGTGAACTATCAAGAAAGACTTCATCAGTAGAAATCAACTGCTCCTTCAAATCTTTGATCTTTGTCAAAAAACTATCCATGGAATCTCCTTCATTCATGTGCTCACTCTCCAACTATTTTCAGAGGTAAGCAACAAAAGCCTCATTCCTTACCTGGTATAAAGTGATAAGTGCATCCCAAGCATCCTTTGTGTTGAGATATCAAGATCAACATATGATCTAGGATAACACATATCACTTTTTCGTTTCTCTCACATGTATATTGGTCACACCGATATATGTCAATGACACTTCATTGACCTTTATTAGATTTATCTACTGAGAGTGATGGCACATTTGTTTCTTGCCAGGTCATTCATTTGCAGGCATTAGGTTTTTTCCTTATGTACTAGTCTTTATATATTGCACTTTTTGTATTCTTGCTTTTAGGTAATTCTTGTCATTCCTTTTATGTAATAAAAGAAGAAGAAGAAGATTATTCTTCCTTGCCTCAATCTGTGTGTGTGCTTCTCCTTGATTGTGAGAGTGTGTGTGAGCTCTCTTCTTATCTCCTTCCTCGTGACATGGTATCAGAACTATTGTGACTATAGAGAGCTCGTGGAGAAGGCTGACGATGAAGAGTACGCGAGAAGGTGTGGAGAAAGAACGATTCACAAATGACCTCATATTGCTATGAAAATTGCCATCTCGGCCTTTGTTTCAAGCGTGCAAGGTGGAGCCCACAGAAAAACAAGGTCTGTTTGCAAAAATGTAACTTGCATCATGTTTGGCAACACTCATATATTTTAGATCCAAAATTCCAAGTGATTCCGTGTAGTGTTGATATATGAAAACTGTGTTTTTCTGGGATCAAATTGTCACGTCATAGTGCGAGAGTGTTCACGTAGAAGTGTTGCTTGTAGTGTTTTGCAGTGTTGTGAATTGCTGTAGAAATGGCAAACGTAGATGGAACAGGAAAATATTCCAAATTTTGTTGATCTGGTATCTATGCTAATTATTGAAGAAAAGAATCTTGGTGAGGATTTAAGGAAAACCCAATTCTAAGCAACTGTTCTACTATGGACGAGGAAGAGGAAGAGGCAGAGGCTTTGGAAGCGAAAGAGGACACAATAACCAAGGTCAAGGTCAACAACAAAATCATGCAAGAGGAATAGAACAGTTTTGAGGCAGGGGAGCCAAAGAGGTCGCAGAAATTTCCAAAGAAATGATCCAGGTAGTGTCAGTAAAGGATGCTGGAATTGTGGTAAACCTGGACGCTTTGAACATGATTGCAGGTTGAAGAATCAAAATAACAGAAGGCAACAAAACAACTATGCATCCACAAGTGCAGATGATTCTAAGAAGCTGTTCATGGTTCAACATCATATGATGAATAGGATGTCTGTTGATGTTTCAAAATCGAATAGTAATGTCTGGTATGTTGATTCAGGTGCTTCAAATCACATGACCAATCATGTAGAATGGTTTAGTAGTTTGCAAAAATTGCCAGTTCTTGGATATGTTGAAATAGGTGATGACACAACACACCCTATCGAGCATATAGGAAGCATAGCATTGTCTACGGAGGATGGGAAGGTAAAACATCTTGCTGATGTGCTACATGTTCCAAATATAACAAAGAATCTGGTTTCTATTGGACAAATGGTTGACCAGGGATTACAAGTCAGGTTCAATGCTGATGTGTTATATGTAGAAGAGTACAAGTAGGATGGAGGATTGATTGCCAAAGGAAACAAAGTGGGTAGGATGTTCACCTTAAATGTGAAAATTCTTGAAATGAATGCAACCATGTTTGCAAAAGGTGTAGGAGTTATTGCTAATATAGAGATATGGCATAAACAAATTGGACATGCAAACTTCGATGCAATTCAAGGAGATTGTCAATGGACTACCAAATTTCAAAGTTGCAGGAATGCAAAAGGTATGTGCAGCATGTCAATTTGGTAAAAAATCAAGAGCATCATTTTCACATGACAAGCATGCTAGTGAGAATGTACTAGATATAGTACATACAGATGTTTGGGGTCCTGCAAAGACCACATCTATGGGCGGTTGTAGGTTTTATGTTACTTTCATTGATGATCATACACGGAAAGTATGAGTATATTTCATGAAAGAGAAGAGTGAGGTGTTCACTCACTTCCAAAATTTTAAAGCTGTGGTGGAAAAGTAGATAGGGAAGTATATTCAGACATTAAGGTCTTATGTGTTGGAGTTAGACGTCTATGGAAGCACGCGAACAGCACAAGGAAGAAGAAGAAGCTTGGAGCACAACACACAAGACTGAATGAATTACTAGAGAATGTAAAAAGATAAGTAGCCCATTAGGGCAATAGGCGTATATACAAGCCGGGGGAAAAAACCTCCTAAAGAGGGAAAAAAGTGCCTCCGCGGTCCTAGAGTGTTCACACACATCACTACCTAAATATATCAACAAATCCCCCCTAGAAGTGATGCGGTGAACAACGAGCTGGCACTCATGTATAAGGAAGTGCCAAGCTATGTGGAAATCACTCCACAAAAGGAAGTAAGCCCAAAGCTTTGCAGAAAGCTTCAAAATTCTCCCTAGGCAGAGCCTTCGTGAAAAGGTCTGCAATGTTCTCTTGTGTGGGCACATATGCCAAGCTAATCTCCCCAGCAGAGAACCTCTCCCTGACATAATGATAATGCACCTCAATGTGCTTAGTGTGAGCATGGAACACAGGGTTCCTTGCAACTGCCAATGCGCTCTGACTGTCAGTGAAGATGGTGGTGGTAGAGGACTGACCAACACCCAAATCAGCCATAAGGTGTCTGAGCCACACACACTCAACAGTCGCTGTGAAAGTTGCCCTATACTCAGCCTCACAACTGGAAGTGGCCACAGTAGGCTGCTTCTTGCTCAACCAAGATATACATGAGCTACCAAGCATGAAGCAAAAGCCACTAGTGGACACACGAGTGTCATAGCAACCAACCCAAGTAGCCGAACACCACTCAAGTAGTTAAAGCTTAACCGCTTGCCAATGCTTGACACCTGGCAATGCGTAAACCTGCTCATCTGTGAGACAGCAAACTTAATATCTGACCGAGTAATGCATAAGTAAATCAAGCATCCAACAACCTGCTGATAGAGGACAACATCAAATGCATCTCCAACATCATGAAGACTCAATCCTAAACATGTCTCCATAGGAGTGGCAATAGGCTTATAGTCTTCAAGGCCAAAACGCTGCAATAATGTGTCAATATATTTTGTTTTACACAAAGCCAATCCACCATCAAGTTGCATAAACTGAATGCCTAAATAATGATGCAAATGCCCCAAATCAGACATCTCGAATGAGGCATGCAAATCAGCCTTAAAATCAGCAATATGCTTCTCAATAGGACCAGTGAGCAGCATGTCATCAACATAGACAACAATGATCAGAAGCACATCATTAGCACGCTTAACATATAAGGTGCTCTCAGTTGGACTGTTCACAAAACCATGTGCAATCAGATAGGCATGTATCTTCTCATACCAAGCACATGGTGCTTGCTTTAAACCATATAATACCTTCTTTAACCTGCACACCTGGTTTTCATGCCCTTTCTGCACAAAACCACGGGGTTGAAAAACATACTCTTCTTCATGCAGGTCATCATTCAGAAATGCAGTTTTAATGTCCAACTAATGTACATTCCAACCATGATGGGCTGCAAGTGCATAGATGCTCCGAACCGTAGTCATAGGGCATGTGGGTGCAAAGGTGTCATCAAAATCAATGCCTCTTTCCTGTGCATAACCCTTTGCAACAAGCCTAGCCTTATACTTGTCAATTCTACCATCAGGTTTATGCTTCAGCTTGTATACCCACTTAGTATCAATGGCTTTCTTGCCAGGAGGCAAGTCACATAAAGACCAAGTATCATTCTTCATTATAGCATCATATTCAGATTGCATAGCAGCCATCCAATTTTCTAAATTTTGTGCTTCATCAAAAGAAACAGGCTCATTCTCATCACAGAGACTAGGTGCAGCCATAGCATAGCAATCTGATGCGAAGGAGGCACTATGAGAGCCTGAACGAGTACAATATGACAAAGGTGCATCTAATTTGCTCTCACACAAAGTCTTCACCAGCCATTTTGGCATAGTTTTTGCCTCCTCAATATCAGCTCTCTCATTAACAAGTGCATCATGTAAATTTGCATCATAAATGGGATGATCTGCATCATCACATGAAACATGCAAAGGCTGAGAAGTTGCCTCATTAGGACCAGCAGTAGAGTGTCCACCTCTAAAAAGAGGCATCAAAGTATCATACGTCTTTGGAACTAACAGATGTCTCCTTAGTACATGAAAGCAATGGCTGAATAGCATCTTCCACAAAAACAACATCACGGCTAACAAGAATGGGTTTAGTCTGTGGATGATACAAACGATAGCCTTTACTTCCAGAACTGTACCCAACAAAAATACATTTTACTGCCTTATCATCTAATTTTCTGCAATGTTGTTCAGGCACTAGTGCATATGCCAAACAAACCAAAACCCGCAGATGAGCAACAGATGGCTTGCGATCATGCCAAGCCTCATATGGAGTGATAGACTGCAGCGCTTTAGTGGGACACCTGTTAAGTACATATGCTACACACATGACAGCCTCAAGCCAGAAACTATGTGGTAAAGCCTGACTCTTGACCATATACCTCGCCATCTCCATGAGTGACCTGTTCTTCCGTTCAGCAACTCCATTCTGTTGAGGTGTATATGGCACTGTACACTGGTGTTTTATCCCACATTCAGCCAGAAATGCATTACAATTAGAAGACATATATTCCCCCCCCCATTTTACATGCTGATAGATTTTCAGCCAAAACCAAAAACTATTTGAAGCACAAAAACACTTCGAACTTTGCTTTCAATGGATATACCCATGCATGCCTAGAAAAATCATCAATGAAAGTCACGAAGTAAAGATAGTTTCCAAAAGAAGGTGTCTGCATAGGACCACAGACATCACTATGTACAAGCTGCAATTTCTACGTAGCCTGAACTGAACCATCTTTTGGAAAGGAGGAACGCTGCATTTTCCCCAAAATACAGCCTTCGCATACATGTTTTCCAGGTGCCTCAAGCTTGGGCAAAGAAGAAACCATATCAGGTTTCTGCAGGCGTAGCAAACTAGCAAAATTCAGATGACCAAAGCGTGCATGCCAAAGCTTTGCATCTGACATAGCCTGAGAATCATGAACTGCACATGCCGAATCATTCACAGATTTTCATAGTCTATGAGTTTATACAACCCACGACATAAAATGCCAGAAGCAATAATAACATCGCCATTTGATAGATCATGAACTTTGCATCTATCATCAACAAATTTCACAACCAAGCCAATCTTGGCTAATGCAAAAATTGATAACAGTTTCTTCTTGATCCCTAGCACAAATAAAGCATCTGACAAGGTGAAAGAACTACCATGAGCAGTAGTTAGAATAATCTTACCAACTCCCATAACAGGATAAGAGGAGTTGTTGGCACATGTGACAGTATTCCCTATAGGGGCAGGCTCAAGTGAAGAGAAGAAACTGCGCTGCGAGGTAATATGTTTGGTCGCCCCACTGTCAAAGTACCAAACATCTGAGTCCACTGCAGACATGCACTCCTCATGAGAAGATGGGTCAAAACTGTAAACAGTAGTAAACACCCATTCTTCTTCCTGCACAAGATTAGCAGACTCTGTTTTTGGTGTAGAGGCTTCTGCAACAACCATTCCAGCCTCCTTTTACTTTGCCTCTTTTGCAGCCAGTTTTGGACAGTTCTTTATGATATGATCATTCCCTTTACAATACTTGCAAAACAATTTCTGCTTTTCTGATTTCTTCTCATCTTTATCGTGGTTCTTCGAATGTGCAGCATTCACAGATTTTTGCTTACTAGTAGAAGAGCTCCATTTTCCTTTGCCCTTCTGACTAGCCAAGAAAGCTTGATCTGCAACACGCATAATGGACCTATTCTGCTTGGACTGATCTTCCTGTAACAGAACAGAGACTAACTCCTCAAATGACAAGGCATTTGGATTGCCTTTCATCATCAATCGAAGAGTAGAAGCAAAACTTTGATATGAATCAGGAAGACCATTCAGAATGCTCTGCACAAGTGAGCTATCTGGTATAACCTCATGAGCAGAAATCAACTATTCCTTCAAGTCTTTGATCTTTGTTAGAAAATTGTCCATAGAATCACCTTCATTCATGTGCTCACTCTCCAACTGTTTTCGGAGGTAAGCAACACGAGCCTCATTCCTAGCCTGGTACAATGTGGTAAGTGTATCCCAAGCATCCTTTGCTATTCTGCAAGAGCGAATGTGAGGAATAATAGCATGTTTGACAGACAAAGCTATCAATGCATGTGCTTGAGCATCTATGCCATCCCAACAAATTTGCTCTGCAGTAGGTGCAATAGAAATAGCAGCACGAACAAGAATTTGTAGAATATCATCTTCGACACCATCTCCGTCAGCTTCAGCACCTGTATTTGTAGTACTTGTAGTCACAGGTGTAACAGGACGTCTTTCAACACCCTGCACAATCTTCCACAGTCCTTTTGCAACCAATACATGTCGCATCATATAAGCCCATAATGGGTAGTTGGTACCATCCAACTTATCCTCAACAGCCAACATACGGAATACATCACTGCTTTCAGCCATGGCCGGTGACTAATATACCTTGATGCAAAAAATTGAATGTATCTCAAAAAGTTGAACGGAACTACCCAGATGAGTTCTGCTAAACCTGTAGCAGACTTGGAGATGCTTATACTGGCGAATTGAAACATGTATATACCTTTGGCACAAAAAGACGAAATAGCCTGCACAAGCGCTACGGTAGTGCGTTCAGAGGCCAAAACAAACTCAAATCGCGATTTCGACACCACAAAGCGAAGATGTTTTGATCTCTGAAACACCTTGAGTATGCTCACCAAATTTCGTGCGAATCTGAGACTGCAACTGGAGGAGTGTCGACGACGCCCTAGATGAAGCGGCGACCTTCTCTGATACCAATTGTTGGAGTTAGACGTCTGCAGAAGCACGTGGACATCACAAATAAGAAGAAGAAGCTTGAAGCACAACACACAAGACTGAATGTATTACTAGAGAATTTAAAAAGATAAGTAGCCCATTAGGGCAATAGGCATATATACAAGCCGGGGGGAAAAAACCTCCTAACGAGGGAAAAAAGTGTCCCGGTGGTCCTAGAGTGTTCACACACATCACTACCTAAATATATCAACATTATGAGGAGGTGAATATATGTCAAATGAGTTCAGCAACTATCTTAAAAGTCATGGAATTTGACGTTAGTTTTCACAGGTACACACCACAACAAATGGGCGTTATTGAATGCAAAAACAGACATATTGCAGAAATAGCAAGAGCCTCGATGGCTAAGAAGAATATGCCTCATTGTTATTGGACAGAAGCTATGCATACTTTTGTATGCATCATGAATAGAACTCCGATTGTTGTTGTACATCAAGTTACACCTGAAGAGAAGTTTATAGGTAAAACGCCAAACTTATCACATTTGAAAGTTTTTGGTTGTATTGCATATGTACATGTTCCAGATGAGTTGAGGATGAAGCTTGATCCAAAAGCATAAAAATGTGTCTTCATTGGATACTCCCTTGAGCAAAAGGGATATAAATGTTATAACCCACTCACACGACAAGTGAAGGTGAGCAGACATGTGGTATTTGATGAAATGTCAAGCTTGTATGTAGATGCCAAAGATGGGCTTAATCTTGAATCAATTGACAAAGAAAATGTTGAAATCTCAAGTTTTGAGTGGACCGGATGCATCACCAAGCAATAGTTCCAACTCAAATCCATGGAGTGGAAGATGGCGTGGAAATTTTAGTCCAACAAATTCATCAAATACATCAAAGAAAGGTAAAGAAAAGCTTTTTGCTGGTAGTGAAACATGTGTAAGTTTTGAAGACATTGATGGAGATTCAAGCGGTTTAGAAAAGAGCCTTGATGAAGAGCTTGGATTGCCCTCTATGAAGACTCCATGTGTAAGAAAGGCACATGCAGATGATACAAGGAGAAGTGACCTAGGACCAAGAAGATCTGGGAGGATGCGGGATTCAATGCAACGATTGACATGTGACAGTTACATGGCTCGTCATTGTGTCTATATGACCAAAGGTAATACAAGATGCTGAACCTTCTTGTTTTAAAGATGCAATTGGAAATGTAGATTGGGAAAAAGCTATGCTTGAGGGGATGGCTGCACTTTATGGAAATGATACATGGAAGTTGGTTCCATTGCCACAAGGAAAGAAACCCATAGGTTGTAAGTGGGTTTACAAGGTAAAGCACAATGCTGATGGTAGCATAAGTAGGTACAAAGCATGATTGGTAACAAAAGGATATGCACAGACATATAGCATTGATTATGAGGAAACATTTAGCCCTGTAGCTAAAATTTTTGCTGTTAGAACACTTGTTGCATTAGCTACAACAAAAGGATAGACTTTGCATCATATGGATGTAAAAAAAATGCTTTCCTATATGGTGAGTTATAGGAAGAAGTATAGATGGACCAACCACAAGGATATGAAGATTCAAAGCATCCAGAATATGTTTGTAGGTTGCAAAAGGCTTTGTATGGGCTTAAGCAAGCTCCTCATGCATGGCATGCAAGGATTGTGGATTACTTATCCACCATTGGGTTTTGCGTGATGCAGATCATTCACTATATGCAAGGAAGGGTGATGATGGCATCACAATTGTGGCTATTTATGTTGATGACTTGATTGTAGGTGGTGATAATGAAGAGAGCATCAAAGAGGTAAAGCAACTTCTTATGCAAATTTGACATGAAAGGACTTGGTGTGTTGTGCTACTTCTTGGACATTGAGTTTATACATACAGAAATAGGTATATGGATGTCACAAAGGCAATTTTCCTTGAATATGCTGCAAAAGTATGGTATGGCTGATTGTAAGCCAATTTCTATGCCATTAGATCAGAATTTGAAGTTGGATACTACATCAGGTGAAGCATTGGAAAATGCTACTATGTATAGGAAAATTGTGGGAAGTTTGATATATTTCATAATTACGAGGCCTGATCTTAGCTACACTAATAGACTTGAAAGTCAATTTATGCAGGTTCCCAAGAAGCCACATTTGGATGCTCTGAGATGCACTCTACATTATGTGAGTGCTACTTTGTATTCTGCATTGTTTTATGAAGTTGGTGTAGATTTGCAGGTTCATGGATACACCGATGCGGATTGGGCAGGTAGTATTCTAGATAGAAGATCTACTAGTGGTTTTCTATTCTCACTTGGGAGTGCAACTATTACATGGAGCAGTAAGAAGCAACCCACTGTTGCTTTGTCGAGTACAGAGGATGAGTATAGAGGTGCTGCAATGGCAGCATGTGAAGCATCATGGTTGGAGATGCTACTTGCAGATTTAGGTGTGGAAGTGCAAAAGCCTATCACCATTTATTCTGATAATCTTAGTAGGATACAATTGGCACAGAATCCAATTTTTCATGCTACAACAAAGCATATCGAGGTACATTATCACTTCATCAGAGAGAGGGTATTAGCAGGTGATATCGATCTTGTTTTTTTTCCTTGCCTCAATCTGTGTGTGTGCTTCTCCTTGCTTGTGAGAGTGTGTGTGTGTGAGCTCTCTTCTTATCTCCTTCCTCGTGACACTTTGTTGTTATACATGAGTGAATGTGAGAAATAATGGCATTTTTGATAGACAAGGCTATCAATGCATGTACTTGAGCATCTTTGCCATCCCAAAAAAGTTCATCTATAGTAGGTGCAGTAGGAACCATAACACGAACAGGAACCTAAAGAATATCACTATCTTCAACACCATCTACATCAGCTTCAATAATTGTATTTACAAGAGTAATATGATGTTTTTCAACACCTTGCATGATATTCCATGGTCCTTTTGCAACCAATACATGATGCATCATATAATCCCATAATGGGTAATTGGTACCATCCAAATTATCCTCAATGTCCAACATATGGAATACATCACTGCTTTCAACCATTGCCACTGACTAAGATAACCTAATCTAGAAAAATGATTGTATCTTAAAAAGTTGAACAAAACTACCCTGTTGGGTTCTACTAAACCTGTAGCACACTTTGAGGCACTTATATGGATGAATTGAAATCTCTATATATCTTTGGCACAAAAAGACAAAATTTCATGCATAGCTACTATGATAGTGCATTTGAAGGCTGAAACGAGCTTATATTGTGATTTGTACACCATAAAACAAAGCTATTTTGAACTCCTAATCACCCTAAGTATGCCCACCAATTTTCGTGCGATTTTGAGGCTGTGACCAAAGGGGTGTTGATGATGCCCTAGATGAATCAACGACCTGCTCTAATACCAATTGTTGGATTTTGAGGTCTGCAAAAGCACGTGAACCCACATATGAGTCGAAAAAAAAAAACATTTAGATCACATATGATACCTTTTGGGAGGGGTCAACGATGCCCTTCTTCATTTGGACTTTTCAAAACATGTGTAAAGGCATGTCTTTCCTCATTGTTGCTATTGAATCTTCATGTGTGGGTTGAAGGAGCTTAAGAAAGCTTCATATTCAAGTTTTGGATAGAGAAAATTGATAGGATCTATGGCATCATGAAACCACAACATTTGACTCCATCTTTTTTCTTTCCTTGAACCCACTGTTTCAAATTGTATCATGCTTAAATGATACAATCATCTTTAATACTAAGGCATGTTCGAATAATGGATAGTTTAATGCCTTTTTTGTGGATCTTTTGAGTTCAAATCCCAAACTCAAGCTCATCGGATATGCCTCGATTTGAAATCGACATAAATAACCAAAGGGATAATGTATTCTATAGTGTGTTAGGAAGTGTCCAACCTCCTAAACCATCCCTTTGCTGAGTTTCCAATCCAGTCATTAGAAGAGTTGTGAGCATGGTGGGATTCAAATTTGAGTTGGAATTATGAGAGTAAACTAGTAATGAACACCTAGGAGTACTCTAGGAAATCCCATAGCTCAACATAGGAGCAACCACCTCCAACCTCATAGTATTTACTACAAAGATCTGATAGGTGTAGTATTATGTTGTGTAAATGATGAAGAAAAATCAAAGTTACCAAGCAAGCACATCTAAGTATGATGGGATGATACTACTCCCAAGTAAGAACAATGCAAAATATTTGATGAGGAAGAACTCATGGTCCATCCATGGAAAAAGGCATAAATCAAAACACTAAATGATAAGTGTGTGCAAAATGAAAATCATTGCAGCATGCCATCTTATTCCACTTCAAAATAGTGCTTCAATGGAGTAAGAATATTGTAGATTACTTGAGAGAATGCATATAGCCTACAAATATCACGAAAATTCAATGAAATGGACCATTAGGACTACCACGTGCTAGAGAGATGACTCTCCTCCCAACCTTATGCCTCTATATATAGTTCTCTCCAAGGGATTGCCCTCTATGACAGGAGGATATTAACCATCCAAGTATTGGCCATGTAACTACATGTGTGCCAAGTGTCCTAGTTAACTAGAGTTAGCTCAAGTGGATGCTTCTAAAAGGATCCAAGTATTGGCCATGTAACTACATGTGTGCCAAGTGTCCTAGCTAACTAGAGTTAGCTCAAGTGGATGCTTCTAAAAGGCTCTAGAGCTCTTGGGGCAAAACACCCATACCTATGGTAGGACTTGAACCCAAAACCTCCTCCTTCCCATCCATATGACTTAACCACTAGGCCAAGCATCTTTTCTTGTTAAGATAAAAAATGCACATTTACTTAAGTATACTCTTAGAATTTGTTCCTATATGAGAATGACCAAATGGGGTCTGATTTCATGTTTGTGTGAAGCAGTCGTATGCCCATGTCATAATCTTGCTTTATAACATTCTTCCCCCTTGGAAAATAGATCTATATACAAAACTTAAGGCCTACACTCAAGCCTCATGTTCTATTCTAGAAGAACATCTTTCATATCTATGATGGGATTCACTTCATATTCCAAATGAATAGAGGGGAATCTATTAGTTGATCCTTGCCCAAGTGATGCATCACATCTCTTGACTTTGCACTTGATAAACTTATTCGAGTGCAAATTAATGAATGAATGAAAAGGGTGGATCATAAAAAATCTCTAGTCAATTCACTCTTTACACTATGTGCAATCAGACACTAAAATGCAAAATGGGTGGAATCAAGATACTAATCCATTAGTTAGCATCACTAGTGCATGGACCTACCAACTGAGGTGGGATTTTTAACCCCGTCAAGACTTTCAAAACTTCTATTTCATTGGAATTTGGTTTGGAACTATAAATTTCAATTGATCCAAACATCTAACTTAGATGTTTGGACCATGGTTCACTTCCAACCAACATTTACTTGACTTTTCACCCAACTAAAGGACTACTCTGTTCAACTGGGTCTGAAAATTCTATGTAAAATGTAGGAGAAAGTGCCCCTTGCACTTTTTGTCAACCTTTCCTTGAACTAGACCAAAGCAAATTCTAAGTGAACTTTGTGTGACTTAGCACACTTTCCTCAAAGACGTTAACTTTGTGCTCCCTTGATAATTTCTAGTGATCCTTTTTCTAACCCTTATTAGTGCCAATTTTGAGAGCGAAGACTAAGGTGTTTTATCCTTTTTGTACACCTACTAGTTCTTGCAAAACATTTTTTAGGCCCAAATATCTAGGGTGTGTCTAGAACCTTGTACCTCTTGATGCTTTGATTGTGGAAAAAATTAATTGCAAAAGTCAACCGGACTTATGATTGTGCTTTGAGAGATAAGCCTTGAAACAAATGTTAGTATCATTGGTCAATCCGTTTTTTCTTCTTGACTATTTTAAATATCTTCTTGCAACCCACTTTGGAAAAAGGCCTAAAGTACAGGAGTTTTGCCTCTCTCGTTGATTGAACCAATATACAATAGTTGTATATGAACACACATCCCTATTTATTTATCATTTCAAAATCTTCTTGAATATTTACTAGAAATGATAATTTGTTAATACCTTGAAAGATTTCAAGGATTAAGATTTTCTTATAGCTTGTGAAAAAGATATATTTCTAATCGTTTTCTTCTTTAGCTATGCAAACCAAGGTATAACTTATACTTTGATTTTATGAATCTCAATTATAGTTAATATCCATCTTTGTATCAAAGACCTATGAATCTTTGTATAATATTTAAGAAGATTGAATTTTTACTTGCTTTGATTGCTAAAGGAATCGTATTTTGACTCATGGATCAATCTAACTCAATACGAAGAATAAGGTCACCAAAAAGATCCCATAGTTCAGCTCCAATCTTGAGATATGTAGGCGCAAACATGGTAGGTAAATCATTGATAGATTTTTGAAAATGGCCAGCATACCAACTTTGGAAGTTTGTATCTCGAGCTACATGCATCAGCTAAAAATGGTTTCTATAGAAAATTTTTCTTCATATCATAAAAAATCTCCACATAGAACAATTTTACAAAATTCCCACGTTTGAGAGAGTTATGCCTATTTAAACAGAGGCCTATGAACACTTTTGCAGGCACATAGATAGAGGGCTAGAGCTGAGAGACATTCTTTATAAAAGACTCATTTTGTGGAGTTGTAGAGTGCATCCTAGGGAGTAAAGTGTAGTGGTTTCTTCCACGCACTCTTGCCCGTTATAGATTGGATTCATTTGTATCATTGAGCTCTTTTGGATTATTAGCTTTTAACTTTTCAAGTAGTTTAAGCTTTACATAGCTTCTACTACTGAACTTTTTATTCTTATTTAGTTAAGGATTCCTCACTCATTTTTTCTCTTGTATGTCTTCTTAATTATTGTTTGAGAATGTGTTTAAGATCAAATCCTTATTTGTTTCTCATGTTTAGTGACCAATGATGTATCATAGCCATACCTCTCTAGCTTCTTCTTCTTCTCTCTAGTTGACCTTCTAATGGTTTTTGAGGATTCTACTACATCCCTCAACTCTTGCACGTTAGCTTTGCCTTTGGAGTTCCATGAGTTAACTTCTCTCCTTGGTCTTTTGGTCATCTTCATAGTCACTTGATGCTTCAAGTGTGTGTGTGCATTCTTGTTTGATAGAGTTGGAAAGTCTTCCTCTAGATCATAAGGTAGCTTGATTTTCTTATAAGAATTTTCAAACTATGACTTGTTTTCGTAAAAAACAACATCTCAACTGACTATAAAGCCTTTATTGTTGGGATTGTATAATCTATCACCTATTTGATTAAGGTCATAGCATATGAACACACACTTCTCTGTTTTAGGGTCTAATTTACCTCTTATCTATGAAGGTATGTGTGCGCATGCTATGCACCCAAAGATCATTCAATGGTCCAAGCTAGGTCTTCTTCCATTCCATGCCTCATATGGTTCATACCATCTAGAGCCTTTGATGGTAATATTTTTATCAAATAGGTGGCAGTAGATATTGACTCTGCCCACAAGTAGTTAGCTAGATTCTTCTCATTGAGCATGTACCTTTTGGCCTCCACAATGGTCCTATTTCTTCTCTCTCCCACTCTATTCTACTCAATGTGAACTAACCTCTTATTCCAAACTTCTAATTCTGATAGGGTTTGAGTGCCATAGTTGAACAAGGCAATATTCTTGGTGTCTTGAAGCTCAAATGTGAACAGCCTACATGTCTTCTCTCCCTTTGCTATCTTCTTGAACCCTCAATATGGGTCATTAACATATGCTCCACATTTGGTAAATTACGTGCACAGCTTCTCAATAATCTAACGTATGATGATAAGGTTCTTTGTGATGATAGGTACATAAAGGAATCTACTTAGTAAGTTCATGTTACTATTAGATCTCTTCAAATTTCCTATCTTCAAAACTCGATTTCATGTGTCACCTCTTGTTTGGACTTCATGTTTCTTCATTGGATATTCCAATTTTGAGAGTAGAGCTACATTTCCTGCCACATGATTTGAGCATCTAGAATCCATGTAGAACACATGCTCACCAAACTAACCTTCCTTCATTAACATGTTCATGAGTAGAAGTGAATCCTCTTGAGCTTGATCATTTGTGTAGTTATTGTAGTCTCTCCTTCCTTTGTATCCTCCTTGATAGTTGTTGTTGTTATTGTGGTTGTATGTTGTTAGCCCACAAAATGGTTGATTTTTATGCACTAATGTGGTTTTATTTGGCAAGGAAATTTGTTTGATTTCAGGTACTTGCAGAGTTAATCAATTGGATGAAAGGAGATTGCACTCATGTCTACAAAACTTCTGCTTGGAAATGATGTATTGGTTGCAAATGCACTTATCTCTATGTATGGCAAGTGTGGTCTAATGGATGATGCAAGGAGTACATTTCCAACAATGCCAGTGAAGAATGTTGTTGCTTGGAGCACTATGATCACCTCATGCACCTGTAATGGGTGTGCTAGGGAGGCTTTAAGCCTTTTCCATCAAAAGCAAGCTGAGGGCACAAAGCCGAACAATCTCACATTCCTTTGTCTTGTTGATGCATGCACTAGTCTAGAAACTCATCAAGAAGGGTACATTGTTGATAATTACTATGGCAGATGCAGATTTAAGAAGGATCTTCACCCTGCAATGCGCTCAGGAACATGTATCAAAAGTTCGGGTTTTTTTCTTCGGCCCGTGGGAACAGCTGAGTGGGGGGGGGGGGGGGTCCAATGCTTCACGAAAAAAAAACATTCGAACGGGGGAGCACCTCCAGGCTGTGTGGATAACTAGGAGGGAAGGGCATTCTATATCGGGGGGAAGATTGAGCAGCTCTCGCTCTCTCTCTCTCTCTCATTCGTAAGGAGAAGTGACGATGGGGCAATACAGGCTGTTTGGGTTTGGACAACCAGTCTTCCAGTCACAGTTGTGCATGCAAGTGAAAGAAATCCAGACATTGCAGCAACAGATGTGATAGGCTGGATCCGTTGGCTTGTTGGTTTTGTAACAGAAGCAGTTTCAGATCAACAGAAACTTGCATTTAAGAACAATGCTGCAAATAAAGGCAAGTGGTGTGATGTGCGCCTTTGGAGATTCACTCGACATCCTAACTATTTTGGCGAGATACTTTTATGGTGGGGTATTTTTCTTGCATCTGTCCGAGTATTAGTCGGAGGTCAGTGGGTTGTTGTCACGGGGCCTATATTCATTACAAGTACCCTTCTGTTTCTCAGCGGAATTCCCTTGCTTGAGGCATCTGCAGATAAGAGGTCGAGTGGAAGAGAGGACCAGACGACCACGCGGTGCTGCTGTGGTTGCGGGAGTTGCTTCAAGAGTTTTTTTGTGGGCAGCAGCAAGAGAGCACGAGGGCTACATGAAGGGTATGGAGTTTACTGTCTCTATACTGGGAACATATATGCAGATGAATGGTTGAATGGACAAAGCCACGGTTCTGGAGTGCAGACGTCTGAGGATGAAAGCAGATTTATTGGAGAGTTCAAGTGGGGTGCGAAGCATGGTGTGGGTCTCTATCTTTTCGGGAATGGGGATGTATATGCTAGGGAGTATTTTGCAGATAAGATGCATGGTTATGGTGTGTATCAATTCAAGAACGGCCATAAGTATGAAGGTTCATGGCATGTAGGAAAGGGGCATGGGCTTGGTATGTATAACTTCCCAGGTGGAGATGTGCAAGTAGGATATTGGAATGGCGGAACCCTTGGAACGTCTAGCACGCATAGTCCAACAATGGGTGTTTTGGTGGCTGTGAGCCATTTTGAAGTCCTACATGTTGTTCAAGAGGCTCGCCGAGCATCAGCTAGGTCCTATGCTGTACCATATGTTGATCAGAGAGTAAATAAAGCAAGTGCTACTGCAAATTGTGCAGCAAGTGGTGCGGGCGCAGGCATTGAAGGAGGGTGCGCTGAATGGAGGTGATTCCAGAAGTGCCTCCATTGGATTTTGAGATAGGAAGATGAAATATGTTTACATCTGCTAGAATGACGTATTAAAGCGTTGAATCTACACAATGTCTGAGCTATAAAAAATACTGAAAAAGAAAAGAAAGTAAGTAGAGTACTGGCCAGTGGCTGTGCTTCAGAGCTGTGAATGAGTGACTGTAACTTTGTATTCACTAGAAACCCTCCAGTCGATGCAAAGATTCAAGGTCTTGAAAGGAGGCTGATGGCGGGCAGTGAGGTGTACAGGTGGCACCAGTTATTGTAACAGATGCAAGGCTAGATACACTTTGTGCAAGGATTGTTAAATACTACTTAGTCAGGAGATTTGTAGAGACTACAAGGCACCCATTAGAAGAGTGGAGTGATGCTCATGAAGGTACTTTGTTCCACTATTCTTCTGGTATGCAAGCGATTTTGCTTGCAGTTGGGATTTGTGAGAAGGTAAGTGTTTTCAGTTTTGGAAAGTCTCCAATGTCAAGGCACCATTATCATACAATTCAGAGGGCAGAGCTTGGGCTTCATGATACGCGGCTGAGTATGACTTCTACATGGACTTGGCTGCATAGGATCCTCATATCATACCTTTCCTGAATGAGGCAGGGTTCTCTCTACCTTTGATGCATAATTATTGGTGATCGCTGCTTATCTGATGATATCTACTTTGAGACAATGATAGCAATAGGAGTTAAGAAAAGGGAACCTCAGGAGCATTCTGAAGGGGAGTACGAAACCACGTCAAATGGAGGGGAGGAGAACCTTTCCATCTAAAAAAGGGGAATTCTACACTGGCTTTGTAGAGTTTCGGAAGAGTAGTCTTCCTCATCAACTGGGGAAGCCCATATGAGAATACAGATGATCCAACGGGAGGCTCGATCTAAGGACAGTCAAGAGATACGGTAATTAGAAGCAGCATACATACAAGAAAAAAAGTGGTCAACTATATATATAAAAAACTAGGCGGCATGCCAGGAGGACTCAACTCCTTCATTAATTAAGGAGTAGCCACAATGCTGAGAGAGGCATGGAAAGTTAGCAGTGCTGGTGATTTATCTCTGATAAAGGTGGGCCCACAACATCCGGAAGAGGACTAGCTGCTATACCTCATAACGCCCAAGAAAGCTGCTTCAAGGACCTGGGAGAAAAAGAAGAGTCCAAAGAAATGTTGTGTATCAATGCCTTGTGCTTGATGATTGCCATGATCTCTAAAGCTTGTATAACTCTATGATTTTCTGTCTCTTGTCTCTTGTGGATCGACCTGAGAAGTGAGCAACAACTAAAAATCCCAAAAAGCCCAGGCTGTTGTCATGCTTCAAGAAGGATTTTGGGGAGTAGATGTAAGGATAAGGACAATGGATGGAGAGAGATAGTAGTCCTGTAAACTGTGAAAGGGGACATGCATAACAAGGGGGGAAGTCTTCTGTCGCCATCTTCTTCGAGTTCTTGTGCGTGTCTGTGCACGTAGCACAAGGGGAAGAGGACACGAGCTCTGAGAATTAAGGGAGGCTCGAGTTTTGAGGGCATACGATTGCTGTGACAGCTACACCTTTGAGCTTTGCGAATTGCGATGCTGCTGTGTGAATTGGCTGCTGTTGGAGCTTTCAAATCTACTGTTGAGTGAAACTTGAAGCTTCCTTCATGGGATTCCCTTTTACACCACCATATCTCAAAGACAAGAGCAATATCCTGCAAGGTTGCAGTTTTGCTAATTCGGGGTCAAAGATTATGAACAAAATCAGTCGCTACCAGGTAATCCATTTTCATATTACGTGTTAAGACAATCCAGAGTCAGTGAAGCAGGTGATTCCTTTTAGAAAGAATTTGGAGATTTGACATCCATAGAGGCGTATACACTTATGTTCAATTTATGTGATTTGGCATGCTATTTTTGTAATGCAGTAGTTTAGTCCTTGGAGATTTGCTCAGTACTTCTTCATCAATACATTCCTTGCATGTGACATGCCTCGACGTTTGTAGGTTAATGTTAGTTGACTGTTTTCAACTTTGGCTTTGCTCCCTGGTAGCGAAGACTACAGTGAAAGATGGACGGTCTACATGTTCGAGGATTCAATCTCCTCCGTGTTCTCATTGGAATCCATGATGGATTGTCGATGCAGTTTTAATCATTTATGAAAATTTGTACATTTCAGAGATTGAGTTTGTGTCGAATCGTAAAACAGGCTTTGCTGCTTTTCATCATATGGCTACAGTGCAGTTATAGATGTATTGGTTCAAATTATGGTAGTGAATATAACAGTGAAATGTAGATGGACTACATGTTTGCGGGTCCATTCTCTTCGATTATTTTATTAGGAAGGGCATTTTCAGATGATTGATGGAAATGTGAAAAATCCTTGTACATGGTTCAGATGATTGATGAAAACGTGAAATATTCGGTGGGTTGAAATTATGCATTAAAGTTGTAGCATTAGCACTGCTGCTTTTCATCATGCTAACCAAAATGCATTTGTAATTTATAACTTGGCAATTATCAAGACCCTTGCAAAAATGGTTTGAGCAAAATAAAGGCTTTCACAATCATCTTTTCCGTGGGCTTTAGAGCCTGTTCATTTGGTGCGTTTGCCGGGAACATATGAGCTAGTGCATAGACAAAGGAAGGACTCCTCGAGAGATAATTGTGGGCTCTAGGTAATCCAAGTAAACTGATTGCGAGGGATTTGAACAAAATAAAGTCTCGTATAATCAATTTTTCCTTGGGCTCAAGAGCCCTTTCATTTTGGTGCGTTTGCCGGGAATTGGCTTAGCACATCTCATCGAGAGTGCTACGAGTTCGCTTGGTGCCCCAATCGTGTGGCACAGCCAAGTCGATCCCAAATCTGCTTCAACCTTCATTAAAGAAATGGCCCAACAAAAGCAAGCATGTGGTTTGGAGAATGCCAATATGAGGCAACCGAATTTTGGACAAAATAGGAGATGGATATATTCTCATTCGACCATGAGAGATCATGTGAACCGAGGGTGGCGATTTGGCCCGATATCAAATTATGTGAGATGCTGGTGTTGCGAGAAAGTCGGGCACATTGCAAAATTTTGCCCTCGTGTGTGCACCCCATTGGACTTCGTCCCTAGATGCGTGGAATGCGGAAACAAGAAGCTATGCGAGCACGTGTGTCGCGCAAAGGATGTTCTCATTGAGGAGGTCGTGGCAAAAGAGGTTAGTCCGCAGGTTGCGACCTTTTATGTGAAAGCCGAAGATAATGAGAGATCGTTGGCAAGCATACTACGTCAGTTGGAATGTCTGCGAGAAGAGCGAGATAACAAGAGGATCAAAATTGAGAAATTAGAGGAAACTCAAGTGAAAATTACCGAGGTCTTAGGAGCTTGGGAAAAGCAAGTACGAGCATTGGAAAGTGAAAACAAGGAGTTAAAAAGGGGGAACAAAAGCTTGAGGGAAGGTCTTTCGAGGTCTGAGCATGAAAATGTGGCCCTAGACCTAAGAACCGGCTTGATGATAGCCAATTGCCATGGAGTTTCAATTGAAGAGGAGCTCTCACGAGAGGATGATGACATGGCACAGAGAGTCGACCGAATGGAAAAGGAGATCGAGAAATTGCAAGAGATGACTGGTAGACATGATGACCAAGCAGGTAAGGTAGTGGAAGAGTTCCACCTGGAATTAGAAAGAATGAAAAATGTCCAAGCAGAGAGTGATGAGAAAGTTGGACGGGTAGAAAAAGAGAATGCAAAGCTGAGTAGCAAGCTCGGTAGGTGGATGAATCGGAAAGACGGTGAGATGCGAGGACAGGAAGAGGACACGAGAACGAGGAAAACGGAGGAAGAGCTGAAAGCGGTGTTGGATAGGTTGGATGCGTTCGGAGCAGAGTTAGAAAGAACGAAGAATGAATTGTCGAAGAAGGTAGATGATCTGGATGAAGAAAATATGAGTAGAATCTGGGAGGAGAGGTCGATTCGAGAAGAGGTTGAAAAGTTGTCTGGCCAAGTCGGGAGGAGCGAGGAGGTTCCTTTGGAAATAGAAAGAAAGATGAGCCATTTAGAAGAGGAGAAGAAGAAAATGTGGGTTCGGTTCCATCAAGTGGATGATGAGATTTTTCGACTCCAAGGCAGTGATGAGCGAAAAGAAGAAGGGATAAGGGATTTAGCTTTGAAGCTCGAGGCATTAAGAGGTGTAGTAATGAATGGTGGCCTTCCAGACCGTATCGCTTGGCTAGAGGACAATATCAGCAAGCTGTCGAATCATGTAGAATCTCTGCGAGGCAGAGGTTGGAGATGAAAAAAATAGACGAGGCAATGGATGTTGGTGAGGACGGCTGTAGTCTGACTAGGGTTTGCTTTGCGGATTACAAGTCTGAGATGTGAGGACGGATGGACCAAGTCTGTTGTATGCTTAGGACTGAAGTGGCATTTTTCGGGGTATTTAGGTCGACGAGGTGGTTAGTATGTGCGGGTTTTGCGAGGACGGGTTGACCATGGCATTAGTGGCTGGATTTTGGCTTGAGTAGCAGCAGAGAGGAGATATGTCTCATTGGGATGTCCACGAGAGGATATATGTGTGTGTGTCGTGATTGGTTGGGTTGGGAAAAAGATCCTTTCTTTTGTCTCCTAATTCTCCAGATGCGGGAATGAAAAAAAAATGAGAAAAATATATGTTTGTGTATGTGTGAGTGTGGCTACGCGCCTATGTGGGCCGATAGGTGGATGGACCCACTTTGGCCGGGTGGTCAAAGCCACGAACCGACGTCAGTTTCACATAGGGCTAGCTGTCTGTGTGTCGCGCGCTGCGTTGGGTTGGTAGATGGGTGGAACAAACTTGATCGGGTGGTCGAGTCCACGAGTCGCATCCAGCTTCAGCGTAGGCCGGCAAGTGTGAGCAAGTATGTGAAAAAAAAAATGATGAAAAAAGAGAGAAAAAATTGTGAAAAAAATGAATGAGAAGAATTCCTCGCTCGAGGGGGGACATAAGAGAGGTGAGAGAGCGTGATGCTCGGATGGGAATATATGTGTTTGTGTTGTGGGGATTTGGGTTTTGTGTGGGCTCCCGATGAAACATGTCAAATTGAAGCTTAAGCTCGGCTAGGGTTTTGGTTGCGATGTGTCTATGGAAAGCTTGGACTTGAGGGATCCAATCATGCTAGTTGCATTGTTTGTCTGCAAACCTTCCGGAAATGTTCAGTTTGGCTCTTAGGTGGTGCAATGACTTGTGAAGTTCGGAATCGCGTCGACGATGAGTGATCTTGTTAGAGTGAGCTCGTGTTAGGCTTGAGTGGTCTTTGTCGTGTGTCCATCAATTTAGGAGTGGTGTGGTGGTGACCTAGCATATGATCTAGTCGACGAGCAAGAAAAACAGAGAGATAGACAGGAAGGCAAGTGGGAATAGGAAACCCTAGGTTGAAGAGGTATGAAAAATAAACAGGAGGACTCGATTGGAAACGGAAGAAGAATTGGGGGGAGGTGGCGGTATAGCCTCGAAGGTAGGAGAAATGAAATTCAAGGATGGTACTTGCTTACATATATAAGCTGTGTGTAGAAAGTGTGTTGATATGTGGAATAAAGATGTGTGACGTGTTGAATGAGTAGTCGAGAAGAGTGACGAGAGCGAATGTGGACGTGTCTTCTGTTTGCATGTATGTATGTTGTGTGTGACGAGAATGCATGTGTGATGCGGGATTGTGATGTGTGTGTTGAGTATATATGTGTGATGTGGATGAAGGATATGATTGTCTTTTCATTTTGGTGTACATATTGTGATTTGATGAAGAAAGGTTCTAATGTTTTAATGAAGTTTGCAGACAGGTGGACATGGCGGTGAAGATGCGAGAAGATGGACAAGGATGGTAAGTGAAATGATTGGATTTTGGGTACTGACAAATGATTGTATGAGTATGATTTCAGGTGCTACATTGAGGAAGAAGAGTATGGTCATGTAAGGTAAAGATTTGTATTTGATTGAGTGAAGATCACATGTTGGATAACTTGAGTGCAGGTAGCATATCGCTCGTCGAGGACGACTTCGCAAATAAGAAGAGGGGAGTATGTTAGCCCACAAAATGGTTGATTTTTATGCACTAATGTGGTTTTATTTGGCAGGGAAATTTGTTTGATTTCAGGTACTTGCAGAGTTAATCAATTGGATGAAAGGAGATTGCACTCATGTCTACAAAACTTCTGCTTGGAAATGATGTATTGGTTGCAAATGCACTTATCTCTATGTATGGCAAGTGTGGTCTAATGGATGATGCAAGGAGTACATTTCCAACAATGCCAGTGAAGAATGTTGTTGCTTGGAGCACTATGATCACCTCATGCACCTGTAATGGGTGTGCTAGGGAGGCTTTAAGCCTTTTCCATCAAAAGCAAGCTAAGGGCACAAAGCCGAACAATCTCACATTCCTTTGTCTTGTTGATGCATGCACTAGTCTAGAAACTCATCAAGAAGGGTACATTGTTGATAATTACTATGGCAGATGCAGATTTAAGAAGGATCTTCACCCTGCAATGCGCTCAGGAACACGTATCAAAAGTTCGGGTTTTTTTCTTCGGCCCGTGGGAACAGCTGAGTGGGGGGGGGGGTTCCAATGCTTCACGAAAAAAAAACATTCGAACGGGGGAGCACCTCCAGGCTGTGTGGATAACTAGGAGGGAAGGGCATTCTATATCGGGGGGAAGATTGAGCAGCTCTCGCTCTCTCTCTCTCTCATTCGTAAGGAGAAGTGACGATGGGGCAATACAGGCTGTTTGGGTTTGGACAACCAGTCTTCCAGTCACAGCTGTGCATGCAAGTGAAAGAAATCCAGACATTGCAGCAACAGATGTGATAGGCTGGATCCGTTGGCTTGTTGGTTTTGTAACAGAAGCAGTTTCAGATCAACAGAAACTTGCATTTAAGAACAATGCTGCAAATAAAGGGAAGTGGTGTGATGTGCGCCTTTGGAGATTCACTCGACATCCTAACTATTTTCGCGAGATACTTTTATGGTGGGCTATTTTTCTTGCATCTGTCCGAGTATTAGTCGGAGGTCAGTGGGCTGTTGTCGCGGGGCCTATATTCATTACAAGTACCCTTCTGTTTCTCAGCAGAATTCCCTTGCTTGAGGCATCTGCAGATAAGAGGTCAAGTGGAAGAGAGGACCAGACGACCACGCGGTGCTGCTGTGGTTGCGGGAGTTGCTTCAAGAGTTTTTTTGTGGGCAGCAGCAAGAGAGCACGAGGGCTACGTGAAGGGTATGGAGTTTACTGTCTCTATACTGGGAACATATATGCAGGTGAATGGTTGAATGGACAAAACCACGGTTCTGGAGTGCAGACGTCTGAGGATGAAAGCAGATTTATTGGAGAGTTCAAGTGGGGTGCGAAGCATGGTGTGGGTCGCTATCTTTTCGGGAATGGGGATGTATATGCTGGGGAGTATTTTGCAGATAAGATGCATGGTTATGGTGTGTATCAATTCAAGAACGGCCATAAGTATGAAGGTTCATGGCATGTAGGAAAGGGGCATGGGCTTGGTATGTATAACTTCCCAGGTGGAGATGTGCAAGCAGGATATTGGAATGGCGGAACCCTTGGAACGTCTAGCACGCATAGTCCAACAATGGGTGTTTTGGTGGCTGTGAGCCATTCTGAAGTCCTACATGCTGTTCAAGAGGCTCGCCGAGCATCAGCTAGGTCCTATGCTGTACCATATGTTGATCAGAGAGTAAATAAAGCAATTGCTACTGCAAATTGTGCAGCAAGTGGTGCGGGCGCAGGCATTGAAGGAGGGTGCGCTGAATGGAGGTGATTCCAGAAGTGCCTCCGTTGGATTTTGAGATAGGAAGATGAAATATGTTTACATCTGCTAGAATGACGTATTAAAGCGTTGAATCTACACAATGTCTGAGCTATAAAAAATACTGAAAAAGAAAAGAAAGTAAGTAGAGTACTGGCCAGTGGCTGTGCTTCAGAGCTGTGAATGAGTGACTGTAACTTTGTATTCACTAGAAACTCTCCAGTCGATGCAAAGATTCAAGGTCTTGAAAGGAGGCTGATGGCGGGCAGTGAGGTGTACAGGTGGCACCAGTTATTGTAACAGATGCAAGGCTAGATACACTTTGTGCAAGGATTGTTAAATACTACTTAGTCAGGAGATTTGTAGAGACTACAAGGCACCCATTAGAAGAGTGGAGTGATGCTCATGAAGGTACTTTGTTCCACTATTCTTACGGTATGCAAGCGATTTTGCTTGCAGTTGGGATTTGTGAGAAGGTAAGTGTTTTCAGTTTTGGAAAGTCTCCAATGTCAAGGCACCATTATCATACAATTCAGAGGGCAGAGCTTGGGCTTCATGATACGCGGGTGAGTATGACTTCTACATGGACTTGGCTGCATAGGATCCTCATATCATACCTTTCCTGAATGAGGCAGGGTTCTCTCTACCTTTGATGCATAATTATTGGTGATCGCTGCTTATCTGATGATATCTACTTTGAGACAATGATAGCAATAGGAGTTAAGAAAAGGGAACCTCAGGAGCATTCTGAAGGGGAGTACGAAACCACGTCAAATGGAGGGGAGGAGAACCTTTCCATCTAAAAAAGGGGAATTCTACACTGGCTTTGTAGAGTTTCGGAAGAGTAGTCTTCCTCATCAACTGGGGAAGCCCATATGAGAATACAGATGGTCCAACGGGAGGCTCGATCTAAGGACAGTCAAGAGATATGGTAATTAGAAGCAGCATACATACAAGAAAAAAAGTGGTCAACTATATATAAAAAAAACTAGGCGGCATGCCAGGAGGACTCAACTCCTTCATTAATTAAGGAGTAGCCACAATGCTGAGAGAGGCTTGGAAAGTTAGCAGTGCTGGGGATTTATCTCTGATAAAGGTGGGCCCACAACATCCGGAAGAGGACTAGCTGCTATACCTCATAACGCCCAAGAAAGCTGCTTCAAGGACCTGGGAGAAAAAGAAGAGTCCAAAGAAATGTTGTGTATCAATGCCTTGTGCTTGATGATTGCCATGATCTCTAAAGCTTGTGTAACTCTATGATTTTCTGTCTCTTGTCTCTTGTGGATCGACCTGAGAAGTGAGCAACAACTAAAAATCCCAAAAAGCCCAGGCTGTTGTCATGCTTCAAGAAGGATTTTGGGGAGTAGATGTAAGGATGAGGACAATGGATGGAAAGAGATAGTAGTCCTGTAAACTGTGAAAGGGGACATGCATAACAAGGGGGGAAGTCTTCTGTCGCCATCTTCTTCGAGTTCTTGTGCGTGTCTGTGCACGTAGCACAAGGGGAAGAGGACACGAGCTCTGAGAATTAAGGGAGGCTCGAGTTTTGAGGGCATACGATTGCTGTGACAGCTACACCTTCGAGCTTTGCGAATTGCAATGCTGCTATGTGAATTGGCTGCTGTTGGAGCTTTCAAATCTACTATTGAGTGAAACTTGAAGCTTCCTTCATGGGATTCCCTTTTACACCACCATATCTCAAAGACAAGAGCAATATCCTGCAAGGTTGCAGTTTTGCTAATTCGGGGTCAAAGATTATGAACAAAATCAGTCGCTACCAGGTAATCCATTTTCATATTATGTGTTAAGACAATCCAGAGTCAGTGAAGCAGGTGATTCCTTTTAGAAAGAATTTGGAGATTTGACATCCATAGAGGCATATACACTTATGTTCAATTTATGTGATTTGGCATGCTATTTTTGTAATGCAGTAGTTTAGTCCTTGGAGATTTGCTCAGTACTTCTTCATCAATACATTCCTTGCATGTGACATGCCTCGACGTTTGTAGGTTAATGTTAGTTGACTGTTTTCAACTTTGGCTTTGCTCCCTGGTAGCGAAGACTACAGTGAAAGATGGACGGTCTACATGTTCGAGGATTCAATCTCCTCCGTGTTCTCATTGGAATCCATGATGGATTGTCGATGCAGTTTTAATCATTTATGAAAATTTGTACATTTCAGAGATTGAGTTTGTGTCGAATCGTAAAACAGGCTTTGCTGCTTTTCATCATATGGCTACAGTGCAGTTATAGATGTATTGGTTCAAATTATGGTAGTGAATATAACAGTGAAATGTAGATGGACTACATGTTTGCAGGTCCATTCTCTTCGATGTTTTTATTAGGAAGGGCATTTTCAGATGATTGATGGAAATGTGAAAAATCCTTGTACATGGTTCAGATGATTGATGAAAACGTGAAATATTCGGTGGGTTGAAATTATGCATTAAAGTTGTAGGATTAGCACTGCTGCTTTTCATCATGCTAACCAAAATGCATTTGTAATTTATAACTTGGCAATTATCAAGACCCTTGCAAAAATGGTTTGAGCAAAATAAAGGCTTTCACAATCATCTTTTCCGTGGGCTTTAGAGCCTGTTCATTTGGTGTGTTTGTCGCGAACATATGAGCTAGTGCATAGACAAAGGAAGGACTCCTCGAGAGATAATTGTGGGCTCTAGGTAATCCAAGTAAACTGATTGCGAGGGATTTGAACAAAATAAAGTCTCGTATAATCACTCTTTCCTTGGGCTCAAGAGCCTTTCATATGTGTTGTTTTTGTATCCGTAAGAGTTATCGAACCTACCTCTTGAGTTTCCATAGCTTCCTCTATTGTATCCTCTCCCTCTATGATTCCTTGGGTTCCTAAAATCAGTGATGTGATTTGACAAAGCACGTATGGCATAGGGTGATGAGCTTTGAGCTCCCCCCTACCTTGTCTACCTCATTGGCCTCTTCCTCTTGAACTTCTACCTCTTCTTGCAAAGTTAGCTTGAGAGGTACTTCCTTCATCATTATATTTCTTACCATTTGCTTCATTGTCCTTGTGTTTGTTCTTATCTGTATAGAGGGCAGAGGATTAAGTACCTTTTTTGTCCTCACCATTCTTCATAAGCATTGCTTCATGTGTGAAAAGTTTCCCCATGAGTGTGTTGAAATCAAGTACTTGCATGTCCATGTAGAGGTCCATGGCTGTGGTGAAGGAACCCCATTTTTCATCAGCTTTAATACCATTGATCAATTTCCTCACAATTTGCTCTTCATCAATGATCTCTCCAATGCTCCCAAGTTTGTATGCAATGTTCTTCATCTTGGTGACAAAGTCAGTCACCCTTTGCTTGGGCATCTTCTTGAGTGTTGTAAAATCCATCGAGAATTGATTCTTCCTCGCTTTCGTGCTTGAGGAGAAGAATGCCTCCAAAGCATTCCATGATTACAAGGATTGTTTTGGGTGAGTATTGGAGCACCAAGCCACTATGATCGAAGAAAAATCTCCCATTCCAACTATCATATGGATATTGTTTACATGTACCTTGAAAATAGCACTTATGTGCACAACTTTTATTGTATTGTTTGATTGATCACTTATGATCATTTTTTCTTGTAAGGTCTAAGGTATTCACTTTTGTAAAAGGGAAGAGTAAAAGGCCCAAAAGCCAAGAGTTTGGAGTGGTTTAGAATTATTCTCAATCAATCAATCAAAAGGTATTTGTAACTCCAACTTTATATTTTCGTAGATTGTAGGAAAAGATTCCAATCAACTTAAACTACTGAACCCACCTATATTAGAATCCAATTCAAAAAGAAAAGGTGTAGAAAGATCCTCAAGAGACTATGTAAAGCCTTTAAATCACTTGTACAATACATGGAAGCAACATACATACACTTTTGGCCATCATTGCCTTGCTCCTTCATTTCTCTGCTCCTTCTTCCTCAGACAAAGTCATCTTGTAGAGGTTGTGGATCTTTCAATAGAGCTCCAAATCATGTGATTTAGCATTCATTCGAAAGGTATCACTATCTATTTTATATGTACAAAGTTTCAAGTCATTTTGTTTAGGAGATTGAGAGAAATCTTAGTTTTACAGTCTCAGGGTCATCTTCTACACATCCCTAAAAAATCAAGATAATTGTTACAGATTCCAAAGTTTTTGTGGTTAACTCCTTTTGGCAGTTGGATCCCTCCTATATACCGGAGTTGAATTTTTTTTTTCCAAAAAATTAAAATTAGGAAAATAAAACTATTTATTGTTGGCGGGTTGTACAATCCCCAATATTTTTTTTTTACCTCAGCCTATTAAGATTAAATGTGGATAAAGACTTTTTTATTCCATGATTAGCCTTTAGATAGTGTTAAGGTTATTTCTCCCTAGGGATTTTATGCATTATATAAAGCAAACCCTATGTATGACACTCTCATAAGCAGAAGTTTTCCAATTGTAACTTTGTTGGCTGCTCTGAGTGTTTGAACTCATAACTTCCATCTATATTTAGAAGGATTTTGTGAGCTAGCGAAGGTGCAAAATATCTATTCTGCATCAAATTCTTCTTGTTGATGTTCCAAATTAGCTATTGGGTTTTATTGCACTAACCACAAGCCTGCAAGTTCTTCTTTACATTTCAAAAGATCTAGGGCAGGTCCTATGCTGGTTTTCTAGACCAACTTCACCACTTGACAACCCTACTTCCAAGCCTCTCCAAGCTTCTCCAACTTCTTTTAGTAGTATCATAGCAACTTCAAGAAGGGAGATGGATTTCCATCAATGATTGGGAATCTTGATAAACACAATTTTGATTCTTGACAAATCAAAATGGAGGCTTATTTGCAAGGAAGGAATCTATATGGGATTGTATTAGATGATGAAGCAATTCCTACTCCAAGATCCAAAGGAGGACCTACTCAAGAGGAAATGGATAAGCTCACATTTTGGTATGCAAGGGATACTCAAGCAAGGACATATATACTAAACTCTATCTCTGATTTTCTATTACCAAATATTTGAGGATGCAAGACATCTCAAGAGACTTGGGATGCCATATAGAATTTCTTTTCTACTAGTAGAAAGGCAAGGAAGAACCATCTTTGGAATGAGTTCAACCAAATGAAGAAGTCTCCAAAACAAACCATCATAGAGTTTGTTACAAAGATCAAGGAGGTTGTTGATCAATTGGCATCCATTGGAGAGCTAATTGAAGAAGAGTCCATCATGAGGAAAATTCTCAAAGGGATTAGAGGTGACAAAAAAAATGGAAACCTTTCACCACAGCCTATGATCTCATCATGGATGTGCAAACTCCATATTTGAACATCGTTCTTGGACAACTCTTCAAACAAGAAGCTAACGATAGCATAAAGGAAGGTAAATCCTATCATGGTAGTTCAATTAGTTGCAGATAAGAAGGACAAGAAGTTGAAAGGCAAGAAGAAGGAAGAGGATGAAGAGGAGACTTCCCAAGCCAACTTTGCAGGCAAGAGCAAGGGGAAAGGGAAGAAGAAAGGACCAAAGCATGAAAAAACCAAAGGTTAGAATGGTAAACCTTGTGCCATCTATGATAAGACCAACCACACCACTCAGAATTGCTAGTTCAATGGGAAGACCCCGAAAGGAAGTGGAAGAGGTGGATATGGTAGCAATAGCAGTAGAGGTGGCCACAACTTCAACAATAACAATAAATGCCATAATAGAAGGGACTATAACAATTATTCTGCCAAATAGTTGAGAAAGGCTTGCAAGTTAGGTTCACCCAACATGGATCTTTTGTGGAAGATCCATGTCAAGGCTTCAAGAAGATAGCTAGAGGTAAGAAGCATGGTAAGCTCTTTAATTTTGAAGTAGAAGAAACAAAAAACATAGCTCTTTATCTTTGTATTAATGGAAGATTAAAAGGCCTAAAATCCACGAGTTTGGAGATTGTAACTTCCACTTTCTCTTTTCCTAGATTGTTGGAAAAGATTCCAATCAACTTAAGCTACCAAGCCCGCCTATATTCCAATTCAAATTCAAGAAGAAAAGGCATGTATAGATCCTCAATATTCTATATAAAAACTCCCAATCACTTGCAAAATATGTGGAAGCAATATACATACACTTTTGGCCATCATTGTCTTGCTCCTTCAATTCTATGCTCCTTCCTCAGACTCAGTGATCTTGCAGATGTTGTTGCTCTTTCTATAGAGCTTGAAATCACATGATTAAAGCATCTATTCAAAATGTGTCACTTTCTATGTACAAATATTCAAGCCATTTGGTCTAGTAGATTCAGATAATCTTAGTTTTATAGTTTTGAGGTTATCTTTTGCACATTTCTAAAAAATCAGTGTTAAGGTTATTGCTCCTTCATTGGTTCTTATAAATTAGGAATTTTGTGCATTATAGCATGTCAACCCTACCTATGACACTCCCTTAAGAGGAATTTTTCCAATTGTAACTATGCTAGCTGCTCTGAGTTTTTGAAGTCATAACTTCCATCTATGTTTAGAAGGTTTTTGTGAGCTATTCAAGTTGCAAGTTATATGTTTTGCATAAACTTGTGGTGATGTTACAAAGTACCTATTGGGTTTTATTTCACTAACCACAAGCCTACAAGATCTACTTTACATTTCCAAAGAGCTAGGGTAGGTCCTGTGCTAGTTTGTTGGACCAACTTCACCACTTGATAACCCTACTTCCAAGCCTCTCCAAGCTTCTCCAACTTTTTTCAGTGAGCACATGCCAAGTGAACGGGATCTCAACCTAGACTTAGTAGACGGAAGAAGTACATGAGTTATTCCTCACCATACAAGTTTCTTTATTTCATGAATGTATCTTTCACCTTATTCATATGAGTTCTTGGATTGTTATGATCATTAGTAGAATATCATATAGAACAATGGAGTTGAATGTACCTCATTAAAGCTACCATAGGAGGCAATTCAGCTCATCTAGTAGCACAAATGACCTCTTCATTAGGAAGTGTCCAGCCTCATGAACCATCCCTTTCGTGAATATCCAATGCAATCCATAGAAGATTTGTGAGCATAATGGGATTAAACTATGAGTTGGACTTATGGCACTAAACTAGTAGTGAACACCTAGAATTGGTAAATAACATAGCTCAAAATACTAGCAACCTAGCCCAACCTCAAACTTTGGCAAAAATCATGGGATTGGCTTGTTGAGAAATCATATATGATACCAAAAGGTGGAAATAGAGGAGATTGACACTTGGAAAGAACTACGAGGGGCACTAAGAGAGAGAGAGAGAGAGAATGATAAAGGTTGCAATATGACCACTTAGCCGATTGTATTCGTGCACATAGAGGATCAAAACAGTACCCAAAGTGAAGGAAAATGAGAAAGGAATCATGAAGTGCTAGAGTTTTCCCCTCCAAAAAAAAGTAAGTTTGCATAAATTTTTAATTGGTCGTCAAACACAAAAAGCTATTTGTAAAAGAGGTGGGTCTCTCTATGCAGACTAACTTTGATAATTTTTCCCAATTTATCTAATTTTTGTGCTCTAAAGCTATCGGCTTGCCCTTTTGGCTCAAGACTGCCCCCATGGCTATGCTACTAGCATCTGTCTCCAACTCAAATGGTTTTTGTGGATCTACCACTTTGATTATTGAAACCTTTGAAATAGCTTGCTTTAAAGTATTAAAACTTTCTTGTTGCTCTTTCTTCCATGCAAATGGTATTTTTCCTTGAAGCAGATTCATCATTTGTGTTGCTATCAACAAATAAGAGGAAATGAATTTTGATAGAAATCAAAAACTCCTAGAAATGACCATAACTATCACTCATCATGAGGATTAGGTCATGCTAGAATAATTGAGACCTTCTTGGGATCCATCTGAACCCCATTGATCAATATCACATGCCCTAAATAATCTATCTCTAGAAGAAACAACTCAGTCTTATTTGGATTTACAAATAGTTGATTTTCTTTTAATCTATTTAACACTAATGCTAAATGACTTTCATGCTCATGTACATAAAATTCATCTACAAAATCCACAGCAAACTTTCCTACAAACGGACATAAACACCAAAAATTCATCTAGAAGATCCATAACAAACTTTCCTATGAATTGACGTAAAATTTCATTCATTAACATCATGAAAGCAGTATGTGCATTAGTCAAACCAAATGTAATAACTAAACACTCATAATGATCAAAATGGGTCTTGAAGGCTATTTTATATACATCTTGCTTCTTTACCCTAACCTGGTGGTAACCACTTTTCAAATCTATCTTACCATATATGATTGCTCCACCTAAAACATCAAGGAGATAATCTATCCTAGGCATGGGATACCTATACTTGATGATAACCTTATTGAGTGTTATGTAGTCGACCCACATCTTATAAGATCCATCGTTCTTCTTCACTAGAAGAATTCATGTTACAAAGGATGAATAGCTAGGTCTGATCAACCCTTTCTCCATATACTCGTCCATGATCTTGCGGAAATCATTCTCCTCTTGCAAGCTCATTCAAAATGGCAGTCGAGTAGTCAGGCTCACTCTTAGTATCAATTCGATTCTATGCTCAATGTTCCTACAAGGAGATAAACCCAAAGGTAATTCTTTTAGTAACAACTCTTGGAATTTTGCTCTTACTTTATTTTGAAAGTACTTGAGCACTCCAACTAGAGTTGCCTTGGTTGCAAGAATCCATCAGTACACAAGATGAATACACAAAATAAAGAGAATAAATATACTTACAATCGATCTTGAGAAACTTGTCTGTGGTCATCGATTGCATCTCTTAGAGATCTAGCTCTCCAAGGATCAATAATCACCGCCCCTCATGTTGAAACTGATAAACATGTGAAGCAAAAGCTATGATTGGTCGTTTCCTAGCATACCACTTTTTACTTAGGACTACATCAAAATGGGCCAATCGTGCTATTTGAAAATCCAATTTGTCCTTGAAAGACTAGGTCCGGATTGATAGACCTACTACTCATCATTCCCATGTCTGAGTAACCTTCCCATTGGCTAACTCCATTGTGTAGGCATACTCTGATTGCACAGTGTCTAAGTGTAACCTTATGACAAGTCATGAACTAATGAAATTATGCATAGACCCAGTGTCAAAGAGGACCTTGATGAGGTAAGCCATCCTTTTCCTTTTTTCTTTTTTCAATTACAAGAGATAAAATGTACTCTTTTACAAGAGGTGTTCACATGACTACACATGTGACTTACAAATGATCATAATATCAAGCATATCAAGCATGTAGGCTTGGGTAAAATGCACCAATAGCTGTCCCTCAAGCCTAACATGCTTGGCCTCCAAATAAGTCTTCAATTGTCCTTGATTTCCTGCAAGCCTATCATCAACTTGAATCTACTTAACTTTGTACCATCAAGAGCTTTAGTCAACATGTCTACACATTGCATATCTATAGAGACATAGGATAGTTCAATATCCTTGCTCATTAGCTTCTCCCTTACATAATGGTAGTGGACTTCAATATTCTTTCTTTAGTTTGCATACATAGTTAGGATGATGTTCATCCTCATATTTAGGAGGTTGTGCCATATACACTTCCTCAGAAGTCCATCCATTCAAGAAAGCATCCTTTACATCAAGTTGATAGAGCTTCCAATTTCTAGATGCAGCAAGACTAATGAGAACCCTAATTGTAGGCATTTTTGCAATAGGAGAGAAAGTCTCCTCATAATCAATACCATAGGTTTGAGCAAACCCTTTAGCAACTAACCTTGCTTTGTGTCTATTTATACTTCCATCTGGATTTCTCTTGATTTTGTATATCCATCGAGATCCAATTACCTTCATAGATGGCTTGTTAGGTACAAGCTCCTAAGTGTCATTCTCCTTCAAGGCTTCCATTTCTTCATCCATTGCATCCCTCCAAGCTTTCTTGCTTTGTGCTTCTTCGAATGTGGTAGGCTCTTCATTGGTTGAATCTTTTGCAATGTAGACTGAGTGCTTGGTGACCAAAGAAGTATCATAACCAAACCTCTCAGGTTTCTTCTTCTCCCTTGAAGACCTTCTAAGTGGTTGATGTGAGCTCTCGGGTCCATATGTAGCATATTGCATCTTTGCTTTACCTTTGTTCTTCTATAGCTTTGGTCTTTCCAAGTCTTCTAGGTCAATCTCCGAATCACTTTCTTCAATTTGCTTTGGCTCTTTTGGTTGAAGTGATGGAAAATCTTCATCCAAGTCATAAGCCAGCTTCACTTTCCTGTCATCATCAAACCATGATTTGTTTTCATCAAAAATTACATCTCTACTCACAGAAAATCCTTTATTGGTTGGATTGTACAATCTATATCCTTTTTGGTTTTGATCATAACCAATGAATACACACTTCTCTGCCTTGGGATCCAATTTCCCTCTTACTTGAGAAGGAATGTGAGCATAGGCTAAGCATCCAAAAATTTTACAATGCTCTAGACTAGGTCTTCTTCCATTCCACACTTCATATGGAGTTGTTCCACCTAGTGACTTAGATGGAAGTCTATTTATGAGATATGTGGTTGTCGACACAGCCTCTGCCCATAGGTAGTTTGGCAATCCCTTTTTGTTGAGCATGGACCTTGCAGCTTCGACAATAGCTCTATTTCTCCTCTCTGCTACACCATTGAGTTCGGGTGTATACCTTGTAGTGACTTCCCTTTAATGCCTCTTTCATGCAAGAAGGCATCAAATTCAGAAGAGAAGTATTCTCCTCCACCATCTGATCTGAGTCTTTTCAAAGTCCTACCTGTTTGGTTTTCAACAAGAGCAATATACTTCTTAAAGCAATTAAACACTTCATCCTTGTGCTTCATGAAAAACAAGATGGTCCACCTACTACAATCATCTATGAAAGACACATAATATCTTGAGCCTGTTATAGATGGCTCCTTACTTGGACCCCACACATCCATGTGCACTAGATCCAAAGGATTTTGATACATATATCCTTTCTTATTGAAAGGTTGTCTATGAGCCTTGCCGAGTTGACAAGCTTCACACTTATAAATCATGTGTTGCCTTGTGATATTAGGCAAACCAAGTACACTTTGGTCCCTGCAAATTTGTTTGAGTGTCCTCTCACCAATGTGAGCAAGCCTTTTGTGCCATATCTCCAACTCTGTTAGAGTTTGAGCTCCATAGCTAAACAAAGCTATGTTCTTTGTATCTTCCACTTCAAAGGTGAAATGCCTTCCGGTCTTTTCTCCTTTGGCAATCCTTCTAAAGCCTTGCCTTGGGTCTTCAACATATGCTCCAAATCGGTTGAATCTAACCTGCAACCCTTTTTCAACAATCTGTCCAACACTTATTAAATTTTTGGTAATTGTAGGGACATACAAGACTTTGCTTAAGAGGTTCATATTCCCATCTGATGTCTTCACATTACATATCTTCTCCACTGAGTGCTTTGTGTCATCTCCTGCCTGCACTTCATGCTTGTTCTAAGGATCTTCCAAATCCGAAAGTAAAGCCACATTTCCTGCTACATGGTTTGAGCATCCCGAATCAATGTAAAATATGTGATCATCATCCTTACCCTTCTTCATTGATAGATTCATAATCAATAATGAATCTTCTTGACTTTGGTCCTCTGCATAGTTATTGTAATCTCTTCTTCCTCTATGGCCACTTTGATAGTTGTTGTTGTAATTGTTGTTGTAGTAGTTGTTGTTGTAGTAGCCTCCATTGTATCTGCCTCTATTTGATCCATACCACCTCTATTGAATCCTCTTCCTCTTGAGTTCCTTGGATTCCTGAAACATTCTTCAATAGTATGATTAGATAAGCCACATATATTACAAGGTTGAGATGATTGGAATCTCCTCCTGCCTTGCTTTCCACCTCTGCCTCTTCCTCTAGCTCTTCCTCTACCTGCAAAGTTTGCTTGGAAAGAGCTACCTTCATCTTCATTCTTCCTATTCTTTGCCTTTTCCTTGACCTTAGCTTTATCAAAATATAAGGCAGAAGTTTGATTGCCTCTTGAGGACTCACCACCTTTGCTAACCTTTGCTTCATGAGTGAAGAGTTGGCCCATGAGTGTGTTGAGGTCGGGTACATGCATATCCATGTATAAATCCATGGCTATTGTGAATGACTCCCACTTGTCGTCTGCTTTGATTCCATTTATGATTTGTCTAATGATTTGCTCCTCTTCAATTACCTCTCCAATGCTTCCAAGTTGGTCGGAAATCTCCTTCATCTTTGTGACATAATCAGTCACACTTTGCTTCGGGCTTTTCTTCATTGTTGTGAACTCCATCCATAATTGGTTCTTCCTTGCTCGAGTGTTGGAAGAGAAGAAAGAAGCAAGTGCATTCCAGGTCTCTCTTGATGTCTTGCATCCCTTGACATGAGGTAAAAGAAAATAAGAGATTGAGTTTAAAATATAGGACCTTGCAAGTGCATCCTTCGAACACCAATTTGAAAGTCCTCCCACTTCTTCATGTGATGGTTGCCCTTTGTTCCTCATTGTTGGCATTGCTTCATCTTCGGATATGAATCCATATAGATTCCTCCCTTGAAGGTAAGCCTCCATCCTTAGAGACCATGTTGGGTAGTTTTTTCGATCCAATTTTTCAATTGTTGATGGAAATCCATCTCCCATGTTGCTTGACTATGCTGTGATACCACTGTGAAGAGAGATGGTGGATGCAATCCAAAGATGAGTTGGTGTTGCTACAACTAGCTTCACACCAACCAACTGAGACTTCAGAGTTGATTAGTAGACCCTTTGAGCTTCCTAAATCCACCATGTATCCCAAAATTTTAAGTCAAGAGAGACTAGTTGCGAAATGACTAGCTCCCAAAACTTGCTATTTTTGGACATACACCTGCTGGAAAAACTGAACAGTGCTCTCAACCTGGTAGGAATTAGATATTATCCTTTTGGACATAGCAAATAGACTTAGCAAGATTCCCAATACAAGTTAAAACACTTCAAATGATGGACTGAGCACTGAGAACAAGATTCATCAATTTTTGGAACATGCCCACCATTCTCGGGGCTCTGCAGAGATAGACTAGTGAGCAGTAAAATGCAGATATCTCCCAAATTATAATTCCAATGACATTGAAAATTTGTATGCAACAAACTAGATAGTAAGATCTATCCAACGCACATTAAAACACTGAAAAATATTGAGTAGAACTTGAGATATGACCTTCTGAAGTTTTTGCTCTGAGTGGGTATAGCAGAGAAGAAAACAGAGAAGTAGATAATGATAAATGTATAGATTCACATATGATTACAACCACATTGGAAATGAATATTTGCACAATGGGAGTAGAATGATAGAGCTATGGAGTAAGCTCTTCAATCTCTACAAAATGACATGAAATGGTCACGTATAATTGCCTCTTCCTTCTTGCTCTTTTTATAGCTATTCTTGGAGGGAGTTTTGAATTTGAATTCAAATGACTCCACCTAAAAGTGATCCCCAAAGTTAGGAGATATTCCCTCAGCTCAAAAATTTGTGGTTTTAGGTAGTTAAAGCCACGACTTTGCTTTTATATCATGGATGAGGTAAGACATCCTTTACAAGAGATAAAATGTACTCTTTTACAAGAGGTGTTCACATGATTACACATGTGACTTACAAATGATCATAATATCAAGCATGTAGGCTTGGGTAAAATGCACCAACAACTTGCATGAGCTCACAATGGTTGAGAGGACATAGAACTCTGTGTGTGCGCCCTTGGGGATGTTTTCCATGAGAGATGTTGGAGGAATAGATGGAAAAATGCTTATTTATCAATGATATAGAGGTGGCCACATTGTACCCTAAACTAAAAATCTAGGGTTCAATGCTTGGAGGTTGGACCAACATAGAGACCCTTGAAAGTGGAGAGTAAATGTGATCCTTTGGTTCAATGATTTGTTGTTTCTAATTTCAAGCCTAATGGAAGAGGGGGCCAAAGACCAAGCTTCAAGGAATAAATATGCTGATATATTTAAGTTGTGATTTGTATGAATACAGTTAGGACCCCTAGAGCAATTTTTCCCTCTTTAGGAGGTTTTTTCCCCTTAGCTTGTATATGCACCTTTAACCCTAACAAGTCATTATTTTTGTACATTTACCTAGTAATACATCTTGTTTTGCATTGTTCTGCAAGCTTCTTCTTCTTCCTTATGTTTTTTGTGTGCTTTTGTAGACCTTGATTGCAAAAAATTGGTAGCAGAGAAGGTAAATGCTTCATCTAGGGCATCTTCAACATCCCTCTCATCATAGTCTCAAATGGCATGAAAATTTGCGAAAATACTCAAGGCAATTAGGAGTTCAAAACATCCTTGATCTATGGCATTAAAATTTTGATTTGAGCTCCTTTATGCCTCTGATTTCACTAGTGTAGCGACTATGCAGACATCTAGTCCTTTTATGCCAAACATTATATACAAGTTTTGGTTTGCCAATACAAACACCTCAAAGTCTACTACATGTACTCATGGAGGAGGAGCTATGACTTAAGGGAAGAAGTGGTGGCAACAAACGAGATGCTACATTCAAGGTGAAAATAAAGACCTTGTGGTGTTGCACACTTTCCCCATAGAACCTTAACGGGGGGAGTGCAGAGGGGGGCTTGCCCCTTTTGCAGGTTCTAAGGGGCTTATCCTCTCTGCCTATAGGGCCAAATGCTAGGACTTGTGGTCGTGGAGATATTGTTAGATTTTATATTTTGTTGACTATTCTTCTCTCCCAACTATGTTTATCAATACCCAATCCCATTGTAAAAGCTATATCAGCATGGTCCATGTGTAGCTCTACATAGCATTGTGCACCAGTAATCCCTTCATCTAGAGTCTATCTAGATTTCCATCTAAGCTCCATATTGGGAGCACATGGGTGGACAACACAATCTTTGTAGCTGCATTACTCTTGGTGATTTGAGAATTTGAGTTTCCTATCTCTCAATATATGTCTCTCTTTGCCGGCATTTTTTCCCAACTCTATCTACTAGTCTATTCCATCGGGCTATTATTTCTTACATTTTTAAATATTTTTTGTGTATTCTAATTATATCTATAAGCATGAGTTGTTTTGATAGTTACTTTTTTTTTAATTGAATGCAATATGTAGCCATTCCACATTGTCCAACATGTGTAGAGGTGAAGGATGGATAATGTGGGGTCTTACTGAGGTGCTTGTTGATTTGGAGAGCATGGTAAAGAGAATCTGATGGGATAGTTTGCGTCTCATTTATCATCAAAATAGATGAGAGCATATCGATGGTATATATATTTTGTTTTTATCTGATATGTTTTTTCACTCGGATAATTTTATCTTTTATTGTAGGTAAAAAATTGAACCTTGTACTAGAGTTCTGCTATTGGTGTGATTGAGTAGAAGCCTCATTATACCTAAAGAGTACTTGTGTGGTTTCCTTTTGCAAGCTGAAGTAAAAGACAAAACCTTAAAACACTAAATCAACTTAATTTAGTGATTACTAAAGAAATCTCTCAAGAAAATTTTAAACCCACCACCAAGAAAGGAACGTGAATAGTAAAAATCAACTTAATCTAGTGATTACTAAGGAATTAATTCCACGTGTTAACTCTCTTCATGAAGTCTTTCAAGAAAATTTTAAATCCGGCACCAAAAAAGGAACACGAACTGTAAATGACTAGGAGCACTCTTGTCCGAAAGTCAAAATCAATTGTGAATTCTCAATAGTGTGAACATACCTCCAAAATATATGCACTTCTCTTCACCCTTCATCCGTAGTCACAAGGACTCTCTTCTTCATTTCCTCTCTATCATGTGATTCTTCTATGCCTTCTTTTTGTTTTGAATTTTGTACTCCAATGCTTTGACTTTCAACATCATATTTCTTAAAGTGCTCGGGTGGTTAGAATATGAATGGCTCCTTATCTTTTCAGTGAACACTATATATAGATGCATTTATGCATACACACATATATACATACATACATACATAAATGCATACATACATACATACATAAATGCATACATACATACATACATAAATGCATACATACATACATACATACATACATACATGCATGCATGCATAGATACATGCACATGTATATGCATTTATACATGCACACATAGAGGCATACGTACATGCAGTTACATACGCACATACATACATGCAATTACATACGTACATACATACATGCACACACACACTCCCACACACATACATTCATGTATGCATACACACATGAATACATACATGCACAATCATCTTAAGCTAGTTGAAGCATCTACTTATTATTGTTGAAGATTCTCACACACAAATACATACATACATACATAGAAAATTACAAAGTTATTTCTCATTGTATGTGGTGGGACATTTTACACATTATTAAGCATACAAGCACACACACAAGTATCTATATTATTTGAATTATAGACATCATTTGCATTGTCCTTAGGACCATAGTGACCTTTGGTCTACAGTTTTTGGTTGTATTATTTATGTGCAATAGCTATACAAAATGCTCATCCAGAATGGTTATATTCTATGACCTAGTTCTTGAAAAGATAGGGCATTCATATATCCGTTACTATGATGGTCTAGATCCATGCACATTCAAAGTAGTTAGTAATTGTATCTTGAGAATTCCATGAAGTTTATGCACATGATCGGTCATTCAAAGGTGTATCTCCATAACAGGTCTCTACAAGATATGATTGAGGAGCTACAACTCACATCATGTACGCACATCTGAATAGTATCAGAGAATATTTTCATCATTACTTTCCCTCTTCTAAAATGTGACCCCTTCAATCCCTCATTCCCACCTTTCATTTCCATGTTTTGTATTGTTAAAGGAGGCATGGATCTCATAATAGTTGTGATTCCTTTCCAAGACACAACCATCCTTGTTTAACCCTACCTAGTAGTGGTAATTTTCAAACCCGTTTCTTCTCTACAAAGGATAGTGCTTGCCTATATGCCAAGCTTTTGGTCTCTATTGAAGTATATTTGTCTTTATTGAATATATGCAAAGATAAGATTTTCCTTTCCATAAGCATTTACACTTGGATTTTCATGAATATTGCTCATTGGTATAGTGCCTTTGGTGAAAAATGTTATTGTGCTTATTGTTGGGGGATGAATCAACACCACTATGTAGCTTTGGAAGGTTGTGGGACCTCATAGGTTGTTTTCCATAGTGACCCAAAGTCACTCTTTTGGCTCTAGAGCTAGATGTGGGAAAATAATGAAGCTTTTCATAATCAAAGTAGACACCCTTATCAATCTAGAACACTTTGAAACACGATTTGGATACTCTTACATAGTGAACCAAGCTCTGCAAGATAGACCAGTTGTCATTGTTGTGGTCTACCAATGTGAAGAGACACACCTTCACTAGAGCTCACTCGAGGAAAATCACAAAATTTAACCACACTCACTACATTGTATGAGATATCACACACAAGTGGAATCACCTCAAATGGATAATGGAAGAAGGAGTTGCAATAAAAAAAACATGCTAGAAACTAGTTCAGTACAAAGAGAGGCAGTGAGGAGTGACTAACTATAGAGAATTGTAGGCTAGGAAAATGGCTTACTTAGTAGAAGGGATGCATGTAGTACTTTCCTTACACTATAAACTAGATTAGGAAGAGATAAGAGGTCATGGACTTACAATATCGACATGGAAGATTCATACAATATCGATTTTGCAAGAATCTCTCAATCAACCACTTAACTTTTTGGTAATCTATGAATTAGGAAAGTGATTGAAACTCTTTGGTAGCTTAAATTCATGATATGAAGCCTCCAAATGATAGGTCTACTATTTCATCCATGCCTTTGAGCCTTTATCTAAGGTTTTAAGGCTTAATTTTTAACACTCTCCCTCTAGCAACACCAGTGATTGTGTTGGCTTGAACCTGATAATCTTTAAAAAACCATGGATATATAATTGAAGAATAGTTAATAGTGGTAACTTGACTAGACCTGCTTGATTCCTCCAAGGATCTGGATTTCTCCTATTAAACATAGGAAAAATGAAATGAATGTGAAGACCCTTACTGTGGGAACTGATTGGTTTCAGTCACCTCCTGTTGTTGTTGGCAAAGCTCCTCCTGTGTTTGCATTCTTCATTGTCGTTCTTCTTTTGCTTGTCAAATAGCTTTCTGAACAATATGGACCCGAGATCGCTTCTTTGCATTCAAAGGGTCCATCAGGTCCACTACTGACCTTTTATCCTATTTCTTACCTGCTTGAAGAAAAGCTGCTTCGTCCACTACAATAAACAGTCGCAATGGAGGTAAAGGTGCTGCAGGGACTAGCAAGGGTAATAGCACACCAAGATTTGTATCCAATTGTTGGGGCTTGCAGGCAGGTCTACACAGTCAACACACTTCCTTCTTTATCCACCTAAAAATGAACTTTGTCCAAGTAACTTGTCCCTGTGCTGCTTTTGTATCCTTCATCAATGAGTAGAGTGACTAAGAGACTCCATACGGTTTGTTCTCCATGAAGACAAGCAACATCACCAATCGTAGTCCAAACTTCCATGGATTAGTGTCTGGGAGTTTGATATACTTGTATTCTCTTGAACAGGCACGACCAAACATCTGCTCCATTTCTACAGTCAAAGCTAATTCTACTAGTGTAGTGATTCCTTGGTGACTAACATGCAATTGTGTTGTAATGTATGTCAGGTCAATCACCATCTGTGTGGTTTCTCTGATATGAAATTCACTGAAAGCTACTTGATCACCTTCTTCTTTGAGTTGATAATGACACTACTGCACAAAGGAGTTGATCATTGGATGGCTAGGAATACAGGGCCATGGGATTTGCACATATTGCAGCAATCCACGATGCTGGAACCAATCCACATGCAGCTGCATTGAGTGATCAAGGGTCACCAACAAGCTCATGTCTATCAGCTTGAGAGAATTGGTTAGAATAGATCCTGTCATGGTAGCAAATGTCGAATTCAAGAGCAAAGCTTCCTAGTGAAAAGTGCAGGTAAAAATTGAGGTGAAGTAGCACAAGATTTAAATAGTATGTAAAATGCCATTAAAATTGAGTTTAAAAACATATACGTGACTATTCGCATGTGCCCAATTTGATAGAGAGGGCTTTTAATGCTACATGCAAATTCAATACTGTTGAATCGGACTGAACATTCACTTAAAATCACCACTCTCAAGTGTCGCCTCATACATGCAACCATGATGCCTTTTATTAAATGCGTGACAAATGTCACCTTATTCTGAGATTATATACACTATATACAATGCTAACTATGACATTATCCACGATAAGGTCACAACTTGGACCCATTAAGGGGAGTCCATAAAATCTCACCCACAAGCATGGCTAGCTGGAAGGTAGCTGGCTTAGATGGATCCAAAAAGGACATGTCCACCGTAACTGGAATTTACCTGCTTGTCACTTCATTTTTGAATTAAAGAACAAGACCAAATCACTTGGCCAAAAAATAGGAGTCGGTAGTTGTCGATCATGCCAGTGACTTTGCCGATTTTGGACTACTTGCATCAATAAAAAACTATTATAAGAATTTTCTTTGAGTTGTCGCAATGTATCGATCCAAAAAATTAAAGATTCCTCTCGTAAAAGTCTTTCCTGTACAACAATCTGGAGGCTTGGGAAAGCAAATTCCATAGACACTATGGCATCCAAACCGTACACAAGTTTAAAGGGCGTGAAGCTTGTAGACACCTTGTACGAAGTTCGGTAGGCAAATAGAACCAAAGATAAGTATTCTTCCTATTTACTTGGACACTCAAGGAGGAACTTTTGTAGCATAGTTAATAAAACGTTGTTGGTTGTCTCTGCCGATCCATTGGCATGAGGATAATAAGGGGAAAAAATTTATGCTCAGTTAAAAAATAATCAGTAATCGACTTGATAAGTTGGTTCAAGAAATGAGTGCCCCTATTCGAAACTAGATCCAACAGAAGCCTGTACCAAGGAAATAATTTTGTAATTAAAACTTTGGATACCTTATGCATAGTTGAATGGCACAAACTCTAGGACTCTTCCTAGTGTGTACAATAATTTGTGCAAGTCCAAATAAAGGTTTTACATCAAGTGGTCAGGGGATGGATTAGACCAATAAAATCCAAACCCCATTTTTGAAAAGGTTCTAGAGGTAAGATGGGTTGCAAAGGGAATCGATGGTTCAATCATTCGCTGACAAGGATCACATTGTAATACATGTTAATGGACATCCTTATGCATAGTAGGCCACCATAATCCATTATGTAATATTTTTTGAACCGTTAACTTTGTACCTTGATGGCCACCAAACACTCTAGAATGAGCTTTTGTAATAACCGCAGGGACTTCATGTGGTGGCACACAGTGTAGCCAAATGCCCATAACATCCTTATAGTACAATTGGTTGAGAATAATGGTAAATCTATGACTATGGAATGCCAATTTCTTTCTTAATGTGGACCGTAGGTGGGAAGGTGGAACACCAATTTCCAGGAAGGAAATCATTTCCTCATACCAAGTCAGAGTACCCTAGTCTGGTTCAATTTGGTCTGTAACATGGAATATCTACATCAAGAAGGATTCATCCATTCCATCTGGTGGCTTGCCATTATCTAATCAAGACAGAAAGTCAGCAATAATATGAGAAGAGCCAGGGTGGTGCACTACATCATAATTGAATTCTTGTAAAAGGAGCACCCATTGAGTTAATCTCCCAACAAGGTTTTGTTGCTTAACTAAATAGAGTAGTGCTGAATGGTTGATTGGAAAAGTAAATGCCGAGCCCAACAAATAATGTCAAACTTTTTGATAGAATAAATGAGTTCGAGACATTCTCATTCAGTGATATAATAATTTTTCGCTGTAATGGTCAATCATCGACTCGCATAATAAATTGGTCGAAACCATGATCTACCTGCCTTTTGCATTAACATTGCTTCAATAGCAATGTGTGAAACATCTACAAATACATGGAAAGGTTGAGACCAATCCAAAGCTTGAAGCACAGGTGCTTGCATGAGTAAAGTCTTCAATCGACGGAATGCCATATCACACCGGGGAGTCCATTTAAATTCTATAGGTTTGATGTGGGTCAGAGCATTCAAAGGCATTGCAATATGAGCCAAATAGCATAAATGGTGCCCATCGAATCTAGCCTAAAAAGCATAGGACCTCTTTAGGAGTACATGGCAATAGTACTTGTAAAACCACTTTTGACCTTGCCTACATCAACCACAATCCCTATACGAAAAATAACATGACCTAACAACTTTCCACATTTGACATCGAAGACTGATTTGGCTAGATTTAGACTCAAATAAGCTTATTAGCACTTTGTAAAACAGAGTCATGGCTGCTCTAAATGATCTATTTGATATCCAAAAACTAGAAAATCATCCAAAAATATGTGCATGAAACTGGTCAAGAAGGGTGCAAAAATCTACTACATACAATGCTGGAATGTACTGAGGGCATTCCGTAATCCAAACCACATTATGGTATAGGCAAAAACACCCCAATTTGTAATGAATGCTATTTCAGGGATATCAGCTTCTAACATTTTGACCTGGTTGTAACCACTGAAACGATCAAGAAAAGAGTACATTTCATTACTAGCAACTTCATCCGACATGGTATCCAAAAATGGTAGTAAAAAAGGGTATGGTATAGTAGTAGCATTTAGCTTCATGTAGTCCACACAAATTCTCAATTGTTTATTCTTCTTAGGCACAATTAGAATGGGAGATACCCATTTCGGATATTCAATAGGAATAATAAATACGACTTTCAACAATCTATCTAGTTCTTCCTTTGCATGTTGTGCAAAATTAGGGTTCATTCGATAACGTTGTTGGATTATCAAGGAAGTATCAAGTTTAAGTACAATCGTGTGCTAATAAAATCTAGGATCTAACCCCTTCATATCTGAGTAATCCTATGCAAATATATCCTTGAACTCAGATAGAAGTTGGAGTAAGGCTTGTCGAAATGTACTGGCTAAATCAGCACCAATCTTCACCATCTACGGTGAACATTCAGTTCCAAGGTTTATCTATTCCACTTGATCTTCTTGAATATGTACATTTGTTTGAGTGAGGACATCATCTTTTGCCAACCATGCTATTTCTTCCTCCCTGGGAAGAGCCATCTCCTCTGGTTGCATAGTCGCCACTACTGGGTCTTGTTCAAATTGGGCCAGTGCCTCCGAAATGTCAATTAATCCCACCGACAAGAGATCGTGATTGGCTTCCAAAATTTTAAATTTTTCATCATCTCCTAATCCAGCGATCATGTGTGGTAGTTCTCCAATAGATGGTATTTTCACCTTTGAATACTATTGTCGATCTTCTAGGGGAATAGAATATTTCTTGTGTCCTCTTCTAAAAGTGATTGCTTGACACCCCTAATCTCGTTGAACTTTAGCTTATTTAAGCTAGGGGCATCCCAACAAGAGATTATAATCATTATTTTTTCCAATTCTATTACCACAAAAGTCACTTTGAAAGGGATATTCTGAATTTTGATAGTTATATTTTTAATGAGACCAATGGGTTGGTGTTGAGGTTATAGCAAGGAATGGCCAAGAACCCTCACCACCTTGCATGGAAGCAAAAAGGAAAGCTCAAGAGTGACTCTCCTCTCATCCACCCCTACCTCCCACATGTTCAAGCCATTGGCAACAGACCCAGGCTTTGCCACATGCTTGAAAACAAGGAGAATAGGGAGTCAAGGATCCTAGTCCATGAGGAAAATACAAGAGAATGCAACTACTCTACTCACACAAAGGAGAGACATGCATAGGCACACACACACCACTCTCACACACCACTCTCACACACTCACAAGACACAATACATGTAAATGTAAATAGTCTTCTTGGAGTAAATGAGAGCATCTTCCATTGATAAGAGATATTACATGAGAGCACGTCGACCAAAAGCTCCCCTCTTTACAAAAATGAGCTTCTATTTATAGGCTAAGCTCTATTCCCCATGTGCTCCTTTGAAAAGTCAAAAAGTGGATCTCTCTCTAACTAACATATCTTCTAGGATATTCTAAGATCAAATGTGTAACAACCAAATCCCCAAAAAAGACATGCATGGGATTTTATACGTGGGATTTCCTTAGAAGGGTAAAAAGGGTAAAATATTTGAGAGACATCTTACTATGGTATAAGGAAATATTAAAAAGTGTTCTAGGAGAGTGTTCACATGTGACATTCAAGTATATACAACAAGGGTTATTTTAATGGTCTAGAGAGGGTTCCCATGCACAATTGAGGATGTGTGCATACCCTCCAACCCAACACTCTCCCCCCTCTAGTCTTTGTCGTCCTCGGCAAGGCTAGAAAGGAAGATCATACACAATTGAACTGTTGGAGTCTTCAAGTCTGCAATGCTTCAGTCTGCAATCTTAAGGTCTTCATAATCTTCATTGATCTTTAAATCTGCAGCACGTCCATCTTCAGGCTGTCAGTCCTTCCTTCAATCTACAAATCTTCAGTCTTTAGAGTTGAGCGACACAATCCTCTTGGGGTAGTCAGCCCAGCAATCCAGGGGAATAGCCTTTTGTTGTCGGAAATGCAGCCATCCCATGGAGTAATTCCTGAAAAAACAAAGCCTACCAAGTAGTGGTGTCTTTCAGTGCTAGGCGACACCATCCTCCTAAGAGGCAGTCAGCCTAGCAAGGCAATATTTGGTGCACCTTTCTTGTCTCATGTGCATAGAGCTTGTTGAGGATATCTTTGGAAGGCCTGATCATAGAAAAGTAACAATAGTTATTCACATGATTGCAGGAGCTGGGTCAAGCCAATCTAAGCTTTACTGCCTTCCAGCAAGTTGGGAGTATAACCCCATTATTCATGAGCAACCCTGCCAGTAATCATATCTGAAAAGAAGCATGAAATTTGTTCCATATTTCACACTAGAGTTGAGCCTGCAACATAATTTTGATCATCAAGGCTTAAACAATCATGTGGGCTTATGTATCAGTTATTGAACTGGAGAATGAGATACTAGATATCATCAGAGGGTAGTACACAGAAGATGTCAGACACAAAGTTATTTACAAATGTCCCCATATGATGACAGGGAAAGTGGGCATCATCCTCAGGAGCTGTATATCCTTGTTGTGGCCACAGAATCCATGCAAAAACTGGATGGGTAAGCAACTAAACAGTAGATCTAGGGTCCAATCCTAGCATAGAAAGCAATCCCCTACAAAGGGAAATTCACAAAAAAAATTGTTGACCAACAGAACACAACTTCAAGCTTCTCAGTACATCAGGCACACATAGGAAACATTAGAGACAATCTCGAGAAGACACATCCATGGGCAATCAAGGTTTCCAGTTGTATCCATCCAAGACCACTTGTCATTTGTCAGTAGTCACAGTACTGGCCTGCACCATATAGTCAGATGGACCAGAAGAACAGCATGCCCCAAGCTCAGAGCCACCTTCTCAAACTTCCAAGAGTTTGACTGGCAGATAGACCAGTTTTGAGGCAGCAGCAATGATTAATCCACAGGAGGCCATGATCTCAGGAAGCTAGGTAGTTGTCATTCAGTAGCAGGAGCCTTCAGGTACCCAAATCAATCTGTGATGAAGTTCTAGCTTTGTTGCTTGGGGCACACTCATCACACATAGCCAGCTTCAGCATAGTTCTATCCTTGCTCTGGAAACATAGCAGCTGCCCACATGGCTTCAACAAACCTGGTTGTAGCAACATATTGTGAGAGTCCAATAGTAAATGCCTGATATATATGATATGGAGGATGCTGCGTTTATTCCTTCCGAAACATAATCCAGTTCATCACAGCAAATAGGAGAGACCAGAAAATCCGGCATCATGTTGGCAGAGAAATGGATGACAACCTAGCTGCTGGTTTGAAGTCTTTATACCATGGACAGCCACAACAACCTTTTTTTCTCATTAGTCAATGTAATAGCTACAACCTATTGCTTGGAAGACCAATAGTAGGCAAAAAAGTTCAAGAGCTACCTTCCTTCATGCATTATCATGTAAGTGATGTGCAGCAACCACCATAAGCACATTAAAAGTGAGCAAAAAATTATCCCAGTTAACCATAGCAGTATCTCATCAAAGCCAACGAAACAACTAAAATGACTAAAATTTGGGTATGCCACCCTACCTCCAATAGCTCCAGGATTAGCTCGTCCACCAGTCATTGTGTCCTTTCAGTCTAGCATGTGCTATGTTGCTTCATTTAGCACTTTTATCCAAAGGAGTTGACTGAGCAACAATGATCAGGTGCCCAAGATTCGCATGATAGTCTGAGGACACATGGTGAGAAATATCCTGATGTGGAAACATGAGTTTGTACAGCTACTTCAACCAACATTGGTTGCACATGTGAGTCGAGCATAAGCATTGCCTTTCAATATGAGAATCTCTGATGAAGGCCCCCCGACTTTCTCATCCTTCATTGTTTGAAGTAAAAAGTCCCCAACAAAGAGCATATCCTCCAAAAATCTCTTATAGCTCGATATGGTTATGGCAGCATATTGCTTCATGAGTGTTCCATTTAGTGTAGCACACAAGCCACCTTCAGTTGAGAACAAAGAGGGAGAAAGTAATGGACAAGATCGCTCTGTCCCATGCCTTTGAGAGTAGGTGGACAGTGGCCATAGAAGCTCCCCCAAGAGCCCGAGCTCTGCGGCAGAAGAGGCCCATGTCCTTTGCTGGACCAATTTTCATAACTTCTGAACCTTGTTCTTTAGAAATTCTCCAAGCTTCAAATGTGTTCCGATCTCTCAAATCCATCAGACTGTGGTACACACATAGATGCGGGATTCTCTATACACATAACCCAAAAACTACCCTACTCAGTCATTGTGCAGTGATATAGAGTCCAGAATGTCTTCAGAATGTCAGCATTATGGTCATGATGTTAGCCCTGAATTTCTGAATTTGCCCTAAAAGCTCTATCTGTACAGCTCAGTTATTATTGTCAATGAGGGCAGTGCAAAGCCTGTCATAGGGATCAATTGTCAAAGGCCCAACAATCTTGATATTGTGTATGGCTCTGAAAGATACAAAAGAGGGGTAGTCCAAAGCCTCTAGTCTTGCATCAGTCTTGCATAGTTTGTACCTTACTATCCCATCATGACTTCTACAGTGATCGATGTGAGAATATCATTTACACTGAAGATCCAAGTACTATTAACTTTCGGGTGACTGATCCTTCTGTCCCATGTCCAATGAACTTATTGAGATCAGGGAAAGATCGGTCAATGACTAAGTGGTAAGCTGCCATATTTTGTCTAACATATATGACACCATTGCAGGGGAATGCAGCCGTGATCCGCCAGATTTGGTGCATTATATGGATGAGAATCTCCTACAATGAGCTACATGACATTTGTAGGAGTGGTTGGCAAAGTGAACATAACCCCCAAGCCTTTCCTCAGAGACAAAGTCTGTAGGAGACCTACAACATCCACACCCCAGCAATACATACCTTTTGTGTTTGGTAACAACACAAGTCGAAAAAATGGTCGAATATGCTCGATAAGGAGGCTCCTTTTGCTCAATCGCTATTAAAATCCTACATGCCACCTAACCTTGATAGCAAACAAGGGAGGCCTCAACCCAAAATAGATGCACGCTTCCAAACTGAAGTGTACTACAACTGTAGATCTTGGAGTACCACCCCATGTCAAGCTTCCACAGCAAGGTTCATAGGGGGAAGCAATAAGTTCACGAAGGGAATCTCCAAGCTCATTTTTGCAATTATTGAAGTTTGGACAGAGAACTTTAGGCCTCATTCCTTAGTTACTATCTGTTGGTGCAGGGCAATCAACAATTGAAGTTTAAATGAAGATTTGGAAGCCAAAAGATTGAAGGAAAGTTCAAATTATGAAGCATGTAGGAAGTGCATATTCAGAGGATGAAAATGTGTACACATATGTACATTAATTCAGAGATAGCTCACTTATATTTTTGTATAGTCATGATATTGTAAATATTTGCCTATATATACAAGGAAAAAGTCGGGGCAAATATGAGAGAGCATGAGAATAGAGTAATCAGTAGTTGTATGAGTCATTAGACATCTTAGAAGTGAGTTGAGTCTCTCTCATCACTCAGTTGTAAATTTCTTCAGAAATGAAAGAAAAATTACGCCCGATGTTTCTGTGCATTCTCCTTCTGTGCTTGATCATTTCAAGAATCCTTTTGTAGATGTCTAAGTCCGTAGTTAATGAGTCTATGGTTAAAGTTTGAGAGCCTAATTGTAAACAGGTTGTGAGAATTATGTGTAGGAACATTCATATGTGAAGAAGTGTTCACTGGTTCCTGAAACAGGCGCAAAATTTGATGTTAATGTTTTAGTCAGTTCTCCTTCCACAATGTAAACTTTTGAGCAAACACGCACTCAATCTTTAACTTGGAAGGTAAGCTATCTATGGCTAAAAGCATTTTCATAAACGGGTTCTAGATTGAGAGAACCAAGTGTTAAAAGTTATAGGTGTCTAAATCGACTTCTCAAAAGAACAGTTATAGACATAGGTAACTTGTTGAGATCATTTCTCAAGATATACTGAATCTTTTGGAGTGATTCAACTTGGAGAAGGTGCACAAATGTACGCGACACCTTGTGCAAAGTTTTATAAAAAACTTTACACAATTGATAAGGTAATGAGAGAGATATGTGCAGCAGACTTTCTATGTAGTCATCTCCTTCATAGATTTTTCAAAATCTTTATAATTGATCATTGATCCTCTAAATTTGGAGAAGGTTTGAGTTATTCTTGTTATAAAGGTGCTCTAATTACAAGAGTAACTTGTTCTTTTGGAGATTAACACTCTCCATCAGTGGTATCAGAGCAGGAAGCATCAAAATTGAAGGAAGGAAGATCTTGACTGCTGCAGTTGCAAAGAATTCAACATCTGAAGGTTCAAAAGGTGAAAGCTTGAGGGCAAAGCTTGAGAAGGAGGTCATACAACATCAAGGAAGACAAAAGGAACATTATTCAAAGTAAAGGTACATCTATTACTAATAAAGGTTGAAGAATTCAATATACAGGTGAAGAAAGGATGGGAGATTCTCTTCAAATAGAGAAGTTGGATAGAGAGAACTATAGAGCATGGTCAATGAGGATGGAAGCTCATCTTATGAGCAAAGACGTGATAAGTTACATCACAGGTGAAGAAGAAAAGCCTCAATTCAGAGATCTTAGTGTTCCAACTAGGGAGGAATTATCAGATTTGAAGAATTGGATGAAGAGAGATGCTCAAGCTAGAAGCATTATCTATATGGCAGTCAATGACTACTTGCTACCTCACATTAGAGGTCTTGAAAGTGCAAGTGATATATGGAATGCTTTGGAGGAGCATTTTCAAAACACCACAAAGTCAAGGAAGACATCTTTGTGGGCAGAATTTACCACTTTCAAGAAGAAGGCTTCTCAATCCATCTCAGACTATGTAACAAGGATGGACATTGCAGATGCATTAGGAGCAGTTGATGAAGACATTGAGGAGGATAAATTGGTAAGGCAAATCCTCACAGGTTTGAGAGGTGATGACAAATGGAATCCATTTATTTTGTCTACTGAATTATCACTTGATCATTTTACTCCTGACTTAAATCAGTTGCTAGGACATATGTTAACCTTTGAGCAGGATGTCAAAGGTGAAGGTGACAAGAGTACAGGTCATGCAATGTATTCAAAGGATAAGAAGAAAAATAGCAAAGGGAAGCAACAAGCAAATGAAGATGAAGGCACAACTAGTCAAGCCAACTTCCTAAGAGGAAGAGGAGGTGGCAAAGGAAGAGGAAGAGGCAGGAGTAATAAAGATGGAGTCAAGGCTTGCTGGATTTGTGGTAAGACAAATCACTTAGCTAATGATTGTTGGCATAATAATCAGAGTAATGGTGGATATAATCAGAACTTTAGTTCAAGAGGAAGAGGTGGCAGAAATCAAAGAGGTAATTTCAGAGGTAGAGGTAGTAGAGGTTACTTTGGAAGAAATGCAGGTAGAGGATTCCAAAGTCAACAATACAACAATACCTACTACAATTATGCTTCAAATCAGAAGGAGGATTCAACATTGATAATGAATGCAACTTGTGAAAGGCAAAGTGAAGACCAAAGAGTCTTCTACATTGACTCAGGGTGTAGCAATCACCTGAGTGGCAACATAGCTTTGATGACTGATTTGGAAAATAAGGTAACTAATCATGTAGTTCAAACAGGTGACAATACAAAGCACAATGTGAAGTCAATTGGATCAGTGAAGACCAAGGATGGTAGCACTCTCTTGAGTAAGGTCTTGTATGTTCCTACAATTCCTAAAATTCTGATAAGTGTAGGACAAATTGTTGAAAAGGGTTATGAAGTTAGATTCACTAATGAAGGAGTGTTTGTGGAAGAGCATAGCAATGGGTATAAACAGATTGTTTCAGGGAAAAAAGAAGAAAGATTGTTCACATTGAAGATCCAAGGTAATGTTGGTCATGCATTGTTCACCTATGGAGGACATAAGATCTCTGAGTTAGATCTTTGGCACAAAAGGCTTGGACATTTCAATGAAAGAGGTATCAAAGATATGATTAATAATGGTTCAGTGCTTGGATTGCCTAATGTTGCGGGTCAACATATGACATATAGATGTGAGGTATGTCAATTAGGTAAGGCTCATAAGCAATCTTATTCCAAGCATGGTTTTATGTATTCAGAAAATCTTGAATTGGTACACACAGATGTGTGGGGGTCATCAAAGGATTTCAGTATCAATGGTTCAAGGTATTATGTGATTTATGTTGATGATGCTACCAGATGGATCACTATTTATGTGATCAAAGATAAGTCAGAGGTATTCAATACATTCAAACATTATCATGTGTATGCAGAGAGAATTACAGGTCATAAGTTGAAAAGACTAAGGTCAGATGGAGGGGGAGAGTATTTCTCTAATGAGTTCAGTGATTACTTGTGGAATGCAGGTATAAAAAGAGAGGTTACTTGTAGATACTCTCTTCAACAAAATGGTGTAGCAGAAAGGAGGAATAGAACTCTTGTTGAGTTTGCAAGGTCAATGATGAAGGAGAAAAATTGCCCTAATTATTTGTGGGCTGAGGCTGTAAACACAGCTACTTATTTGGTTAATAGGTTACCATGTAAAGCTTTGCAGGGTATGAAACCATATGAGGCATGGTGGGGTAAGAGACCTACATTAGATCATTGCAAAATATCTGGATGTTTGGCATATGCATATGTGCCATCACAATTAAGGCACAAATTGAAACCTAAAGTTGAAAAGTATGTATTTATTGGATATGATTATAAGCAGATGGGATTTAGGTTGTGGAGTCCATCCACAAAACAATTCCTTGTATCTAAGGATGTTACATTTGATGAGCAAGGTACTTGGTATGCAGGTACAATCAATATTAATGCAGGTGATGAAGAAGAAGTTGTGAATCAAAAGAAAGGTAAATCAAAGGTTCAGATATTTGATGAAGAGGGGAACAATGAAGTGCAGGTTGAAGTTGAAGAAATGCCAAGATTTGATCCTGAGTGTGATGAACCAGAAACCTCAAGGAGTGGAGAACTTAGAAGGTCATCAAGACACAAGTGGCAACCTACAAGGTATAGCTATGACACTTCTTTTTTGGCTACAAAAGATTATGCTTATATGATAAAGGCAGATGAAGACCCTTCTACATATGAAGAGGCAAAAGGTAAGGAAAATTGGGAGAAAGCTATACAGGAAGAATATGATGCATTGATGGAGAATCAGACATGGGAGTTGGTTCCTAAACCAAATAACCAGAAAATCATTAGATGTAAATGGGTCTACAAGACAAAGAGGTTTGCAGATGGAAGTGTGTCTAGTTATAAAGCTAGACTTGTTGTGAAAGGTTTTGCTCAGACATATGGTGTAGACTATGATGAGATCTATAGTCCTGTGGCAAAGATGACAACCATCAGAACACTCATAGCTATTACTGCATGTAAAGGTTGGAAATTATGTCAATTAGATGTGAAGAATGCTTTTTTAAATGGTTATATTTCAGATGATGTTTTCATGGAGCAACCACAAGGATTTAGAGATGGAAGGTATCTAGATCATGTGTGCAAGCTCAAGAGAGCTTTGTATGGTTTGAAGCAGGCCCCAAGGGCATGGAATTATAGACTTGTAAAGTTCTTGAAAAGAACTTGGATTTCAAGTATCTAAAGCAGATAGTAGCTTGCTTGTTAAAGCAAGCGATGATGGGTTCATTTACATGTGCATATATGTTGATGATATAATTCTTATAGGTACAGATGAGAAAGGCATTCAAAGCCTAAAGAAGCAAATGGAGAAAGAAATTAAGATTAATGATTTGGGAGACTTGTCATATTTCTTGGGCATGGAGATTTCATACACTCAACATGGAGTGTATGTGACTCAAGAAAGGTATTTGAGAAACTTGTTAATCAAGTTTAAGATGAATGATTGCAGGGTAGCACCTACTCCAATGGAGGTGAATCACAAATTGAGCAGATATGGAGGAGAAGAGTTCAAGGACATGAAGCTATATCAAAGTTTGGTTGGTAGTTTGATTTATGCTACACTAACTAGGCCTGACTTATCATATGCAGTGGGAGTATTGTCTTAATTCATGCATTGTCCTAGGAAAGAACATTGGATTGCAGGTCAAAGAGTGTTGAGGTACATTAAGGGTACACTCAAAGAGGGTTTGTATTATGGTTTTACATCAGATACAAACATCAAGATATATAGTGATGCAGATTGGGAAGGTAATCCTGATGATAGGAGATCAACATATGGATACTTGTGTTATGTGGGAGATAAGTTAATTTCTTGGTGTTCAAAGAAGATAAACACAGTTGCTTTGTCATCTACAGAGGCTGAGTACAAAGGTATGGTTGAAGCTGCAAAGGAAGTGATATGGCTTGAGACTCTCATGAAGAGTTTTGACATCATACAGTGTACACCTACCATTCATGGGGATAACATGAGTTCATTGTATTTAGCTGCTAATCCTATTTTTCATGCCAAGACGAACACATTGAGATTCAGTATCACTTTCTAAGAGAGAAGGTGATGGATAAAGAGATCGAAGTCATACATACTTCAACAAAAGATCAGATAGCTGATATGCTAACCAAAAGCTTGGATGGACCAAAGCTACAGAGATTCAAAGACATGGCAGGTATAAAGAAGATAGAGAAAACTTCAATTGATGATTGAGGGGGAGCTATTGGTGTAGGGCAATCAACAACTGAAGTTTTAATGAAGATTTGGAAGCCAAAAGGTTGAAGGAAAGTTCAAATTATGAAGCATGTAGGAAGTGCATATTCAGAGGATGAAGATGTGTACACATATCTACATTAATTCAGAGATAGTTCACTTATACTTTTGTATAGTCATGATATTGTAAATATTTGCCTATATATACAAGGAAAAAGTTGGGGAAAATATGAGAGTGCATGAGAATAGAGTAATCAGTAGTTGTATGAGTCATTAGACATCTTAGAAGTGAGTTGAGTCTCTCTCATCACTCAGTTGTAAATTTCTTAGTAAATGAAAGAAAAATTGCACCCGATGTTTCTATGCATTCTCTATAAACAGGCTGTGAGAATTATGTGTAGGAACATTCATATGTGAAGAAGTGTTCACTGGTTCCTGAAACAGGCACAAAATTCAATGTTAATGTTTTAGTCAGTTCTCCTTCCACAGTGTAAATTTTTGAGCAAGCAAGCACTCAATCTTTAAGTTGGAAGGTAAGCTATCTGTTCCTAAAAGAATTTTCATAAACGGGTTCTAGATTGAGAGAACCAAGTGTTAAAAGTTATAGGTGTCTAAATCAACTTCTCAGAAGAACAGTTTTAGACATAGGTAACTTGTTGAGATTATTTCTCAAGATATACTGAGTCTTTTGGAGTGATTCAACTTGGAGAAGGTGTACAAACTGTAGGTGACAGCTTGTGCAAAGTTTTATAAAAAAATTTACACAATTGATAAGGTAATGAGAGAGATATGTGCAGCAGACTTTCTATGTAGTCATCTCCTTCACAGATTTTTCAAAATCTTTATAATTGATCATTGATCCTCTAAATTTGGAGATGGTTTGAGTTATTCTTGTTATAGAGGTGCTCTAATTACAAGAGTAACTTGTTCTTTTGGAGATTAACAATCTCCATCACTATCACCACCAACAAGCACTGCAAATCGAAGGTCAGTGAAACAGCCAAGCTCCTTACAAAACTTAAATGTCTACAGGGCAAGTTCTCTAGTGGGAGAGAGGATGACTGCCCGAGCTCCCACATTTGAAGAATGGAATCCCAGTTTGAGGAACTTGCTGACAATCCAGATGTCATTGTGGCAGCGCCTGGTCGACTAATGCATCACCTTTCTGAGGTTGAAGGAATGTCCCTTCGTAGTGTTTGATGAAGCTGATCGGTTGTTTGAAATGGGGTTTGCAACTCAATTGAGGCAAATCCTTTCCCACCTCAGTGAGACAAGACAAACACTTCTTTTTAGTGCAACATTACCTTGACTGCTTGCAGATTTTGCCAAAGCAGGTCTTCATGATCCTCAAGTTGTTTGCCTTGATATTGATACAAAGATCAGTCCTGATTTGAAATTGACATTTTTTACTCTACGGCATGAAGAGAAACCTGCAGCTCTTATCTACATGTTGAGAGAACAGATAAGTTCAAATAGGAAGACCTTGATGTTTGTCTCAACAAAGCATCATGTCGAATTTTTGCAAGGGCTTATGCGAAAAGAGGGCCTTGAATTGCCTGTAGTATATGGGGCAGCTAGAAAGATTCATCTTGCAAAGTTTCGAGCAAGGGAAACCATGAATCTTTTAGTCACCGATGTTGCTACCCATGGAATCGATATACCATTGCTAGACAATGTTGTGAACTATGGTTTCCCCTCAAAGCCCCAAACTTTTTGTGCATAGAGTAGTGCGTGCAGCTAGAGCTGGGAGACTTGGGACAACATTTTCGTTTGTAACTCATGATGAGCTACCATATATGTTTGCATACATAGAAGAGCTAGAGGCACCACATCTTAATCCCAAGATAGAGGAGAACAAGGAGTTGTTGATATATTTAGGTAGTGATGTGTGTGAACACACTAGGACCGCCGGGGCACTTTTTTCCCTCTTTAGGAGGTTTTTTTCCCCCGGCTTGTATATATGCCTATTGCCCTAATGGGCTACTTATCTTTGTACATTCTCTAGTAATACATTCAGTATTGTGTGTTTGTGCTCCAAGCTTCTTCTTCTTCCTTGTGCTGTTCGCGTGCTTTCGCAGATGTCTAACTCCAACAATTGGTATCAGAGCAGGTCGTCGCTTCATCTAGGGCACCGTCGACACTCCTCCATTTGCAGTCTCAGATTCGCACAAAATTTGGTGAGCATACTCAGGGTGTTTCCAAGATCAAAACAGCTTCGCCTTGTGGTGCCGAAATCGCGATCTGAGCTCGTTTCAGCCTCCGAATGCACTATCGCAGTGCTTGTGTAGGTTATTTTGTCTTTTTGTGCCAAAGGTATATACCAATTTCTGTTCGCTAGTTTAAGCATCTCGAAGTCTGCTACAGGTCTAGCAGAACTCGTCTGAGCAATTCCGTTCAACTTTTTGAGATACAGTCGATTTTCTGCATCAAGGTATTTTAGTCACCGGCCATGGCTAAAAGCAGTGATGTATTCCGTATGTTGGCTGTTGAGGATAAGTTGGATGGTACCAACTACCCATTATGGGCTTAAATGATGCGACATGTTTTGGTTGCAAAAGGATTGTGGAACATTGTGCAGGGTGTTGAAAGACGTCTTGATACACCTGTAACAACAGGTACTGCAAATACAGGTGCTGGAGCTGATGAAGATGGTGTTGAAGATGATATTCCGTAGATTCCTGTTCGTGCTGTTGTTTCTGTTGCACCTATTGCAGAGCAGATTTGTTGGGATGGCAGAGATGCCTAGGCACATGCATTGATAGCTTTGTCTATCAAACGTGCCATTATTCCTCATATTCGCTCTTGCAGAATAGCTAAGAATGCTTGGGATACACTTACCACATTGTACCAAGCTAGGAATGAGGCTCGTGTTGCTTACCTCCGAAAACAGTTAGAGAGTGAGCACATGAATGAAGGTGATTCTATGGACAGTTTCCTAACGAAGATCAAAGATTTTTTGAAGGAACAGTTGATTTCTGTTGATGAGGTTATACCAGATAGCTCACTTGTGCAGACCGTTCTGAATGGTCTTCCTGATTCATACCAGAGTTTTGCTTCTACTCTTCGGTTGATGATGAAAGGCAATCCGAATGCCTTATCATTTGAGGAGTTAGTCTCAGTTCTGTTGCAGGAAGATCAGTCCAGGTAGAACAGGTCCATTATGCGTGTTGCAGATCAAACTTTCCTAGCTAGTCAGAAGGGCAAAGGAAAATGGAGCTCTTCTACTAGTAAGCAGAAATCTGCAAATGCTGCACATTCGAAGAACCAGGATAAAGATGAGAAGAAATCAGAAAAGCAGAAATTGTTTTGCAAGTACTGTAAAGGGAATGATCATATCATAAAGAACTGTCCAAAATTGGCTGCAAAAGAGGCAAAGAAAAAGGAGGCTGGAATGGTTGTTACAGAAGCCTCTATACCAAAAACAGAGTCTGCTAATCTTGTGCAGGAAGAAGAATGGGCGTTTACTACTGTTTGCAGTTTTGACCCATCTTCTCATGAGCAGTGCATGTCTGCAGTAGACTTAGATGTTTGGTATTTTGACAGTGGGGCGACCAAACATATTACCTCGCAGCATAGTTTCTTCTCTTCACTCGAGCATGCCCCTACAGGGAATACTGTTACATGCGCCAACAACTCCTCTTATCCTGTTATGGGAGTTGGTAAGATCATTTTGACTACTGCTGATGGTAGTTCTTTCACTTTGTCAGATGCTTATTTGTGCCAGGGATCAAAAAGAACCTGTTATCAGTTTCTGCATTAGCCAAGATTGGCTTGGTTGTGAAATTTGTTGATGACAGGTGTAGAGTTCATGATCTGTCAAACGGCGATGTGATTATTGCTTCTGGCATTTTATGTCGTGGGCTGTATAAGCTCATAGACTATGAAAGATCTGAAAATGATTTGGCATGTGCAGTAAATGATTCTCACGCTATGTCAGATGCAAAGCTTTGGCATGCACACTTTGCTCATCTGAATTTTGCTAGTTTGCTACGCCTGCAGAAATCTGAAATGGTGTCCTCTTTGCCCAAACTTCAGGCACCTGGAAAACATGTATGTGAAGGCTATATTTTGGGCAAAATGCAGCGTTCCTCCTTTCCAAAAGATGGTTCAGTTCGGGCTACGCAGAAATTGCAGCTTGTACATAGTGATGTTTGTGGTCCTATGCAGACACCCTCTTTTGGGAATTACCTTTACTTCGTGACTTTCATTGATGATTTTTCCAGGCATGCATGGGTATAACCACTCAAAGCAAAGTCCGAAGTGTTCATGTGCTTGAAACAGTTTTTGGTTTTGGCTGAAAATTTATCAGCATGTAAAACGGGCACCCTCCGTTCTGATCGAGGGGGGGAATATATGTCTTCTGATTTTATTGTATTTCTGGCTGATCGTGGGATAAAACACCAGTGTACAGTGCCGTATACACCTCAACAGAATGGAGTTGCTGAACGAAAGAACAGGTCACTCATGGAGATGGCGAGGTGCATGGTCAAGAGTCAGACTTTACCACATAGTTTCTGGCTTGAGGCTGTCATGTGTGCAGCATATGTACTGAACAGGTGTCCCACTAAAGCACTGCAGTCTATCACTCCATATGAGGCTTGGCATGACCCTAAGCCATCTGTTGCTCATCTACGTGTTTTTGGTTGTTTGGCATATGCATTAGTGCCTGAACAACATCGCAGAAAATTGGATGATAAAGCAGTAAAATGTATTTTTGTTGGGTACAGTTCTGAAAGTAAAGGCTATCATCTATATCATCCACAGACAAAACGCATTCTGGTTAGCCGTGATGTTGTTTTTGTGGAAGATGCAATTCAGCCATTGCTTTCATGTACTAAGGAGACATTTGTGAGCTCCAAAGACATGTATGATACTTTGATGCATCTTTTTACAGGTGGAAAGTCTAGTGCTGGTCCTAATGAGGCAACTTCTCAGCCTTTGCAGGCTTCATATGATGATGCAGATCATTCCATTTCTGATGCAGATTTACATGATGCACTTGTTGATGAGAGAGTTGATATTGAGTAGGCAAAGACTATGCCAAAATGGCTGGTGCAGACTTTGCGTGACAGCAAATTAGATGCACCTTTGTCATATCGTACTCGTTCAGGCTCTCATAGTGCCTCCTTTGCATCAGATTGCTATGCTATGGCTGCGTCTAGTCTCTATGATGAGAATGAGCCTATTTCTTTTGATGAAGCACAAAATTCAGAAAATTGGATGGCTGCTATGCAATCTGAATATGATGCTATAATGAAGAATGGTACTTGGTCTTTATGTGACTTGCCTCCTAGCAAGAAGGCCATTGGCACTAAGTGGGTATACAAGCTGAAGCGTAAACCGGATGGTACAGTTGACAGGTATAAGGCTAGGCTTGTTGCAAAGGGTTATGCACAGGAAAGAGGCATTGATTTTGATGAGACCTTTGCACCCACATGTCGTATGACTACTGTTCGGAGCATCTGTGCACTTGCAGCCCATCATGGTTGGAATGTACATCAGTTGGACATTAAAACTGCATTTCTGAATGGTGATTTGCATGAAGAAGTGTATGTTTTTCAGCCCCGTGGCTTTGTGCAGAAAGGGCATGAAAACCAGGTTTGCAGGTTAAAGAAGGCATTATATCGTTTAAAGCAAGCACCACGTGCTTGGTATGATAAGATACATGCCTATCTGATTGCACATGGTTTTGAGAACAGTCCAACTGAAAGCACCTTATATGTTAAGCGTGCTAATGATGTGCTTCTGATCATTGTTGTCTATGTTGATGACATGCTGCTCACTGGTCCTATTGAGACACATATTGCTGATTTCAAGGCTGATTTGCATGCCTCATTTGAGATGTCTGATTTGGGGCATTTGCATCACTATTTGGGCATTCAGTTTATGCAAGTTGATGGTGGAATGGCTTTGTGTCAAACGAAATATATTGACACATTATTGCAGCGTTTTGGCCTTGAAGACTATAAGCCTATTGCCACTCCTATGGAGACAGGTTTACGATTGAGTCTTCATGATGCTGGAGATGCATTTGATGTTGTTCTCTATCAGCACGCTATTGGATGCTTGATTTATTTATGCATTACTCGGCCAGATATTCAGTTTGTTGTCTCACAGATGAGCAGGTTTATGCATTGCCCAGGAGTCACGCATTGGAAGGCGGTTAAGCGCATCTTTCGCTACTTGAGTGGTACTCGGCTACTTGGGTTGTTTTATCCCAAGGGGGGATCACTACCGCCGGATTTGCATGCTTTTTCTGACTCAGATTGGGCTGGTTGCTATGACACTCGTGTGTCCACCAGTGGTTTTTGCTTCATGCTTGGTAGCTCATGTATATCTTGTTTGAGCAAGAAGCAGCCTATTGTGGCCACTTCTAGTTGTGAGGCTGAGTATAGGGCAGCTTTCACAGCGACTGTTGAGTGCGTGTGGCTCAGACGCCTTATGGCTGATTTGGGTGTTGGCCAGTCTTCTACCACCACCATCTTCACTGACAGTCAGAGCGCATTGGCAGTTGCGAGGAACCCTGTGTTCCATGCTCGCACTAAGCACATTGAGGTGCATTATCACTATGTCAGGAAGAGGTTCTCTGCTCGGGAGATCAGCTTGGCATATGTGCCCATGCAAGAGAACATTGTGGACCTTTTCACGAAGGCTCTGCCTAGGGAGAAGTTTGAAGCTTTCCGCAAAGCTTTGGGCTTACTTCCTTTTGTGGAGTGATTTCCACATAGCTTGGCACTTCCTTATACATGAGTGCCAGCTCCTTGTTCACCGCATCACTCCCAGGGGGGATTTGTTGATATATTTAGGTAGTGATGTGTGTGAACACACTAGGACCGCCCGGGCACTTTTTTCCCTCTTTAGGAGGTTTTTTTCCCCCGACTTGTATATACGCCTATTGCCCTAATGGGCTACTTATCTTTGTACATTCTCTAGTAATACATTCAGTATTGTGTGTTTGTGCTCCAAGCTTCTTCTTCTTCCTTGTGTTGTTTGCGTGCTTCCGTAGACGTCTAACTCCAACAGGAGTGCATCAACTCCTGATCACTGCATGCAGATCTCGACCTTCAAACTGAGGATAGGTAGTAATCATGCTTACCTAACCACACACTGAATGGGAAATCCACAATCTCAGCCCCACCTAGTCACGATTTGAACAGAGAGCAAGAAGTAGTAGTTTCCATCTGGGCAGAGCAGACCACAACACCACAGGGTCCAAAAATAACAAGCACAGATGTCGCTTGTAGCTTCTTCATCATGCCCAATCCGACAGCCATAAAATAGAGGGAAGCACATCAAGAACATGGAATGGAGCTCGGCCTCTTGACTGGAGGGATACCGCTACTCCATATAGTGTCGAGGAGGACCAAATTTGTCTAAGAGCTCTTGCACATACACTTGGTTGATCGAGCATAAACAATCACAACCTGTGGCAGTCAACGGACCTGAAAGATCCAAGGATGTTCTACAAACACAGCCTACTATGCAGGATGGTATCGGATCACAAGCAAGTTCCTAAAACTTGCATGATAGTAAATCGAGATTTAATGTCTGAATTTAGCATTCGCTTAATTAGATCTTTGGCAGGAAATGATACAATGCTCCAAGAACTCTCTTTGAACTCGAGGTTCCCTTCTCTGATGGACTCAAAGATGTCGTTACCTGTCTCCCCAAAGAAAGGATGCACACCGCTCAGCATGATATATAGTACCACTCTTGCGCTCCACACATCCACCTCTTTGGAGTACTCACCCTTCAGAACCTCTGGAGCTATATAATACACACTGCTAGCCATGTTTGAAAGCTTTTGGCCAAGGCAGATTTCTGAGGCGAGACTAAAGTCAGCAAGCTTGATGCATGATGATTCAGAATCTTCGATAAAGAGAATGTTCTCAGGTTTAATGTCATGGTGAATTACACCCATGGTGTGACAAAACACCACGGCAAAGCTCCATGATGAGATGAACGTGTGAGTCATCCTCAACAACTTGATGAAGGCGAACAGTGCTGCTGCTCGCATGGAGATTAGTCCCCGTTTTGGGAGGCGAGCGAGAGCTGCTAAAGCCCGACATCTGCAGGCCCGGATGAGACCGAATTACCCCTTTCCGAGCTCTTAACCCAGCTGGTAATGGCTGTCCAGGTCTCGTGGGGTGGAGAAGGGAAGAATTCTCCTGGGCGGCAATGGGGCAATGGATGAGGACTTTGATGCAGATCTAGATATGGCAGCACCAGAGTCGCATGAAAGATTGGAATACAGAGAGTTAGAATGCCAGAGTGGGCAAGAGCAAAAAACAGTAGCAGACCCTCCCCAGCCATGGCCGCATGATGAACGAAAGTGAAATGAACTCCAGAACCCGAATTCAAGAGAGGAGAGAGAAAGAGAGGAATTAACTCCCCTCCAACCACCCCGCATTCACGTCCCCATCATTTGAACATCCTCCATAAGAGGACATCTTACTCTCAAAATGAGTACCAAAGTGATTTTAGAATTTTGCAACTCATTCAACTAAGAGAACTATTAGTATCATCCTACTGGCGTTCGTGAGAAGCGTAGATCATCAATTTCATTTTGGTTTTTCTTTTTTTTAGAATGAAGAGAGGGAGAGAGAAGAGAGGACAACTATCCATCCCTCTTTCCAAGGCATTTACTTGTGTTAGAGATGGCAGTGGTGGAAAGTGATGCCAAAGATGTATGTGAGTGGAATTGTACATGTGAGGGAGTGAAAGAGAAGAAGGGGGTTAGGGGAGGTTTTTGTGCATCAAACAGAAATGAACTAAATAAAACAACAAAATGGGGAACTAATGGCCCAATGGAAGGGTGAAAGTGTCATGCAAGAACTCAAATCCTACGCAATTGAGCAAAAAAAAATTGCAACACAATATTTTACCACATGTTCTTGAGCTCTCCAAGTGATGAAAGGCCGACGATCCCCGGCAACGGCACCAAAAAGCGTTGAGGTTGTAGCAAGGAATGACCAAGAACCCTCACCACCTTGCATGGAAGCAAGAAGGAAAGCTCAAGAGTGACTCTCCTCTCATCCACCCCTACCTCCCACATGTTCAAGCCATTGGCAACAAACCCAGGCTTTGCCACATGCTTGAAAACAAGGAGAATAGGGAGTCAAGGATCCTAGTCCATGAGGAAAATACAAGAGAATGCAACTACTCTACTCACACAAAGGAGAGACATGCATAGGCACACACACACCACTCTCACACACTCACAAGACACAATACATGTAAATGTAAATAGTCTTCTTGGAGTAAATGAGAGCATCTTCCATTGATAAGAGATATTACATGAGAGCACGTCGACCAAAAGCTCCCCTCTTTACAAAAATGAGCTTCTATTTATAGACTAAGCTCTATTCCCCATGTGCTCCTTTGAAAAGTCAAAAAGTGGATCTCTCTCTAACTAACATATCTTCTAGGATATTCTAAGATCAAATGTGTAACAACCAAATCCCCAAAAAAGACATGCGTGGGATTTCCTTAGAAGGGTAAAAAGGGTAAAATATTTGAGAGACCTCTTACTATGGTATAAGGAAATATTAAAAAGTGTTCTAGGAGAGTGTTCACATGTGACACTCAAGTATATACAACAAGGGTTATTTTAATGGTCTAGAGAGGGTTCCCATGCACAATTGAGGATGTGTGCATACCCTCCAACCCAACAGTTGGACTCTGGACTGATCCACCATTCGGATTTAAAATGGGGTAGGTTCTATTTTGGTCCAACCAAGTTGTCGATGTGCATAGTGGCAATATTAACCCGAGATCCACCATCAATCAAGACCTTAGAAATCTGAGTGTTTTTAAACCATACTGAAATAAGGGGAACTGCATAATCCACTAATTCCTCTTGCTTGATTTCCATTGTATTTATTGGGTGTGTGCAGAAGTGCGAGAGACACACGAGAAGCACACACAAAGAGCACAAACGCAGCAAGACACACTGAGAAGACCGATGGCTGGAATAGCTCTCTCTATTGATGATGAACTGAACTGAAGTAAGAGCTTAATAATATCCCTAAGTACAAAGTACCACCACATATGAGTGAATCATGTATGTGGTAACATGGGGAAAAAACCTCTAGCCAGCACTAGAGTAAAAAGTGCCCATGTATAGGGAAAAGGTTCACATCAAAGCTACTCGAGGAACACATAAGTGTAACAAACCCCCCTAGAGTGAATGATTTGAACACATATAGGGAGTGACTGATCAGCCCCCACAAGGTAATAAGCCTAAAGCTTTGCGAAAAGCTTCAAACTTTTCCCATGGAAGAGATTTGGTGAATATGTATGCCACATTATCTTATGTAGGAACATATACCAAATCAATATCTCCTGCATGAAGGGGCTCTCTCACATAGTGATAATGCACCTCAATATGTTTGGTCCGTTCATGAAACACTGGGTTTCGTGCAACAGCCAAAGCAGTCTGACTATCAGTGAGAATATGCATAGCAGCATCAATCTCCATGCAAAGATCCATCAATAGGCATCTCATCCATATACACTCCATTGTAGCTGTGAAAGCTGCCATGTACTCAGCTTCACAACTCGATGTCACCACTATAGGTTGCTTCTTACTCAACCAAGATATGCATGAGTCTCCAAGGAAAAAGTAATTACCACTAGTGCACATGCGAGTATCATAACAACCAGCCCAATCACTATTTATAAAAGCATGCAAACATGGCTGAATATCTCTTCCATAAAAGAGACCTAAGCTCAAAGTGCCTCTGAGATATCTAAACACATGTTTTACTACTTGTCAATGCTTAGTGCTAGGGCTATGCATGAATTGACTCAACTCCGAAGTTAAGATGAAGTACACGGCATGCAATACGAACGAATTTTTGATCCATTGATGGGTTTAGGGAGTAGAGTACCAGTTAAAGTAGATAACCAAAAAGTAGCCGGACCGATTTGTTTTGCAATACGATAGGGACCGAACCAACGAAGGTTGAACTTGTTGGCCCAACGATGAGACTCAGCATTGTAAAAAAGAACCAATTGTCCTTTGGTAAAGATAGGAGTCTTGAGGAATCGATCATGGGTTTTAGCTTGCCGCAGTTGAACTTCTTGAAGAACCAGAAAACTTTCAACACGCTATTCGTCCAAGGACCGCAAAACATCCAACCGAAAAGGGAAGGACTCTTCGGGTAATAACTTATGTTGCAATGTCACACGTAAGCTAGGTACCACCAATTCCATAGGTGCAATTGCCTCCAGACCATATGCCAGTTTAAAAGGAGTACTTACGGTAGCAACTTTATAAGTAGTGCGGTAAGCCCATAAAACCAAAGGAAGGAATTGATCCCATTGCTTTGGACATTCTAGCACAAGTTTCTTTAGCATGTTAAGAAGGGTTTTATTGGTACTTTCGACCAATCCTTCGCAGGAGGATAGTAAGGGGAACTGAATTTATGGACAATCGTGAAGGTTCGGGTGAGCACTTGCATTAAGGTGTTAGCAAAATGAGTAGTTTGATCATAAACAATCTCCAAAGGGAGCCCATAATGAGGAAAAACATCACACATCAAACATTTAGTGACCACCGAAGCAATTGCTGACCGTAATGCCCAGGCTTTGGTCCAACGAGTAGCATAGTCAGTACAGGTAAGAATATACCGATGATTGGTGACCGTAGCAGAAGGTGTAATGGGACCAATAAAATCCAATCCCCACTTTTGAAAAGGCTCAAGAGGAAGGACATGTTGAAGCAGAAAATGATGTCGTTGTAAAGGTTGTTCAGATCGTTGGCAAGCATCACACTGTTGGACATAAGTAGCAATATCGCGACGCATAGTGGGCCACCATAATCCACTATGCAAAATGGCCACTGGATGGAGCAGAATGAGCTATTATGATTACATAAGAAACTTCATGTGGTGTGATACATCCTAAAAGCATGCCAGATGGGTCCATATAATACAATCGTCCCACAATTATGCAAAATAGATGACTATACATGACCAATTTACAGCGAGCCGACGTTGAAGTATTATTTGTGGGACATCCACTGGTTAGAAAAATCATAAGGGTGTCATAATATGAAGGTGCCAGAGGTAACACGTGGGAATTATCCTGACCCAAATTAGTCGCATAAATGGCTGGAGTGGTATCATCAATACCACCGGGGAGCTCATCGGAATCAAGTCGAGACAGGAAATCGACGAGAGCATGCGCTGATCTCGGGTGATGTACAACCTCATAATCAAATTCTTATAGCAACAACACCGACCGGGCTAATCTGCCCCCTAAATGTTGTTGGCATACAAGATAGACCAGAGTCACATGATCCACATGGAAGGTAAATGTGCATCCCAACAAATAGTGCCGGAATTTTTTCACCAAATAAACGAAACCAAGGCATTTGCGTTCAGTCACAGAATAATTCCATTCGGCAGCGGCTAATCGTCGATTGGCATAATCAATAGGGCTTGTCCTGTTGCTTCATTAACACACTGCCTATTGCAATGTTAAACACATCCATGAAGACATGGAACAGGAGTTGCCAGTTCGGTGCTTGCAGAATAGGAGCCTGTGTTAAGAGCATTTTCAAGCGATCAAATGCAAGTTGGCATTCCTGCGTCCATGCAAACTGTCAAGGATTGTTATTAATCACATGATTAAGTGGTATAGCCACATGAGCGAGCCACCGAAGATGTCATCCATGCCATCGTATTTGTCCAAGGAATCTCATAACTTCCTTTGGTGTCATAGGGGCAGGTGCATTCAACACTACACTCACTTTATCAAGGTCCACTTGAACGCCTTGTTGTGAAATAATATGACCGAGCAGTTTGCCACAAGAAACTGAAAAGAAAGATTTGTTGGGATTTAAGCAAAGTCGGAAATCTCGACACTTGGAAATGCAGCAACGTAGGTAATAGAGGTGAGTTGATGCGTCACTAGATAACGAAAAATCATCCGAATACACTCGCATAAACGTAGTTAAGTAGGGAGAAAAGATTTCCTGCATGCATCGTTGAAAGGTGCTGGGAGCATTGTGGAGACCGAACCACATCACCGTACAAACATATATGCCCCAATTCGTAATAAATGCACTCTTGGGAATATCCATTTCAGCCATGCGTACCTAATTGTAGCCACTATAACCATCCAGAAAAAAATACATTTCTCGTCCGGCAACATCATCTAGCATGGTATCTAGGAAGGGAAGTGGAAATGGATCAGGCACCATCACTGCATTCAGCTTCCAGTGATCCATGCATATGCATAATCATTTGTTTTTCTTTGGGATAATGAGAATGGGGGAGATCCATTCAGCATGCTCAATGGGAACAATGAAGCCTACTTTCAATAGCCGATCCAATTCAGCTTTCACTTGTGCAGCATAATTGGGGTTCATTTGATAACTTGGTTGTTTAATTGGCCGAGCATCACGTTTCAACATCACACAGTGTTGGTAGATACGAGGGTCCAATCCTTTCATGTCATGATAATCCCATGCAAATACATCAATAAATTCCTCCAGGAGCTGTAGTAAATTGTCTTGAAAAGTTTTCGATAAACTAGCCTTAAGCTTGATAGGACACGGATTAGCCTCATCTCCCAAATTACAAGTGATTAGTTGATCTTTTGTTACATAAAACTGCCAGGGCACGGAGATATCCTCAGGCGGATGGAGGAATTGTTGCAGACTAGTGGCATCCAAAACCTGATCTGTAATTGATTCCAATCCTTTGATAAGGGGAACTACCATACAAGTGGTCGGAATCCAATTATCCACGATGGCTTGTAAATCAACGGTACCCAACGCTAACAAATCCTAGTTAGCATTTATAAAAGCTTCTTCTTCGTCATCTGAAAAGACCATCCAACATATGCACGGGTTCGGCCATGTAAGGTCGAGCATGAAGGTCACAAGGCTTCATATCATCCAAGGGTACCACATATTTCCGGTGATTGCTTTTGAAAATAAGTTCGTGTGCAGACCAATCTTGTAACACTTTTGCTTGTTTCAACCAGGGCCTCCCGAATAGTAAGTTGTAATCCAGACTTGATTCAGGCAATTCCAAAACAACAAAAGTCATTTTGAACACTGCTCCCTATAGGGTAATGGCTATATCATGCATCAAACACACTGAATGTACCTTAGATTATTGATCAGCCATTCTTACAAAAAACTGGACGGGTTCGATCTGAGTCCATCCTAACTTTTTACAGAGTGCAATTGTAGCAATATTAACACCGAAGCCTCCGTCAATTAATACTTGTCTAATTTTGTGGTTTTTATACCATATCGTAATTAAAGGAATAGCATGGTCCATCGTAGAATTAAGTTCCAGACTGATGGTTGCTGTAGAAGGCGTGTACGAAGACTCTGGACTAATTTGTTGTTGAAATTGTTGTCGCATACTAGGGACCAATGCTAACAGTTGCCCCAACGGTATCATAATAGATGCTTTTGATAAAATATTCCACATATAATCAAGATTTGACGTACCCGATATTAAGTCCGATGTGTCCTCCGACAACAATTGGACCCGATTCTTGTCTTCCGGTGGTGTATTTTGTACTGTTTGCTGGACCACCAGTACCGGTTCAGGAAAAACAATTGGTTCTTGACTTGCCCACGTGCTAGCTTTAGTAAACATTCTCTATTGTTCTCGAATGCCTGGCTCAAAAATCTCAGTAGCTGGTTGCAACTTCTTACCGGACCGTGTTTGAATTGCTGCTACTTGGGTATCTACCGCTGAGATGTATACCATATTTGCCATTGGATGTTGTCATTCTTTTCTTCGCTTATCATATTCAGATGCTTCTTTGCAAAATCTATAGATATGTCCAATTTCTCCACAAAAATGGCATCTTGGTGGTGGAAGAGATGCACATTCACCCGATTGGCCCGAATTCCAACTGGTCTGTCCAAAATTGTTTGGTCGTGGTCCTCTGTAGGTTTTGTAACTTTGATAAGAGGTATTTCTCAAATGCAGTGGTACATAGTGGGTAGCATGTTGTTCATGCTCCTGTATTATGGCATTTACAGTCGGTCTTGTATGCACTTTGGCATTCTATGGACAACTTTCGGTGGAATGACTCGCCGTATTACAGATAGCACGGTACATTTGATTTAGTGCACACACTGAAGTGGTATTGTTGGGAGTGTGTAGAAGTGCGAGAAACACACAAGAATCATACACAAGGAGCACAAACGCAGCAAGACACACGGAGAAGACGATGGCTAGAATAAATCTCTCTATTGACGATGAACTGAACTAAAGTAAGAGCTGAATAATATCCCTAAGTACAAAGTACCACCACATATGAGAGTATCAAGTATGTGGTAACATGTGGAAAAAACCTCTAGCCAGCACTAGAGTAAAAAGTGCCCATGTATAGGGAAAAGGTTCACATCAAAGCTACTCGAGGAACACATAAGTGTAACAAACACCCCTGGAGCGAATGATGTGAACACATACAAGGAGTGGCAGATCAGCCCCCACAAGGTAATAAGCCTAAAGCTTTGCAAAAAGCTTCAAACTTTTCCCTTGGATGAAGGCACATATACCAAATCAATATCTCCTGCATGAACACGCTCTCTCACATAGTGGTAATGCACCTCAATATGTTTGGTCCGTACATGAAACATTGGGTTTCGTACCACAGCCAAAGCACTCTGACTATCAGTGAGAATATGCGAAGCAGCATCAATCTCCATGCAAAGATCCATCAATAGGCGTCTCAGTCATATACACTCCACTGTAGCTGTGAAAATTGCCCTGTACTCAGCTTCACAACTTGATGTCCCCACTATAAGTTGCTTCTTACTCAACCAAGATATGCATGAGTCTCCAAGGAAAAAGCAATTACCACTAGTGGACATGCGAGTATCATAACAACCAGCCCAATCACTATCTGTAAAAGCATGCAAGCATGGCTGAACATCTCTGCCATAAAAGAGACCTAAGCTCAAAGTGCCTTGGAGATATCTAAACACACGTTTCACCACTTGCCAATGCTTAGTGCCAGGGCTATGCATGAATCGACTCAACTGGGAAACTGCATACTGTATATCTGGCCTTGTGTTGCATGCATATATAAGACATCCCACCCAAAGCTGAACCATACTTGCTTTTTCCCTTTTGTGAGATAGCAAGTGCTTGCGTTCCCTCAATCAAACCACTCTTATTCACTCTAGCTTGCTTTTCTTGCAAAAGAAGAGACATAACCTCATCAAATGCATACATATTAGGATTTCCTTTTGGAACCAAATGGAGTGTAGTAGCAAAGCTTTGAAAAGATTCCAGTAATCCTTTCAACAATGTAGAAATGAGTGATGCATCCGAAATAATCTCATCTATGTTTGCCAATTGCTCTTTCAAGTCCTGATGCATGTCACATACACATCCACCAACTCATTTTTAGCCATACATACATCCTCAAGTTGCTTCCTCAAGTTGCTTCCTCAAGTTGCTTCCTCAAGTATGCAACACGCGCTTCATTACGCACAGTATACAAAGAAGCAAGAGCGTCCCATGCCTGTCTTGATGTAGAACATGACCAAATGTGTGGAACTATATGACGCTTCACTAAAAGCGGAATCAAAGCATGAGCTTGAGCATCTTTTCCATCCCATCTAAGCTACTCCTGTGTAGGAGGAGAAGGAGAAACCACTATACTCGAAGAAGAAGCTCCATCTGTGACGACAACAGACTTTGAAGTAGAAGCACCTATGGGTCTTCAATCTACATTTGCCACTATGTTCCAAAGTTGTTTAGCAACAAGAACATGCTTCATCATGTAAGACCACATCGGATAGTTGGTCCCATCAAGCTTAACTTCAGCTTGAAGCATGCCAAACAAGTCATTGCTGCCCACCATTTCACAAAAGAACAAGAATGTGACAAAATCTTCACTTCGATGAAAGCTGAAATAAGTGCTGAAATTTCAGCTCACAAACCGTCACTCTCATGGCGATTCTGACTGCACGAATGGCTTCAAAAGGGGGGTAAAACTCCAGCGCACCTGCTGGAAATGTTTCTTGGCTACTGAAATTCACAGTTCTATGCTCCGAAGTCGATTTGCATTGTTAAAGTGCGCGCGCGCCGTGACACGAAAAACCAAAACTTTAGAAGGAGCTGAACCTGCTCTGATACCACTATTGGGAGTGTGTAGAAGTCCGAGAGACACACAAGAAGCACACACAAGGAGGACAAACGCAGCAAGACACACGAAGAAGACGATAGCTGGAATAGCTCTCTCTATTGACGATGAACTGAACTGAAGTAAGAGCTGAATAATATCCCTAAGGAGAAAGTACCACCACATATGAGAGTATCAAGTACGAGGTAACATGGGAAAAAACCTCTAGCCAGCACTAGAGTAAAAAGTGCCCATGTATAGGGAAAAGGTTCACATCAAAGCTACTCGAGGAACACATAAGTGTAACAGGTATGTCCCGGGTTCTTACATTTGGTGCAATATACTTGTTTCAGTGGGTCATCCTTCGTACTCTTGCAAGCCTTTAACCAATCCAAATCTTCAGTAAAACCACCAACCTTATGCTCCAACTGTAATGCCATGGCAATGACTGCATCCAAGGTCATGCCACCCACACATCGTATAACCATAACTTGTTTGAGTTGGGGGTTTAATCCATTAATGAACCATTGGGTAATCACATCATCCGGTAGATTAGCATGCACCGGTGATAGCTGTCGTAGATGAGTGCAGAACAACGTTGCATACTCTTACACACTCTGATGTAGTTTCTGTCTATTGTTTTGTAAATAATCAAAGATTTCAGCCGCATTTTTCTTTAATTGAAAATGTTGTAAAAAGGCATTCTTAACATCGTCATATTGACCAAAATGATTAATATCATATTTGGTTAACTAGCGAGTAGCTTCATTAACAAGGGTAGATTGAAACACTACAACCTTTATGCCGGATCCACTAGATAGTTGAGTACAACATAATTAATTTCAAAAGTCAAACATGAGCATCAGGATCATCACCTAGAAATCCACCAAATTTCATATACGTAACTCCGACAGGTACCAGTCATGGGGGTATGAGCTGCTGCTATTGCTATTGATGGTGTTGTTGTTGTTGGTGGTGTTGCTGCTGATGCTCTTGCTGCGTACTACTCATGTTGTCTAAATCAAGAGGAAGTATCACTTCGAAATTACTTGAACAATTTGATCCTGATTGCTGCTTTGTCGTATAGCCACTTTGCAAATTCTCCCGTCATATGATATCATTGAGTCGATCACACACGTCTAAATTCAATTGCCATTCCTTGCATTTCTTGTCTGAGATGAACTTTTCACCAAAACTTTCATCCACCAATATACTAGTTTCATCGAAATTAGAACCAGAAATCGGGCTATCACCGAAATTCACCAAACTATCATCGGAATCAGCGACTACTCCACTGACCGTACTTTCAATAGATGAGATTGGTTGAACTTCTGGTATACTTTGTAGTCATTGAACAAGAAAATGTTGAGGTGCCACTCCACTAGCCCGTATATCCTGCTTTCCTTCCGACGATTGTCCTTCACCACTACCACCGGAGGGCATTCCTAATGCACTAGGAACTTTCCAGGGATGTTGATCACTTCTGTAGTTTGGGTAAGATTCTCTGGAATGCGTTATAGGCATATATCATAGGATTCTTTCTTCCAACCTTAATCTGCTCTCAGACTGGCTACTCCATGCCCCATGGCCGGTGCTAGTGTTAAACTATCACTAGGATTGCTTCCACGTGCTCTTTCATTATCAAAGGGTTACAACTATTACGCTACATCCTTTCGATGTGTGTCCTTTCCAATTACATTTCCTACTAATTATAATTACATCTCGACGGCCTAACAGTGCCCATGTATAGGGAAAAGGTTTACATCAAAGCTACTCGAGGAACACATAACTGTAACAGTATTTACTTGGGCTTTTTCGGATGTCTACTCTATGATATCAGTATTTTGCACCATTTTCATTAATGTATTCCAAAAGGTAGGTACTAGATTCAGTCAATCCCCTGGTGGTAACTCGATCATCAACTTACAAAATGTCTACTAGGGGTGCATGCCATGTACTTGCATCTACATGGTTCTGATCCGATTCAGTAGAGACTGTTTCAAGAGGACCTTTCGAACAAAGGCGTAAGTTCGTAGCAGTATTCCCAATTGATTCATGCCTATCCAATGTATCTTGACCCTGCCTGCTTGAACTCGGATGAGGGAATGTTGTCGATGCTTTTTTAGCCTATCCTACAGCTTGATTATATACTCTATGATATGCAGTCACTTCGGGATTACTGTGGAATTGTTGGCATTTGAAACTTTTCCCTATCGAGTGACCACTGTTACAGCTCAGATTCTTCAAAGATGAGGGTTATCATATTAGTCATTGGAGCTTTAAGTCTTGCTTCTTACTTCCGTCGATCATAATCTTGGGCATCATGACAATCCGTGCAAATGTGATCAAATTCTAGACAAAAGAGACACTGAGGACCTTTTCCTTCCTTGGGATATTCTACATCTTCTTTGCAATAACGATTAAAGGGTTGATGACCTCAGCCATATCCTAAGTAGTTTGGACTATTTTGTCCTTGATTACGTGGAAAACTAGATTCTAGGACAACTCATGAATTATCACAATCATTTATCTATACATTATGTAGAACAAGGTTAAGAGTACCATTGCCTATTGGATCGAGGTTCTGGTTGCATATGATTAGTTGATACTATCTGATTCCTACTATTGTATCTACATTGATCTGTATTATGGTTCATCATATTACATATTGCATAGTACATTTGGTTTAAGACACAACTTGATGCTACATGCCCCGGATTTCTACATTTAGTACAAAACATTTGGTTATAGGGATCAGTTATAGCCAAAGGATTTGGATTTACCATATTTACAACATCAGAAGAGCACTGTCAAGCCGAGTTTATAGCTTCGAGATTTCTTTCCAATTGCTCAATTGCATCAATAATCTGGTGCAAGGATCTCATTCCATCTAATGCAAATAAACATATTTTTTCTTTAAGTAATGAATTCAATCCATCCATGAACCAACCTCTTACTACATCTTCAGGAGGTCTCTCAATTTTTGGAATTTTTTGCAATGTGCTTTGGAATAGTGATGCATAATCTACCACTGTCTAGTTGGGTTGTTGCACCATATACTGTAAAGTAATGAATAATTGCCCAGTTGTCTTTGCTTTTCGGAACCTCCTTAGAAATGCATTCTTGAGAGCATCATATGTAACAAAATGATTAGGGGAAACATTTATTAGCCAACAGACCGCCTCTCCTCCCAAAGCGGCTTGAAAGACTTGACATTTCCTCGTGTCATTTGGATTCCCTTCCAGTAAGTCATACTGTGTCTCAAAAAGTCTGACATGTACATCTAGATCGTCATCGATTCTTCCACTACTCTAATTCCCCCTTCGATTCTTCCTTAGCCCGTCATCCTTCCACTTCATCCATTTGTGACTTAGTTGCTCCAAAAGTTGTATGTAACTTGAGCAATCGATTCAATAGCAGATACGAGATCACACCTTGTTCCACCAGATATTGTAGTTGTGCAAATATACAATCACTAGTTGAACTTTCGCCTCCATGTTCAGTCATTCTTGATGTCGTGCCTTCAATCACCTTTGTTTCTAAATATTTTGAAAAAAACTTGCTCGAGTGTGTTGGCATGCTCCTTCTCCATCGAAATTGGTGTCTTTAACAGTTCAATTGTTTTGCCTTTAGTGATTGTCGACTACTTCCCACCATGCATTGTTACTATGCACCCCATCCCATCATGGTCGCCAGATGTTTAGCTACACTAGAGTCTGTAAAATTATTCTACAGAAATAAGTAGGTTCGGGGAATGAGGATGATCAAATATTGTTCCAGCACATTTCTATTCCCATAGGAAATACATCTTAACAGTTAATACGCCTTAATACAAATAGACATATGACACAGGGTTTACAACAAGACATAGATATGGCACCAAAGTACATCTATATATTATTAAATAGGATACAAGTTCTCTGGGTACATGATTCAGTCTTAAATCTCTTCCTCTCTCTCTCTTCTCAGGAGGCTTTCATGGGTCATATCAATCAGCAGTGTCCATTACATAGTACATCTGTTGAATTCTCCCAAAGTTCAATCCGCCTATTTTACAAAATATATAAATTGAGATTTGAAAATTTATCCATATCAACAACAACCTAACATTATCTTTTAGCATACAAGATAGCATGATTGGGCACATATAGAATGCCAAAACTCCGAAAGAGGCTTGGAACAGTTTGGTCACATTGTATGAGACCAATACAAAGGCACAGAAATTGCAACTCAAGAATGAGTTGCATACACTAGAGAAAAAGAGCATGTCTATTAGTGACAACACCTTAAAGATCAAAAGCATATGTGTGTCGCTTGCATCTATTGGCATCAACGTAGATGATGATGATAAGGTTGATGTGCCTTCATGGTTTAGGAGTTGCATATAAGTAGTTCATAGCTTCTATTTGGACCAAGTAGAATATTCTAAATTTTTTTGATATTGCATCCATGTTGATAACTGAAGAAAATAATCTTAGTGAAGAATCGAACTCCCAAGGAAAAGCTGGTTGTAAGCAGGTATTCTATTCTAGCAGAGGAAGAGATCAAGGTAGAGGCTTTGAAAGTGGTAGAGGAAACAATACCCATGACCAAGGTCAACAATAGACTAATGTAGGAGGTAACAGACAATTTTTAGGTAGGGGGAGCCAAAGAGGTTGCAAAAATTTCCAAAGAAATGATTCAAGTGGTGATAGTAAGGGATGTTGGAATTGTGATAAACCTAGTCACTTTGAACATGATTGGAGGTTGAAGAATCAAAAAAGTAGAAACCAACAAAAAACTATGCATCCACAAGTGCAGATGATTTGGAGAAGCTTTTCATGGTCAAACGTCACATGATGAATACAATGTCTACTCGTGTTTCAAAATCTCACATGACCAACCATGTAGAATGGTTTAGTAGTTTGTAGAAATTATATGTTCTTGAATTTTTTGAAGCATTTGATGATACATCACATCCTATCAAGCATATAGGAAACATAGTACTATCCATGGAGGATGGAAGGTAAAACATCTTGTTGATGTACTACATGTTCATAATATAACAAAGAACCTAGTTTCTATTGGAAAAATGGTTGACCAAGGATTACAAGTCAGGTTCAATGCTGATGCTTTATATGTAGAAGTGTATAAACAGATATAAGGTTGATTGCAAAAGGGAACCAAGTGGGTAGAATGTTCACTTTGAATGTAGAAATTCCTCAAATTGATGGGGCCATGTTTGCAAAAGGTGTAGGTGTTATTGCTCACATAGAGATTTAGCACAAGTGAACTGGACATGAAAATTTGGAAAGGTTGAAGTTGATGCAATCAAAGGAGCTTATCAATGGGCTATCAAATTTCAAAGTTGTAGAGATGGAAAAGCTACGTGAAGCATGTCAATTTGGTAAACAGCCAAGGGCATCATTTTCACATGAAAAGCATGTTAGTGAGAATTGCTAGAAATATTACATACAGATGTTTGGGGTCCTATAAAGACCACCTCTATGGGATGTTGTGGGTTTTTATCACTTTCATTGATGAACATACACAAAAGCATGGGTATACTTCATGAAGGAGAAGAGTGAGGTATTTACTCGCTTTCAAAATTTCAAGGCCACGGTGGAAAAGAAGACAAAGAAGTATATTCATACATTAAGATATGATGGAGGAGGTAAATACATATCAAATGAATTTAGTAGTTTTCTTAAAAGTAATGGAATACAAAGGTAGCTTTCATGAAGGTACACACCACAACAGATTGGCATTACTGAATGCAAAAATAGATAAATTGTAGACATAGAAAGAACCTTGATGGTTGAGAAAAATATGCCTCATTGTTATTGGGCAAAAGCTATGCACATTGTTGTATCAGAACTATTGTTGGGTGACATATCAGGTCCACTAAAACTTGAGATTTCACACTTGCATTTTTAGCATTTCCTTTGTCATTTGAGTCAAGATCAAGTCCTTCTTTGACATCAAAATAGAAGCTTGACATTTCATCAAACACCATATCTCCACTTACCTTCACGTTTCATGTGAGTATCCCTTTTGCTCAAGTGAATACCCAATGAAGATACATTTTTTTGCTTTTGAATCAAGTTTCATCCTCAACTCATCTATAACATGTACATATGCAATACAACCGAATACTTTCATTTCTGATAAGTTTTTCTTTTTACATATAAACTTCTATTCCAGTGTAACTTTATGTACAATAGTGGAAGATTGCATGGAAAGTTCAGTCTTGCAAATTCATGGAATATATCCAATAAAACTAAACAAAAGGTTTTTGCTAGTAATAGAAAGTCTACAAGTTTTGAAGACATTGATGGAGAATCAAGCAGTTCATAAGAGAACCTTGATGAGGAACTTGGATTTCCCTATGTGAAGATTCCAGAAGTAAGAAAGGCATATGTAGATGATTCGACAAGAAGAAGTGACCCTAGACCAAGAAGATCTGGGAGGATGCGTAATTCTATGCAATGGTTAACATATGATAGTTTTATGGCTCATCATTATGCCTACATGACCAAAGTAAGACAAGATGTTAAGCCTTCTTATTTTGAAGATGCGATTGGAAATCTAGATTGGGACAAAGCTATGGATGAGGAAATGGCTACACTTTATGGAAATGAAACATGGAAGTTGGTTCCATTGCCGTAAGGAAAAAAATCCATAGGCTCCAAGTGGGTTTACAAGGTAAAGCATAGTGCTAATGGTGGCATTTTTAGAACAAGAAAGCTTCCAAACATGCTTGAAGGTGAAGGACACATCAAGTATATCTCGAAATTATTTTCATCCATGTGGAAAAAATCATATGGTTTCACATACACCCTTTGTATATTCACATACTTAAATTATTCTTCATGTATCATAGTATTAGATCATTATTTGGGGATGTAATATGACGCCTAAGCCAAGAGTCAAGTGGGTGAAGTCTCCCATCAACATTCAAATAAAATTGAATTTGATACTTCAGTTCCTAGGTTATAGGAAAAGAGATATTATTACAACTAACTCATCCTCGCAGGGCATATGAGTTAGTTTTGTTTGGTAGAAGTCGTGGATTACCATGAGGAGACATGAAGGAGTGTATATAATCACTCTACACACTTTTACTCAATGATATGTTAGAATACAATCAAGTTGAATCTACATCTTGCTTACTCCTCCTTTCTGTTTGTCATCTTCTCCAATGTTAGTAGTCTTGCAGAAAGATTCATTTGAAAGGTATTAGTGTCTGTTTTATTTTTTTTAAATCTTGTATAATTTGGATTCTTCTTCTATGAGTTAGAGTTTATTATTTGTCTTTGGGTCTATTATTGCTATTCCCTAAAAAGTTAGGGTGACCACCTGTAGATGTTAAGCTTATAATTAGAGCATGCCTTGCTTATAAGTCATAATCTGGCAGTCTGCTTAAACATCTATATTAATTTACTACACTTTACTTTGTTCTATGACAAGGGTGATTCCTGTAAAGGGTAAGCACTTTGATTAGAAAGGTTTATTTCTTGTGAATCTATAAGAGTTGCTAGTGGTTCCATTCAAACTTTGTAACATCTTCTACAATAATATAAATAGTTACAGTTGTTTTACTTCATATGTCAGACCAATTTATTGTTCCATGCAAGTCAGCCATCTGTATGATTCTCGAAGGTAGAAGTCTATATAAATGATGACTCGTGAGGAATCAGGTATGGGTAGTCAGGTTCCATAGTAGAAGCATTGCCTTCCCTAGTCCATTACAACAATATCAGCTCTACTGCATGGCGAGTTGTATAATTTATGGCATGCCCAGTGGGACAAGGGCTTGGTAGGTCGCTCACCTGGAGGATCCACACTATTTGTGCCCAAATGCTATCATGCACTTATAAATATGCACTTTAGTCACAAGTATTTCCTTGAAATCACTGTCTATTGCATTAACTCTAGCCGACATTCATGTCGCCAACCTAAGGTCCCTATTTGTAATGACCTTCTTGGGGCACGAATCCAAGATTTCAGTATGATTCCCCCATGCGAATGGACAACTTGAACTATCACAGCTATCATGGTACAACAAGGCAAAGCAAGGAAGAATCAGAAGTGCTAGGACAAGTGGGAGAATCCCAAGTATATAAGGAGCTTTCAATCACCAAATTGGGGCACACATAGAGGGGGAGATGTATATTATTTAGCAACAAGAGAGAGCATAGTGAGGAACAAGGGAGACATAAGGAGAGATAGATGCAAAACACAAAGACAAACATACACACCCATATAGACAAATACATGAAGATAGACAAAAGCCATAGAATATTAAAATAGAGTGCCATGTGTCATGAGAGATAGAGCATTACACCATTGGTAGGGAAACATCATGCACCAAGTACACAGAGATATACACAGAACACTAGTGTGCATGCATATTGTTAGCCGAGATATGTTGAGAAATAGCAACACACACGAGGTCGCATATGCAGTGGGAGCATAGAACCACAAACTAATGAGAGCTGATGCAAAGGTAGGAGATTTGGACATGTTCAAAAGTGAGACTCCAAGGAGCGCAATGGAGAAGGTAAAGAACTAGGTGATGGGATATTTGATGATTCTGGGCAGGGTTAGAGAGGTTGTCTATGATGTGGAAGTAGAAGATAAAATGCATCATAGGTGATTGATGAGTGCTGATTGGGAGGGATGAAAGTTGGCAACTCTGAGTTCTAAGGAGTGGAGAAAGCTTGGAAGGAAGAACAACGAGTGAAACTTGGGCATCAACATTTGGGAAGAAGAAGGCATCTACTCGATCCGGACTCTCAAGCATGGAAGCTGTCGTGGTTGAGACTCTGAGTGGTATGTGCGGTGGGTACCAGTGCATCAACAGGCAACCATGGAAGGTCAGGAATAGGCAAGGTGGTGATCCTGCGAAGGCCTAGCGTCAAAGACAACAGGCCAATGACTAGGCGAGGGAAAGATCAGATGGTTTCCACTTCTATTTACTAGGATCTTTGGATGGCTTTCATTCTTCCTTCATGTCCTTGACTATGAGATTCAAGATGTTGAAGGATCTCCATGACTAGGAATGTGAGTGTAGCTATGACATCCCATCCACCTTAGGCCTAAACATGTGTATTACTTTACTATGGTATGCTTAAACATATGTATTACTTTACTACACTTTACTACATTCTATGATAGGGGTGATTTCTATAAAGTGTAAGTGCTTCGATCAGAAAGGTTTTTTTCCTATGAATCTATAAGAGACATTGGTGGGTCCATTGAAACTTTATAACATCTTATGCAATAATATAAATAGTTATGGTTGGTTTACTTCTAGCCTACATATGTCAGGTCAATTTACTTTTCCTTGCGAGTCCATCTGTATAATTCTTGACAGTAGAAGTTTGTATAAGCCATGACCGTGATGAATTAGATCTAGGCAGTCACGTTCCTTAGTAGACGTGCTACCTCCCTAGTCTATTACAATAGTATCAACCCGAGCGAGCTGTACAATCACAATTGTGGCTATTTATGTTGATGACTTAATTGTAGCTAGTGATAATGAAGAAAGAATTAAAGAGGTAAAGCAACTCCTTATGTAGTAATTTGACATGAAAGATCTTGGAGTGTTGCAATATTTTTTTGGGCATTGAGTTTATACATACAAAAGCGGATATATGGTTGTCCCAAAGGCAATAATCTTGAGTATGCTGCAAAAGTATGGTATGGTCGAGTGTAAGCCAATTTCTATGCCATTAGATCAAAATTTGAAGTTGGATACTACATCATGTGAAGTATTGGAATATGCTACTATTTATAGGATAATTGTGGAAAATTTGATACATCTCACAATTACAAGGCCTGATCTAAGCTACATTGTAGGACTTGAAAGTCAATTTATGCAGGTTCTTATGAAACCACATTCAAATGCCTTGAGATGCACTGTACATTATGTGATTGCTACTTTGTATTATGCATTGTTTTATGAAGTTGGTGCAGAATTGCAGGTTCAAGGATACGCCGATGCAAATTGGGTTGGTAATGTTCAGATAGAAGATCTACTAGTGTCTTTCTATTCTCACTTGGAAGTGATGGAGAAGTATGAAGCAACCCAGTGTTGCTTTGTCAGGTACAAAGGCTGAGTATAGAGGTGTTGCAATGGAAGCATGTGAAGCATCATGGCTAGAGATGCTACATGTAGATTTAGGTGTGGAAGTTCAGAAGCCTATCATCATTTATTGTGATAATCTTTGCAACATACAAATAGCACAAAATGCAAATTTTCATGTTAGGACAAAGCATATCAAGGTACATTATCACTTCATTAGGGAAAAGGTATTAGTAGGTGATATTGATATTATTTATGTGAGGAGAGATGAGCAGGCTGCTAATATTTTCACTAAAGCACTTGAGAGCATAGAAGTTGAAAACGTTTGGAAAGATGCTTGGATTATAGGATATGATGTTGAGCTTGAGGGGGAGTGTTGAGATATCAAGCGCAACATGTGATGATCGAGGATGACACATACCACTTTTTCATCTCTCTGACATGTGTAGTGCTTACACCGATATATGTCAGGGACACTTTTAGTGAGATTTACCAGATTTACCTATTGAGATTGATGGCACATTTGTTTCTTACCAACTCACTCATTCGTAGACATCAATGTTTTCTTTATGTAATGTTCTTTATATATTGTATTTTTGTATTGTTTCATTAGGTAATTTTTGTACATTCTCTTTATGTAATAGAAGAAGTAGAAGAAGATTATTCTTCCCTTCCTCAATATGTGTGTGCTCCTCTCTTTGTGTGTGAGATTGTGTGAGATCTCTCTTCCTTATCTCCTTTCTCTTTACACTAGTGACTCTATATTCCTAACAAGTAGAAGCAGAAAGGCAAGTGAAGGAATACCTGGATAAAGGATTCATTCAACCTAGCTAATTGCCTTGGGCAAGACCTATTCTTCTAGTTAAGAAAAAGGATGAGTCAATGAGACTGTGTATCAATTATCGAGCTTGAACAAAGTTATGATAAAAATAAATATTCAATGCCCCAAATGGATGATCTATTTGATCGATTGAAGAGAGCAAAGATATTTTCAAAGCTTGATCTTTGTCAAGGATATCACCATATTAGAAATGAACCTGAAGGATATCACCAAAACAACTTTTAGAAGTAAATATAGGCATTTTGAATTCTTAGTCACGCCTTTTGTACTAATGCATGCCCCCACTACATTCATGAATTTGATGAACACAATACTAAGCCCTTACTTATGAAACTTTTAGTTGATTTTCTTGATGACATTCTTGTCTATAGCCAAGATACAACTACCCATCAACAAGGTTTGGAAAATATTTTCCAAGTTCTGGGAGAGAACAACCTATATCAAAAGGAAGCAAAGTGTGAATTCTTTTCAATAGAAAGTAGATATCTTGGACACATTATCTCTAAGAATGGAATTCAAGTTGATCCTAAAAAGGTCCGAGTTGTTCTTAACTGGCCACACCCTAAAACTATTACAAAGCTTCAAAGTTTCTTAGGGTTAGTGAAATACTATAGAAAGTTTGTACGAAACATTGCAAAGATCTCGATCTCTTTATTTGAAAATCTAAAGGGAAAGCGTAAAAGCCTTACTTGGGATAAGGAATAGGCTGAAATTATGGAATGGCTTAAGAAAGCCTTAGCATCGGCCCTGATCCTACAAATAGTAGATCCAAATGAACCCTTTGTGGTTGAAATAGATGCTAATGATTTAGCAATTGGAGTTGTGTTGAATCAAAATGGTTGGCTGATTGCTTTTGAAAGTCAAAAGCTAAACTCAACTCAACAAAATTATTAAACCTATGAAAAAGAGCTTAATTCCATTGTGTATGCTCTAAAGAAATGGAGACATTACTTGTTTGGCACAAATATGATCATGGTTTTTTATCAAGAAAGTATCAAATGGTTTGCAAACCAATCCGAAATAATAGGTCAAAATGCTAGATGGGCTGATATATTCCAAGAGTTTGATTATGAGCTCAAATACCGAAGAGGGAAATTCAATGTAGCTGTAGATGCTTTAAGTCATATGCCTATTTTGAATTCTCTGAGTTTCACACAAATCTCCAATGACTTAGTAGAGTTGATGAAAGGCAAGTATCAAGAATATACAAGTTCCAAGAAGGCCTGTAAGAAGGCTTCTAAACAAGGTACAAACTTAGCACCTGAAGATAAGCTTAAACATTACAGTATTCAAGATGAATATTTGTTATACAAAGGAAAGTTGTACCTTGCAATCAAGAACTCAAAAGGAAACTCCTGTTTGAATGCCATGATGCCCCAAGTTTTGATCATCCAAGAATGAACAAAACTTATGAATTGGTCAAAAGATAGCTCTATTGGCATAGTGTACATAAAGATGTACAGGATGATGTACTTAGGTATAAAAAATGTCAAGTAAATAAAGCGAAGAAATTTAAGATAGGAGGCTTGTTAGTCCTTTGGAAATTCCCAATGGAAAATGGGAAAGTGTTTCAATGGACTTTATTATGGACTTGCCTTGAACCAGAAAAGGACACAATGCAATTTGGGTCATAGTTGATCGATTAACCAAAATGTCTCATATCATTCGTACTCAAACTACAATTAAAACTCTAGAATTAGCTAAAATATATGTGGAATATCTCTACTGACTCTAGGGTCTACCATCCCCTTTATGTTAATGTTAAGGGCACCTTATATAGTAGGATTGCATAATGATAAAGTCCAAGCAGCTAAAGATTTCTTGGAAGATATGAACTTTAAGCTAAAAGTAGCTAAAGAAAACTTGAGGAAAAGCCAAGGATAGAGCTAAGGTATATATGGATCCTAAGAGGTGAGATATTTCCTTTCAAGTTAGAGGACAAATATATTTGAAAGTTCTCAAGAAATCTGAAACTTTGAAACAAGACCATGTCCTAAACTATCTCCAAGACTTTGTAGCCCTTTCAAGCTTCTCATAGGTTGGGACTTTGGCTCATGAGTTGGAGCTTTTAGAAGATTCTGTACTTCACCCATTATTTCATGTTAGTACACTAAAAAGAAAACTGGTTGAACACAAAAATCTTGTAACTTCAGATACAATAGTCCAACCTATCTCACTTCAAAACATCCCTCATGAACTAGAGAAAATTCAGTGCTATGCACTCGACATGAAAATACTAAGAATCATTTATACAAAGAGTGCCTAGCTAAATGGAAGGATGGGACAGAAGAAAGCGCCACTTGGGAAGGAGTAAGTTCCATCAACAAAAGATTTTTCTCTTTTCCAAATTTAAGCTAGAAATAAGACAAACCTTTGAGAGTGAGTCCATGATCAACAAGATTGATCATGGTGCATGGGAGAATACTCCACATACTATACCTACAAAGATTATCGAGGATGAAAATATCAAAGGGGAGAGGAATATTGTATAACTAGCGTTCTAGTACATCTAAGGGGATTTGGACTCGTGATCACCTCCCAACTAGGAGTCCAATGGGGTAAGCCCTTGACCCTAAAGCCATCATTGAGGATCACTTACTAATCCTCCCTCTTAGGGCATGGTTCAACCATCTCCTACCAATCACTTTATGACATTATTCCCCTCTTGGTTGATCATTTTCCTTGATTATTGGATTGTGAACTCCCTGGGGTCCTTGGAATTGATGTTCTCATCCTCAACATAGTTTCTTGAACCTCTTGTTTGCAGCTTTGATATCTTGAATCCCTTGTTCTCGTATCTTGAATCTCATTCTCACTCATGCTCAATATCTTGGATCCTCAATCAAGTGCTACCTAAGCAAATCTCATTGTGAGAGCAAGTTTCAAATGATACCTTACACATCTCAATCGGACCCATGGGTTGGGAGACACACTCCCATCTTTGTTGGGAAAAATTTTCAAAGTGTTGCACATGCCTTCCATCCACCTTGCCCAAGCCCACTTCATAGGATCTGATACCAGTCTTACATATAAGGGGATTTGAACTCGTGAAACTCCTGGTTAGGAGTCCGATAAGCTAACCACTTGCCCCAAAATCAATGCTTGAGGATTACTTCTAATCCTCCCTCCTAAGGCATAGTTCAATCATCTCCTACCGGTCAATTTATGAAAGGCTCCAAGGGTTTAGATCTTTCGGTTTCCTAGAGAAACCTGTGGGAGACCTTTGAAGAACCCTTGGGTTTTATATATAAAACCTTGGGAATTAACTGGTTTGAACCTTAGGAATTTTATCTTAAGATGTGGAGGTCAAATAATTGGATAATTCAAGTCAAAGCCCCTTGAGGGTGCATACAAGTCAAGAGATCCTCTCTTAAGAAACCATGTGATTTTCAAGTGATCCCATGTGATTCCATGTGAACCCATGTGATTTCTTGACTTAGAAACCCATGTGAAGAACCCTTCTTGGGAAACAATGTGACTCGGACACATGGGAGGCCTAGATCCCTTGGTTAGAGGTAATTTATCTAGGTGGAGTTGGATGGGTGAATACGTACTCTCAATCTCACAAGGTGGACATTATTCTCAAGCTTGGAACTCTCACAACGAAGTCTTGAAGTCATAAAGTGACATGTAGGAGATGTTTGAACCACACCCTAAGAGGGAGGATTAGGAAGTAATCCTCAACCATGGCCTTTTGGGTAAGCGATTAGCCCATTAGACTCCTAACCATGAGATCATGGGTTCAAATCCTCTTAGATGTAACACTCGTAGCAAAGCCTAGGTAAGTAGTCTTGGGCAAGGTTGATGGAAGGCACACACATGCCTTGAGAAATTTACCTAACGAAGATGGGAGTGAATCTCCCAATCCATAGGTTAGATTGAGAAGTGTAAGGTATCGTTGGAAAGCACTTAATTGACGGTTCAAGATACTAAGCATGGGTGAAGATATTGAGCTTGAGAAAAAGGGGTTCAAGATACCAAGGTTGCAAAAAAGAGGTTCAAGAAATTGTGCAAGCGTGAGGACATCAATTCAAGGGCCCTAGGAGTTCAAGAGACAATAATTGAGGAAAATGATTGATCAAGGGGGAAAGAATATCATAGATGATAGGTATGGGATGGTTGAACCACACCTTAAGAGGGAGGATTAGGAAGAATCCTCAACCATGGATTCTGGGGCAAGTGGTTAGCCCATTAGACTCCTAAGCGTGAGGTCATGAGTTCAAATCCTCTTAGGTGTAATCAAGCATTTTCAAGAGAGAGGACTTCAAGAGTTGAAGATGAGAATGCATGGAATCATGAATCGGCACCATTGAGGCCTCTATTATCCCATATAGGATGGAAAGTCGCCTTGATGGAGGTATAAAAGCAAAACTAGAAGAGTTTTTTTTTTTTCAAATCTCAAAGGAGAGAGCTCTTGAGAGCTAATCTTGGGTGCCTCCTTCTGCATGTTCAGACATACATGGTGCATGGATAACTTATGGGGGGGCCTCCTATGGCCTCCTACGATGGTGATGGGGGGGGGGGGGTTCTTTTGTGCCTTTATTGGGGGTCATATGGCCCCTCCTTGTTCTTTCTATTGATCTCCAGGCCGGCCTTTGGGCACCATTGACCCTCCTTTTGCAGAGTAAAGAGAGAGATAAATATCCTGTGCAGGAACATCTCCCAGGACCTTGAATAGAGGTTCTTCTTTGCATGAATGAGGACTTGAAGAGATCTTTCTCTGCACAAAAATAAAGAACACATGTACTATAACATGCTTGATTAAAATCAAGGCTCTGTATGCTAGTGTTGTGAGGGTTCCAAGCTTGAGTATATTTTCCACCTTGTGAGAGTGAGAGTATGTATCCACCCTGTTGGAGTTAGACGTCTGCAGAAGCACGCGAACAACACGAGGAAGAAGAAGAAGCTTGGAGCACAACACACAATACTGAATGTATTACTAGAGAATGTACAAAGATAAGTAGCCCATTAGGGCAATAGGCGTATATACAAGCCGGGGGAAAAAAACATCCTAAAGAGGGAAAAAAGTGCCCCGATGGTCCTAGTGTGTTCACACACATCACTACCTAAATATATCAACAAATCTATGTTCACACACATCACTACCTAAATATATCAACAAATCCCCCCTGGGAGTGATGCGTTGAACAAGGAGTTGGCACTCATGTATAAGGAAGTGCCAAGCTATGTGGAAATCACTCCACAAAAGGAAGTAAGACCAAAGCTTTGCGGAAAGCTTCAAACTTCTCCCTAGGCAGAGCCTTCGTGAAAAGGTCTGCAATGTTCTCCTGTGTGGGCACATATGCCAAGCTGATCTCCCCAACAGAGAACCTCTCCCTGACATAGTGATAATGCATCTCAATGTGCTTAGTGCGAACATGGAACACAGGGTTCCTCGCAACTGCCAATCTGACTGTCAGTGAAGATGGTGGTGGCAGAAGTCTGACCAACACCCAAATCAGCCATAAGGCATCTGAGCCACACACACTCAACAGTTGCTGTGAAAGCTTCCCTATACTCAGCCTCACAACTGGAAGTGGCCACAGTAGGCTGCTTCTTGCTCAACCAAGATATACATGAGTTACCAAGCATGAAGCAAAAGCCACTAGTGGACACATGAGTGTCATAGCAACCAACCCAATCAGAGTCAGAAAAAGCATGCAAATATGGCGATAGTGATCCCCCCTTGGGATAAAACAACCCAAGTAGCCGAGTACCACTCAAATAGCGAAAGATGCACTTAACTACCTACCAATGCTTGACTCTTGGGCAATGCATAAACCTGCTCATTTGTGAGACAGAAAACTCAATATTTGGCCGAGTAATGCATAAGTAAATCAAGCATCCAACAACCTGGTGATAGAGAATAGCATCAAATGCATCTCCAGCATCATGAAGACTCAATCGTAAACCTGTCTCCATAGGAGTGGCAATAGGCTTACAATCTTCAAGGCCAAAATGCTGCAATAATGTGTTAATATATTTCATTTGACACAAAGCCATTCCACCATCAACTTGCATAAGTTGAATGCCCAAATAGTGATGCAAATGCCCCAAATCAGACATCTCAAGTGAGGCATGCAAATCAACCTTAAAATCAGAAATATGCTTCTCAATAGGACTAGTGAGCAGCATGTCGTCAACATAGACAACAACGATCAGAAGCACATCATTAGCACGCTTAACATATAAGGTGCTTTCAGTTGGACTATTCTCAAAACCATGTGCAATCAGATAGGCATGTATCTTCTCATACCAAGCACATGGTGCTTGCTTTAAACCATATAATGCCTTCTTTAACCTGCACACCTGGTTTTCATGCCCTTTTTGCACAAAGCCATGTGGTTGAAAAACATACATTTCTTCATACAAGTCACCATTTAGAAATGTTGTTTTAATGTCCAACTGAGGTACATTCCAACCATGATGAGCTGCAAGTGCACAAATGCTCCGAACAATAGTCATATGGCATGTAGGTGCAAAGGTCTCATCAAAATCAATGCCTCTTTCCTATGCATACCCTTTGCAACAAGCCTAGCCTTATACCTGTCAACTGTACCATCTGATTTATGCTTCAGCTTGTATACCCACTTAGTGCCAATGGCCTTCTTACTAGGAGGCAAGTCACATAAAGACCAAGTACCATTCTTCATTATAGCATCATATTCAGATTGCATAGTAGCCATCCAATTTTCTGAATTTTGTGCTTCATCAAACGAAACAGGCTCATCCTCATCACAGAGACTAGATGCAGCCATAGCATAGCAATCTGATGCAAAAGAGGCACTATGAGAGCCTGAACGATTTTGGCATAGTTTTTGCCTGCTCAATATCAACTCTCTCATCAATAAGTGCATCATGTACATCTGCATCAGAAATGGAATTATTTGCATCATCACATGAAACCTGCAAAGGCTGAGAAGTTGCCTCATTAGGACCAACACTAGATTGTCCACCTGTAAGCAGCAAAGTATCATACATGTCTTTGGAGCTAACAGATGTCTCCTTAGTACATGAAAGCAATGGCTGAATAGCATCTTCCACAAAAACAACATCACGGCTAACCAGAATGTGTTTAGTCTATGGATGATACAGACGATAGCCTTTACTTTCAGAATTGCACCCAACAAAAATACATTTTACTGCTTTATCCCAATTTTCTACGATGTTGTTCAGGCACTAATACATATGCCAAACAACAAAAAACACACAGATGAGCAACAGATGGCTTGCAATCATGCCAAGCCTCATATGGAGTGATAGACTGCAGCGCTTTAGTGGGACACTTGTTCAGTACATATGCTGCACACATGACAGCCTCAAGCCAGAAACTATGTGCTAAAGCCTGACTCTTGACCATGCACCTCGCCATCTCCATGAGTGACCTGTTCTTTCTTTCAGCAACTCCATTTTGTTGAGGTGTATACGGCATTGTACACTGGTGTTTTATCCCATGTTCAGCCAGAAATGCATTAAAATAAAAAGACATATATCCCCCCCCGCCCCTCGATCAGAACGGTGGGTGCCCATTTTACATGCTGACAGATTTTCAGCCAAAATAAAAAACTGTTTGAAGCACATGAACACTTCGGACTTTGCCTTTAATGGATATACCCATGCATGCTTGGAAAAATCATCTATGAAAGTCACGAAGTAAAGATAATTCCCAAGAGAAGGTGTCTGCATAGGACCACAGACATCATATGTACAAGCTACAATTTCTGAGTAGCCCGAACAGAACCATCTTTTGGAAAGGACGAACGCTGCATTTTGCCCAAAATATAGCCTTCACAAACATGTTTTCCAGGTGCCTCAAGTATGGGCAAAGAGGACACCATCTTAGATTTCTGCAGGCGTAGCAAACTAGCAAAATTCAGATGACCAAAGCGTGCATGCCAAAGCTTTGCATCTCACATAGCCTGACAATCATTTACTGCACATGCCAAATCATTTACAGATCTTTCATAGTCTATGAGCTTATACAGCCCACGACATAAAACACCAGAAGCAATAATCACATCGCCATTTGAGAGATCATGAACTGTACACATGTCATCAACAAATTTCACAACCAAGCCAATCTTGGCTAATGCAGAAACTGATAACAGGTTCTTCTTGATACAAATAAGGCATCTGACAAAGTGAAAGAACTACCATCAGCAATAGTCAAAATGATCTTACCAACTCCCATAATAGGATAAGAGGAGCTGTTGGCGCATGTAACAATATTCCCTGTAGGGGAAGTCTCAAGTGAAGAGAAGAAACTGCGCTATGAGGTAATATGTTTGGTCGCCCCACTGTCAAAATAAACATCTGAGTCTACTGCAGACATGCACTGCTCATGAGAACATGGGTCAAAACTGCAGACAGTAGTAAACGCCCATTCTTCTTCCTTCACAAGATTAGCAGACTCTGTTTTTGGTGTAGAGGCCTCTGCAACAACCATTCTAGCCTCTTTCTTCTTTGCCTCTTTAGCAACCAATTTTGGACAGTTCTTTATGATATGATCATTCCCTTTACAGTGCTTACCAAACAATTTCTACTTTCTGATTTCTTCTCATCTTTATCTTTCTTCTTCGAAGATGCAGAATTAGCAGATTTCTGCTTACTAATTGAAGAGCTCCATTTTCCTTTGCCCTTCTGACTAGCTAGGAAAGCTTGATCTACAACTCGCATAATGGACCTGTTCTACCTGGACTGATCTTCCTGCAACAAAACAGAGACTAACTCCTCAAATGATAAGGCATTTGGATTGCCTTTCATCATCAACCGAAGAGTAGAAGCAAAACTCTGATATGAATCAGGAAGACCATTCAGAACGGTCTGCACAAGTGAGCTATTTGGTATAACCCCATCAACAAAAATCAATTGTTCCTTCAAGTCTTTGATCTTTGTTTGCAAACTGTCCATAGAATCACCTTCATTCATGTGCTCACTGTAAGGAATTGAACTCACAACCTCTTGGTTAGGAATGTGATGGGCTAACCACTTGCCCCAAAAGCCATGGTTGAGGATTACTTCCTAATCCTCTCTCTTAGGGTGTGGTTCAACCATCTCCTACCAGGATTATGTTACATTCTTTCCCCCTTGGTCGATCATTGTCCTCAATGATCTGCTCTTGTATCCCTCTAGCCTCGGTGATCAATCCCTTGAACTCCCTAGGTGCCCTTGAATTGATGTTCCTCAACCTCGCACAATTTCTTGAACCTTGTTCGCAACCTTGGTCTCTTGAACCCTTGCTCTCAACCTTGGTGTCTTGAACCTTCTTGTTTGCAACCTTGGTGTCTCGAGCCCTTGTTCTCAACCTCAGTCTTGAACCCTGTTCTCACCCATGCTTGGTATCTTGAACACTCAATCAAGTGCCACCCAAGGATTTCCAAGGAATTCACACTTCCAAGCTAGCTCATTGGAAAGTTCGTTCCGAGAGCTTTCCAACGGTATATTATACGCCTCAATCCGACCTACGGATTGAGAGATACACCCCAATCATTGTAAGGTCCATCCTTGAAACCGACGCGCGCGCCTTCCACAATTCCTACCCTTTCACATGGAGGATGCCCAAGCGCCTTTTTTAGAGGCCATTGGATCATTCCACCTTGCCCAAGCCTACTTCCTAGGCTCTGATACCAATGTAAGGAATTGAACTCACAACCTCTTGGTTAGGAATGTGATGGGCTAACCACTTGCCCCAAAAGCCATGGTTGAGGATTACTTCCTAATCCTCTCTCTTAGGGTGTGGTTCAACCATCTCCTACCAGGATTATGTTACACTCACTCTCCAATTGTTTTTGGAGGTAAGCAACACGAGCCTCATTCCTAGCTTGGCACAATGTGGTAAGTGTATCCCAAGCATCCTTAGTTGTTCTGCAAGAGCGAATGTGAGGAATAATGACATGTTTGACAGACAAAGCTATCAATGCATGTGCCTGGGCATCTTTGCCATCCCAGCAAATCTACTCCGCAGTAGGTGTTGGCATCCCCCAAATCCTTCATATAAAATGTCTAACTCAACTTCTTTTTGAGAATTAACAAGTCATAAGAGGACTTCCCAGCAATCAACATATCATCGACACAAAGTATCAAACATGTCAAGCTACCATATGAGCATCTCTTGGTGTAGAGACAATGATCCTCATTGCTTCGAGAATAGCCTTGAGACTTCATAAAAGCATCAAACTTTTGGTACCATTGTCTAGGGGACTGTTTAAGTCCATACAAGCTCTTCTTGAGCTTACAAACTAGACTTTCCTTGCCAGGAACTACATAACCCTCTGGTTGTTCCATATAGATCTCATCTGTAAGATCTCCATGCAAGAAAGCAGTTTTCACATCCATTTGGACTAGCTCTAAGTCCTCCATTGCAACAAATCCAAGCAACATGCACAGGGTAGTCATCTTGAACATTGGAGAGAAGATTTCCTCAAAATCAACACCATGTTGTTGCTTAAAACCCTTTGCAACAAGTCGTGCTTTATACTTTGGAGAAGCACTATCTGATGTGAACTTCAGCTTATATACCCATTTACATGGTAAAGCTTTCCTTCCCTTTGGCAAAGGTACTAGATCCCAAGTACCATTCTTGTGAATAGAAGCTGACTCACTCTTCATGGCACGCTCCCACTTGACATGATCCTTTGTCTGCATAGCCTCTTTGTAGCAAGAAGGCTCACCGACATGTGTTAGCATAACAAAACCTAAACCTGGAACATATCTGTCAGGTGGATGTGAGACACGTGCAGAACGTCTCAATGGTTGCTGAATAGGAATATGTGCAGACTGATCTGAATGGACATTCTCTTGAACATCCCTATGTGTAGCATCTTTATGCATGCTAACCGGAGGACTAGTATCCTCAAACACGACTCTTCTCACTTCAACCTCATTAATGGGTTGTTTATGCATCTTAGAATCATTGAAAATGACATCACTACTTCTGATCAGTGACCGTGTTTCAGGACCCATAAGCGATATCCAAATTGTCCTTCTCGACCATATCCAAGAAAAATGCATTTCTTTGACTTATGGTCCAATTTTTGTCTAAGATTCTTGGGTATATGAACATATACTTCACACCCAAAAACTCAAAGATGATCATAATATGGTGGCTTCCCTGTCCATAACTCTTGTGCCACTTTCAGACCTTTGGCAGTACTAGGTGAAAGGTTAATCACATGAACTGCAGTCAATATTGCTTCTACCCAAAAGCCTTGTGAGAGGTTTGCATGATGGAACATAGAAATTACTCTATCTTGAATAGTTCTATTCATCCTTTCAGCTACACCATTCTGTATTGGGGTATAAGGAGCTGTAAACTCTCTACGAATCCCTCTAGACTGACAGAAAAGGTTGAATTCATGTGAGGTATACTCACCCCCATTATTTGAACGTAAAGCCTTTAGCTTACTTCCTTTTTCAGTCTCAACTAAAGCAAGCCATTTTTTGAAAGTAGGGAATACCTCATCCTTCGATTTGATAGGATATACCCAGACTTTTCTAGTAGCATCATCTATGAAAATGACAAAGTAAAGAGAACCACCTAAGGACCTAGTGGGTATAGGACCACACACATCTGTATGGACGAGATCTAAAGGTTGAATTGAAGAGTCAATGTGCATTCTATGCACATTTTTGGTTTGCTTTCCATATTGACAATGCTCAAAAAATGAAAAATCAGAGAAAGATAACATAGGTAAGTAGCCAGAACAAGAAAGATTTTCCATTCCACTACAAGATATATGTCCCAAACGACCATGCCAAATACAAGCCATAGGTTGTTCAGTAATAGCTAACAAGTGTTCTTTCTGTGATACAAATAAAGGATAAAGTGAGCCAACTTTGCTTCCTTTTGCAATGACCATATTGCCCTTTGATATACGAAAGGACTGAGCATAGAAGACTACCTTGTAACCAAGGTCATCAAGTTGACCAATTGACATCAAAACACGTGATAATTGAGGTACATGGCGTACATTATGCATAGTAAATTTTGAACCATCAATGAACTACACAACCACATCTCTAATCCCCACAACGTCACACTGGTAAGAGTCACCAAGTCTCACGCTACCAAGAGACTTTGCTGCATAATTAGAGAACCATTCTCTGTGTGGTGTCACATGGAAAGAAGCACCAGAAACTAGCAGCCACATGTGGGAAAGAGAGTCAGCCATAAGTGCCTCAGTTGGCACAGTACTATCAAGTGTCAACACATCAGCATCATCAGAAATAGCATTAATTTCTTCAATCTTCAGAGTCGAAGTAGATGGTGTAGGTAACTGTTTAACATGCCCATCAATAGTCTGTCCTTTACCTTTAGCATTCTTTAATGCATAACAGTCTTTCTTCATATGTCCTTTCTTATGATAATAATGGCATTCCATATCCCTCTTCCTTGATTTACTTCTACTCTTATTCCGTTGACCATTCTTTTCCTTGTTCTTGCTCCTGCCACGTTGTTGATTCTTTCCTTGGTAAGAATCACAAACATTATATGCATCTCCACTCTGAGTGCCAACCATAGATTTTCTACGAATCTCCTCGCTCAAGAGTGCTCCACATATGTCATCATAGACGAGTTTACCACCAGGTACACTATTGCTAATAGCTGTGCAGAACGTATCCCATGATGATGGCACGGTGCATAACAACAATACTGCTTTCATCTCATTATCCATGTCCATTGTCTGAGCCTGTAATTGGGAGAATATAGCATCAAACACATTTAGATGAGCAACAACACTATCTGTGTCCTTCATGCGAAGGTCATATAATTTTCTCATCAGATACACTTTATTTGATGCCGTCTCTTTTTCATATGTATTGCATAACTTCTTCCAAAGCTCCTCTGCACTTTCACAGTCTAATACTGTAAAGTAAACATTATTTGCCAGGTGCAAGCGAATGGTAGACCTAGCCATTTCATCTAACTCGTCCCAATCATCTTCATCCATGTCAATAGGCTTCTTTGAAATCCCATTTATTGGCTTCCATTGCCTCTTTTGAATCAGCACATCTTTAATTTGATTCTTCCATAGAGCAAAGCTTGTGCCATCAAATTTTTGGATCTCAAAATGGTCTTTGCCCTGCAAGTTATAGCTCCTTCTCGGAACACTGGCACTAGACCTTGATCCACCAGATGTGCCTGAGACCTCTGATGCCATGATGGTAGAGAACTTGATAGAATGATAATGGAGCTAGAAGAGTCCAAACACCAATGAATAAGTGTATCAAGGAGTAAATTGACCACTGCATAGTTGGCTAAACCAAAAATATGGAAGAATTTTGCTAGAGTATCCTCTGCAAAATGAGCATATGACGAGTGTCAAAATATCATAAAACTGCAAGTACTGTCATGTTTTCCTTCATAGTGAATCACTGACACCACTGCATATAATCAATTACCCAACAGAAGCCAACTATGCTTATCGAGCACCTATGAACAACTATCATACATCTCCTATGGCAAGGCTAGGTAAGTCTTCCACCTGCATCACTGAAGAGGCCCCGACATCTGGGTGTCTCCCAGCTAAGAAAACCTCACCACGACCCTCTTTATCAAACATAAAAGGCTTTATGCATAAACGTAACCGCTATATCAATGACCACATGGATGTACATAAGTGGTATCCACAGAAGCGTAGATGGTGTGTATGTGCTCAATATATCCAATAAAATGACATTAAAAGGCTGAACACACAGCCCAAAAACTAGCCAATAATGCTTGCAAGTGTCTGTCAACTCTGACGTTTTAAGCTCAAAAAACCTGCATAAATTTGCAGTAGCTCCTCCCACCAAAACTGAAAACCTTGCAAGAAACTTGTAGTTTTACGAGTGTGGCTAAAAACATATCCCCAAAGGTTGATATTTATTGTCAGAGAAGTACAAAGAACACTCTTCTTGATGTTCTTGGATCTGTGTGAAGAGAACTATGTGCAAAAGTACTCCAAAATAGCTCCAAAAAACATCCCAAAAATGCTTCAAAAATAGACTCAAAAAGCAAAGAATGAAGCTTTGAGGGACCAAAACATGTTCAAGGTAATGTCAACCTTAGTCTTTCCCCTTCTTCAGACACCACAAGAGTGTAGATTAGTGGCAAGAGATTGTCACGGTTACGCGAGCTCTGGGGGGAACAGTACTGGGATGGGTGACCTCCTTGGAAGTACCGGGAACCTTTATCTTCCTTGAACAACGGCACAGCCAACGGTTAAGCGCACAGCCAATGGCGCCAATGGTGACTTCGATGACTCGAATGGCAAGGTATGCCAAGGTCTATGCCTTGGTCGCCGCCTTAGTCGTAAGCCTTGGAGAAAGCCGGGGGGGGGGGGGGGGGGGTTGCTTGCTTCGCTCGCACAAAAGGAACAAAGCTTTTGCGTCGAACTGCTCTGATATCAGTGAAGGGTTTCAAAGACGATGCACCACGGTGCGCTCTCCTTATCGAGAGCTTAACGGCGATATCCTCGGAGTAGAAAACGGACTTCATAAGGCCACACACGGTACTCTACATAGAGACTGCAGAATACGCAAAAAACACAGTACACAGGGGAGCACAAAAGATAGACTTCTTAGGTATTACAAATGGAGTCAAACTTATAGTCTGTGACTGACTAGGCCACTATATGTTCTATTAAAGAACATATACAAAGAAGTGTCTGATGGCCATTTGGCCTTTCACATGGACACTAACGGTAACAATTAACCCTAGTTATACAACCACCCCCTATTAAATCACATCCTATCTATCTTTTTTAATAGGATCCAATGCTCTTAGTGGAGATAAGATCAATAGAAAGACCTTAAATTAGTCTTGTGAGCATATATCTATGCTCCATGTGAAACTCGTTAGTGATGTCAAATACTCTAAGTGTTCTCTATCTAGGCTATGCCATCTAGAATAGATAGCCACAAGCGTCAATTGACTATTTTACCTTGAACTCTTAAACTATAAATCCATGTGGGCAATCTCATAGATACCCATATTCTTTACTACTAAGAGACTTTACTTGAAGGTTCCTTATCTTCTCTAATTGTGAAATAAAGCATAGTTATCTCTTAAAGTCACCTAGTCCTCTCAAATTAAAGTATATGAACTTTCCTATACTAATGTACAAGTGAGATATTCCTATTTCCAAAGGATACATAACATCTATCTATCCTCTTAAAATTTTGATCTTCATCAAAGTAATCACCATCATATAATAAAGTGGAAATACAAATTATTTTGTGTCAATAATAAATTCTCTGTGACATAAGAAACCGAAGAGCAATAGTCATAAATGCCATGCATGAGTGGCATGCATCCATGCATTATAATGCATAAAACATAATGGAATATAAAGGCATTGAAATGCTTCATAAGTACTTCCTTTTCATGCACATGCACGCGTATGCCAACTTCTATGATGCAAGCATATACTATGCATATCCCAAAATCCAAAGAAAAGCATAAATAAGAGTTCAAGATGCTTTCCTAACTCAATTTGGTAAAGCCTCAAAATCCTAAAACTCTTTGATGTCATCCATGACCCACTTCTAGCTTTCTTGCTAGGTCCAAATCTATGTCATATTTGTCCATGATGATACAAAGAGTTCCTATATCCATACATATTGGCTCTGGAAGGCTCTTTGACAATTCATCAAATGAGATAAAAGCCTATAAGAAATAATCTAAACATGATTGCAATCATATTCCAAGCGGAATCAACTCATTTGGATGTGGAACGAGTCACAAAATATGTCCAATCAACATCCCTATACCTATTGGAATCTTTATCAATGTGCAAAAAACTGAATGTGAAGCAAAAATATGAGAAATCTCACAACCATTATAAGCTTCACATCGAACCAAAAACCATCAAAATCATATAGCTAATTAGAAGATATGCCCTCCTAAAGGCAAATGGTGCTACATTGGAAGTCATCCAACCAAATATTTCAGCCTTCCAAGCTTTCAGGCCCCTGGTCATCTGGAGTGGCCCAAAGGCTTAGAAACATCAATATACAGACTTAAAAATCTCGTACAAAGTTATGGCATATCATTTGGAATAATACACTGCCTAAAATGGTCTTTAAAATAAGTTGATCGGTTCCTTACTAGTGATTGATGATGTGTCTAGAGGGTGATTGAATGATGGAACCTGCAAACATTTGATATCCATGGAAAACTCTCCAAAATAACTTTGCAAGGAAACAAAAATCACTTCAATGCAAGTCTAAAGTGCAAAGACATGCCCCATCAAAGTTGGGTATGCCACCTTGGGTCAATGCTATAGAGATGTTGTGGATGTACTCAACCTATAGAGATGTTGTGGATGTACTCAACCTTTAGCTATGGTGGGACTTAGGTATGTAGTTGATCTTGAAGTTGATGGAGCAAGTCGAGAGGAGGGCTGCACATGACTCCGATGAGATGGTCGTGTAGGTTGATGCGTTTTGAAAGCCTTTCTCGAGTGTCGTTCGAGTACTTAATCAATTGGAGCTTAGCATGCCCATGCACTACTAACTTCTTATACTCATATTCTTCTCTAATTTTGTGAGATAATTTCTGCACTCGGAATCCGAAAATATCGCATGAAGTCGCAAAGCAATCGCCATATTTAACACAGCTTTTTGAGAGAGCAGTACTAATCTGCGATGTCACTTGGGCCCGTCAACGCCAACGTACGTACACTTGTCTTCGGAGCTTTTCAGAGAGATGGGGACTGATCAAATCGTATGGATTGGTTCCTCGCTTGGAGGATGACAACGCTCTTTAAGAGGAGGATATAACCTATAATCCCGTAATACGAACACTGAAGCGTTGGTAATATCCATACTTTAGAATGTGTTTTCGTCTTGTCAGAAATTGGTCAGTAAGAGTGGGTCGATACTGGCAGTTAAATCATTGATCATTTGACGTATGTCCTTCAGAAAGGTTGTGATGGTATCATACTTTACGTCTTTGAGCTACATTATATATGGTAATTTCGCAGCACAGGTACTTCTTCTGGGTTAGTTTTGTAAGAACCAACGCGTAGAACTAAAAATGTTTACCTTTTTATCGTGTTTGTGCAGGATTACTGGTCCAGTTTACGTCATAGACGTTCCGTAGAGTTGCTCTCCATTTGAGCTCAAAGGCTTGGTATTCGGCTCATTGGATTTCTAAATGGCATGGGCTCAACTTGTTAGAAGGGTAAGGCATTTGATAAGATATTTCAACTTAAATAAAGGCCAAGCCATTCTGATCGTGCTTTTCCCGATTCAGTCGACACTTGTACGGTGATTGGAATTTTTATTTTATGCCCGTAGACGTTTACTCTGATCAAGTCATGCAATGTGAAAATTTGCATTTCCAGAATCATAGAATTTGCGTATTGCAAGTTCCAAATACCACAATGTAATATGTTGCTCTACTCTTATTAGTGTTCACTGCCTTCAGTGTTTACGAACTGCTTTAAGAGAACCTCTTATATTCATTATTTTTTCCTGGGGCAAAAGCCTTATGACTAATCTGCAGCGAGGACATTGTGTACAGAACTAGATCAAATTAGGGGCAGGACAGAAAATCACCTGTTGGAAGCAATATCGCATGAACTTGGAAATGAAAGTAATAGTTGTGAAATATTATTCTGTGGTCTCTTGAGTTTACGCTCCTTAGTGTAGACTAGTCAACTACCATTGTGTGGTTGCAGATTTTGCTTGCATACTGATCGTAAAGTATTTGCGGAGTTTCATATTATTAACTTGTACATTTTCTGTATACAGGCCAGAATATTTCCAAAGCACCACAGGTTTTTGGCTAACCATCACAGATCTACTGTTTTAGCAGCTGATCTCAATTCATTAGCTCTATCTGCTGGAGGTATACATATACATTTACTTTCAATTGCATGTTTCTATCATATTCTCTTTCTCTTGCTTTTGCTAATAAAAATCAATTTACATAAGCCTGTATTGGTCTGGAAGTTGTTTTCCTTATTTGTGGAAAAGAAACCCAAGGAGTTGTAAAATTTAGTTTATTTAATATGGAATATTGGAATTCCTTGTGGGCCATTTGAATCCCTCATTGCCATGTGCAACATGAATGATGTCATTGACTGGTGTGTGATGAAATTCGTGATCATGTACTGAAGTTTGTTACTGCCATTCTTTACTTTGTATTTGTGATTGTAGGATGGCATTCTTATTAAATTTTGTAGAGCATGTGGTGAACTGGACGTTGGAGCAATAGGGACATGGAGAAAAAGAGGGAAAAGCAACTTGGGCACTTTGATATGGAAGTCCATGCACGTGCAACCTCTCTTAACTTTGTAATGCTATTAAAGAAAGAAAAGACCAATTCTAGCAAAATGATGGTAATTATAGAGATGTGGATTCAGACGAGCATAAGAGTGGGATCTTTTTTTAGGGCAGTATGCTCCATCAGCATTACAGCTGTCTGAAAGCCTATCACAACAGTTAGGAGTGAAGACATGCAAGATGCTGAGATGGAGAATGAATTATCACGTGCTGACATGAAAGATACAGAGATGGAACATGAGGTGACCAGTGAATTACTTCTCATAAAAATACAAGAATCAGTATTAAAAATATTACATGAACAGACAATCTACAAGACCAAGGGCCATAAATTGAAAAGATGATTCTGTACAAACACTGATATGTCATTGAAATCTTAAATATAGACAAATTTTTTGAAAATGAAGACATGTCAGTGATGCAGAGACTCAGAAACTTATCGATGGAAGACCTTACAAAGAGGAAACCGGATTTATAGCCAAGGACTTGATAAATGTGCAGCTACTTTTAAAGCTTAGTGCAGAAAAAGGTTAGATGGTTGAGAGAACCAGGACTTCCAGGCAGAAGAACAGAGAGTAGCGTGCTTGTGGATCAGATCACTGAGAGTCAAATGAGCAGACCATGGGCTAGTCCATTGAGGAATTTGACCATGGGGATGAAGATGAGGACCACAAGATCGATGAGAACCACAGAAGAGAACATAAAGATGAAGCAAGTGGGCAAGGGGAGGACCATCAGGCAAGAGGATGAGCAGAAAAGGTAAGGAGGTGAGGGGATGAACAGATGAGGGAAAAGGGTGAGAGGATGAGCAAGCTGAAGGCATCATGTTAGTAGTAGGCACCCAGATTTGTTCTTCCCTTGGTGAAAGCCCCTTTTAAACAGACATCTTATAACATACAGAGCCACGAACTAAGGGACAATGATATTAAGGGAACCTTGCTTTGTTAGCTTGTCAGACTATGCAGCATTGTCAGCCCTGGACGTGCTAGGAAAGAAATCAGAATAAGAAACTGCAGGTCTTTTCTTCATCAAGCCACCTACTTGCCACAGGAATGGTTCAGAAAAGGTCCTACAGATCAGAGCAATCTAGCCATTAACTTCCTTTACTGATAGTTGTGAATATAAGGTGGGGACCTGCAAATAATCATGATGGAGGGAGAAATATATTGATGCCGCTCACAATGCTATTAAAGTAATCATGGTTGCAATACCATTTGCGTTGGTATAGTGACTCTAACCTGACTTAGAATCTTCCTTGGTTTCCTATGAAGTTGTCAATTATGGTTTAAGATGAGGCTCTCTTCATGTCTACGTAGCTACATGAGACTCTTATCATCTTTATCTTCATATCCATGATTCTAGAGATGGAGAGGTCTCTATTCAAGAGGTCAACTACAGGTGAAGGTTGTTCAAAGACAACCAAGGTTGATCCAATGGTGGCTATTATGTGATAACATGCACAAGGTGGATCACTTCCAAGACATAGTACAAAGAGAGATCTGAATCAGGCACAAATAACATGAGTAGGGATGCCATAGTTCCTTGTCCAAGCTATTCTTGATAAACTTTGAAATCTGATACTTCTCATTCTGGATAGACACATGTT